>CM050325.1:59298459-59482209 GCA_027475135.1 Bactrocera correcta | reverse complement strand
GTACTAATGGGGAAGATCCCAAGTCATTAAAATTTGGTTTGTCAATTCTCCAGGCTGGAATCCGTTTATTTGAAACCATATTACACCTTGCTTATAAACGTCCTTTGAAGAAATGGCAATTCCGAACCACAGAATAGAAAAAACTTGTGAAAGAAAATAAGGAAAGAATCCAAAAAGCATACAGGGAAAGGACTGGACTATGAATAGACATGCCAAACGCTGGTTTCGGAAATTATAATTCGGGTCACACATCTCGAAGATTCTTCAGCGATCCAGATTTAGCTGAAATTACAGAAACAAAAAAAGATTTCATAATCAAACAGGTCATTCTAGAAGCAATGTCATCTGGCCATAAAATTGATGTAATGAAATTTCAAATGTTTTGCAAAGATACAGCAAAAATGTATGTGGAGAACTACTCCTAAATACGCTATCTTACCTATCGGTCAACTATCAGAAGAAGCAGCGGAGGCTCGAAACAAGCATTATCGTCTATATCGACAAGACTTTGCAAGAAAATTTTCACGGGTTCAGTGCAACCAAGATGTTTTAAACAGGCTTCTTCTCACATCTGATCCATTTTAAAGTTGCCAGCGAAAACGTCAACGAAGCAAAAGCCAACACTTCTTGAGTGAAACAATAAAGCTCTTCGAGTCACAGGAACCAGAGGTCCACGTCGACACTGAAACAGGGTTGCCTGAATATTCTGATGAATCAGAAGAGGCTTTGTAACAATACACACTGGGGAATTCTTATTTTTTTACTATAATTTTATTTTGATATACTCGTATTGCATTATTAATTCAATCATGCATTTTCATTCATAAAACCACTTAAAATATTTTTGTCTGGGTTTTGGGGGTAAATGCTCCTATGTGGCTCGATTGGATTGGAAGAATGTTGGACAAAACATTACCATATGATAAGATATAGAGCGTGAGACGCGCCCTCTCTGCTCTACTCCTGCACTGTTATTCACTATAATAAGAAGCTATACAGTTGCGGACTCATTCTTAATAGTGGCATTCATTTAATATTTGTGATCATGTGTTTTTTTACAACTTTTTTGTTGGGATGCACTTCAAAATCTGTTAGCTACAGATGTTGACATGAAAACATGCAACAACTTGTTTCGCTTGGCTTGTTGTTTTTGTTACAATTGCGTGACTTTTTATTTGCAAATCGTTTTGTCAGTCAAAATCTTAGTAGTGCGTGAAAAAAGAGTTTTTGAAAAATTAAAGTTATCTGAAATTTTTTATGAAAATTTGAAAATAAAGATAAAATTCATTTATTTAATTGAAACTTTTGGTTTTAAGGTTAAAATTTTACTTTTATTTATTTAGAAATGTCTAAACATAAGAATTGTACGTTTGAGAAACGCGCCCTGATAAAAATTGCTTTCTGAGGGCAAAACTTATGTACGTAATGCTATCAGGTATGTACCAATCAAGTAATAAAAAACGTGAGAGCAAGTTAGAAATGTCAGTAAGACATGCCAATTCCATTGTCAGATACCCAAAGCAGGTTCCATTTGCGGCTGCTACAGAAGTAAGACGCCTTTGATGCAACTAGAAGTATTGAAATTATATACCAGCGTTTGGGTGATCATGACTTCTCCCGACCCATAAAAAGTGCCGTTATTGCCTAAAACACATGTTGAACAAAACCTTTGTTTCGCTAAAGGAAATTTTAATTGTTCTTCGACAAAATGGCGGAACATTTTATAGTCGGATAAATCGAAGATTGATAAGAATGGCCGAAAAGGATCGCGTCAATATGTAAGACGTCGGCCCAATACCGAATACTAGCCAAAATATATAACAAAAACGGTAAAACATAGAGATGCGAGTATCATGGTTTGGACATGCTTTTCTGGGCAAGGTGTAGGACTCATTTATTAGATTAAGGAAAATATGACTGATGATCCGTATGTCGAAATACACCAGAAAACCATGCTGCGGTATATCAGTAAAGAAATTCCGCTTGTTTGGACGTTCTAGCAGAACAACGATCCCAAGCACATAAGTAAAGTTGCTAAAAGGTGATTTGAGGAAACGAATGACAAGGTAATGTTATAGCCGCCACAGTCAACTGACATCAACCTTATAGAAAATTTGTGAACTGATGTCAAGAAGACAGTAACCTGATGTAAGTCGACATCGATCACGCATTTATAGGGGCTGTGAAGAACGCATGGAAGTCTATTTCCATCCAAATTTGCCAAAAAATCGTGATTCAATGCCACGACTCTATGCTGCTATAACAAAAAATTAAGGTCATGCAACTATATTCCAATATCATAAAAGTACACTATCCAATGTGAAAAAGAAAGTAAAAAAAAGTTTTTTTTTGTGATACGTTTTACTTACTGGTAGAGCATTATGATAAAAAATATTTTTTTTTGACAAAAGCGATATCTTATATTTTTTAACAGTTTCTCTTCGACGTTGGTATTTTGCTAAGAATTTGACCGCAGCTGTATATGTATGTATGTGTAACTATATACGATGCAGAGACTGCATATATACATATTTTTATGTATGTACCATTCCTTGAGTCATTTACGATGTCAATGAGAAACAGGGATAATGGGATGCCCAACTTATTCCAGTGCCCTGCAAGACGGAGGTAACAGATTGCACAAACACATTGAAACATTTTTAGCTCTTCACTAACACTGTTACATTTTCTGGAATTTTCAATTGAATGGGAGATTACGTAAGTAAGATAGAGAAAAACTATCGACATTCTAAACATATTGTAATGTTAACTTTCTAGAAAGGACGCATCAATAAATTAGCCGCATCACCGGTGACTTGGAGGACGAGTATTACGTGGAGCTCGCTTTGAAACTGCCCATGTCATCGCAAGAGCACGTGAGTTACATCCCATGCTAACCCAAGAACAACAGCAAACACAGATGGTGTGAAGATAGTCAGGTAGATAAGAAAATACATTTATTTAAGAAAACCAGAAGATATGTAAAATTAAGATATGAGAAGAAACACTGATCCTAAATAAATATTGAATACAAATAAAGGATATGCAGCACTGTGGAATTCTCCCACAGATAAGAATTTTTGTAAATTAGAAGATAAGCATTTTTGTAAAACTATAACATGATAGTAATAAAGGATAAGCAGCACTGTGGAATTTTCCCACAGATAAGAATTTTTGTAAATTAGAAGATAAGCATTTTTGTAAAACTATAAAAACAAGAAAATCTTTGAAATAAAGACACACATTTTTCTGACACTCTAAAGAGCCGGTCGTGTAAAATTGTTTTCATAATTGGCGCAGTCGGTAAATGTCTGACATAATGTTAAGATTGGTCAAACGGGTCGCTCGGATTTTCCGAAGAAAATCCACACATAAAAAAAAGAAAAAAAAAACAAAATCAATTTTAAAAATAAAAATAAGGCGTTTCCGAGGCCTTAAAACAGTTTAAAAACAAAAAAAACACAGAGAAGAAAAACATTACCATGGCAATTGTTAACAGCTCTGAGCTCCTGAAGGAAGCTTCGAGAATAAGGCCATTCAACGGAAGTGATGGTTACGACCTATCCTCATTTATAAGAGAAGTAGATGCCATACTCCGCCTCTTTAACGATAACCCTTCGTTAAAGGAATGCGTTATTCAACGCTACGTACTAACGAAAATAAATGGAGACGCCCTGAAGGTAGTCCGACCTTTAGGAAGCACGCCGATGTGGGACGACGTAAAGGAGGAACTCATCCGGAACTTCGGGGTAAAGGAGAGCTACAGGAGTCTGTACCACCAGGCCATCAACGTTAAGCACTACAATGTAAGTGAATATTTTGTAAAAGGGATATTTTAGATAAAACTAACATTAAGTATGAATTTGATATTGAAAAACCCATAGCCTTTTCACCGGAAGCCAACGAGGCATTTTTTCTAAAAACCTTCTTAAACGGAATTAGTCCTCATTTGTCCTCCATAATTTTGAGTAGGGATATTAGAAAACTAAGGGAAGCTTTTTATTGCTTAGAGGATACTGGATTAATCCAGCAAAATAAAAATAAATATAGTAACTATGGGCAGCGTTATTACCCCTCACAAAATAATTAAGACTCAAACATTAGGGTACATGCTAGTAATCCTCAGCCTTCTTTTCCAACGCAGCAACGTTTTTGGGGAAATAATAGTAGAATGAGTAATAATAATATTAACCCGCAACAAGCATCACGAAATAGCTATTCACAACAGAGTAGTAATAGCAATAGAAGTCAAAAGCCTGTGCCCATGGAAGTAGACCATATAGATTACAATCAGGGCGAAAATTTTCGGTCACCAGCCCGGGGGAGGAGCTACCAATAGTAGAACTAACTATAGGTAGAAATTGATTGAAGTGTTTAATCGACATCGGTTCAACAACTTCGGTTTTAAATAGTAAAGTAGATTTAGGATTTAGGAAAAATAAATTAGAAAATCCCACTAGATTAAAAACAATGAGTGGTGAATTTTTCATTACTGAAGAAGTGAAAACTCCCTTGCCTACGGAATTTAATAGTGAAAACATCGTGCATTGGCATTTAACACCATTTTTTAATAGAAAATTCGACTGCTTAATAGGGCAGAATATTTTGAGACCATTAAACGCAATAATTAATTTTGAAAAAAAATCACATTTATGTTAATGGCAATAAAATTAAATTTTTAAATCCATGCCCGTTTGTTAAGGAAGAAATTCATTCAATTGAACCCATTGAGAAAGACTTTTCAATCCTAGAAAGGCCCGATATGAATACTATAGAAAGGAAAATGTTAAAGGAAATACTACGGAAAAATAATGACCTTATATTTAGAGAAAATGAACAGCTAACCCATACTCATGAAGTACAACATGAAGTCGTTACAACAACTGAAAAGCCTGTATATTCAAAAATTTATAAATACCCCCAAATACACGAGGAGGAGATAACCAAACAAATTAAAGAAATGCTAGACCAGGGAATAATTAAAGAAAGCTGCTCCCCATACAATTCACCACTTTGGATTGTCCCAAAAAAAAATGGATAATTCTGGTAAAAAGAAATGGAGAATAGTAATAGATTACAGGGCTCTAAATGAAATAACTATATCTGATAAATTCCCAATTCCAATCACAGATAGCATATCTGAAAAATTAGGTCAAGCAACATATTTTACGACAATTGATCTAGCCAAAGGTTTCCATCAAATTCTTATAAAAGAATATGATAGGAAAAAAACTGCATTTTCTACACCGTTAGGCCATTATGAATTCATAAGAATGCCATTTGGTCTAAAGAACGGCCCAGCCACTTTCCAAAGATTAATGAACTCTCTCTTAAGAGAATACATTAATAAAATATGCATTGTTTATTTAGATGACATTCTCATATTTAGTTCCTCTCTTCAAGAACACAAGGAAAGTATAGAAAAAGTTTTTAAAAAATTAAGAGAACACTGTTTAAAAATTCAAATCGATAAATGCAATTTTTTGCTAAGACTACTGAATATCTTGGTCACATTCTAACTACAGAAGGATTTAAACCGAATCCTAATAAAATAGAAGCAATTCAAAAATTAAAGGTTCCTGAAACAGTGAAGCAAATTAAATCTTTCTTAGGAGCAACAGGATATTATAGGAAATTCATTAAAGATTACGCTAAAATTGCTATTGGCATGACAAAATTTCTTAAAAAGGGAGTTCGTATTAATATTAAAGATCAACAATTTATAACCGCTTTTTATACACTAAAAAGACTTTTGGTTAACGATCCAATATTATAATATCCCAATTTCGAAAAGAAATTTAAAGTTGCAACTGATGCTAGCAATTTTGCAATTGGTGCCGTATTAATGCAAGATGGCCATCCCATTTGCTATGCTAGCAGGACACTTAATGAACACGAGAAGAGATATAGCACAACAGAAAAGGAACTCTTAGCCATCGTTTGGGCAGTTAATTATTTTAGACCCTACATTTATGGTAGGCAATTCGATCTTTTAACAGATCATTTACCACTTAAGTGGTTACAAACAAAATATAAAGGAAAAGACATAAATCCTCGATTACAAAAGTGGCTTCTGAAACTTGGAGAATACGATATATGTGTTCAATATATAAAAGGCACAGAAAATACATTGGCCGACTTTCTTAGCAGATTAGATGTATATTCTGGAGAAATCTGCCTCATAAATCAAACTTCTGAAGAAGATGATAACATGAGTACAGCAGCTACAATTCACTCTCAAGTAGAAGAATTAAATGACCATATCCCTGCACTTGAATCTGTCATCAATCGTTTTCAGACTCAAATTATTTTATGTGAACATAAAGTAAGAGACACTGAAAAAATAGGTAAAAATCTTAAGATTTACATAAGCCAAGATGACATTAATAGCGAATACATGGTAGACATCTTAAGGACACATGTTAAAACTAAAAAAGCGGGAATTTTTTCAGAAATAGCTGACTCCGAATACAACAAAGTTCAACTAAAATTAATCGAAATATTTGGCAGTAGCATCAAATTCTTTAAATGTTTATTTCATGCCAAAGACTTGTCAGATGAAACAGAGGCATATCGGTACATTTCAAAGTACCACAAATATGAAACTGGGCATGCTGGCATAAATGAAAATTATAATGGTTTAAAACACCTTATATATATTAAAAAACTAAAAGAGTTAATACAAAAATATATAAACAATTGCGATATATGTAATAAAGTCAAGTATGACAGAAATCCGTTGAAACCTAAGTTTCACATAACACAAACTCCTACTGAAATTAATGATATTGTTCATGTTGATACTTTTACATTCCCAAAGCAAACTTTCATGACAACTATAGATATATTCTCAAAATTTGCAATGGCATTGCCTTTGGAAAACAGAAATAGTTTGACTCTTGTTGAAAAACTTAGACAATATGTTTCTATTAAAGGAAAGCCAAGAAAAATTATAGCTGATAATGAATTTAATAACGTTAATGTTAAGGATTTTTTTAACATAGAAAATATAGAGGTTCATTTTACCAAGCCAAATAGTCATACAGGGAATTCGGATATAGAACGTTTTCATAATACAATTAGCGAAAAACTTAGAGTTGCTGAATTAGAATATAGGACTCTCTCAGTTCAAGAAAAAATGTTTAGATGTATCGAATTTTATAACAAATCGATTCATTCGGTAACTAAGGAAAAACCAATTTACATAGAAAATGGGAAAGTAAATAAAGAAATAATATTCAAAAAATTAAAAGAAACAAAAGAAAACAATATTAAAAAACTTAATGAAAAAAGAGAAGATGTTGTAATAAATAAAGGAGAAGCATTTGTTAAGAATTATGTGGCAGTACGTCATAAAAACGCACCACGATATAGGAAGCTTGAACTAGATAATGTACATACAACCAATATTAAAAGAGAAAATAAATTTGCAGATCAACTGGACACTAATATTTTTGATACTAATGACAATGGCTCCAACAGCAACGTCCATTTTAACCATCCAACCGATTCATGAAAACAGCGGATATGTGGAAATTAGTACATCCAAAACGGAAATTGTGGTTTCATCAGAACTTATAATACACGCCATAGACCCTTATGAAATTTTATATTTAATTAACAACATGACTTTTAATACAAATCTCTTGAGGCCATCGCGATTTACTTAGGAATGAACTCTTAATCCTTAAAACAAAAGTCAAAACCTTAATACTTAAATCTAGTGGGAATAGGCATAAAAGAGGATTATTTTATTTGGTTGGGACAATGAATAAATATTTATTTGGAACAATGGATGACATAGATAGAAAGGATATTGAGGATCACTTAAAGTTTATTGATCAAAATATGCACAATTCTATTACAACCTTAAACCAACAAGTTAAAATAAATAAATATTTTGAAAAAACATTTAAATATTTAAAAACAACAATAGAACAAGACAGGGAAAAAATACTAGATTATGAAAGAGGAAATGATAAAATTCTAAAGGATGCTGCATTAAACAATATGTTTAACGAGCAAATCTTAAGAATAATGTCCTTAAAGAAAAAATTGATCATATTCAAGATAGCATTGCAGCCGCCAAACATGGATTATTACATCCAGGAATTCTGACAACTGAAGAAGTTGATATATACGAAATAAACCTATTTAAGTTGCAACATTTAAAAATGTGTGCAATTCAGTATGCAGAAAAACTGCTCCTTTTAATAGTAAAGGTACCACGAAATTTTAGCACAGTTCAATTAAAAGTTATTCAGCCCATTTCAAATGAACAAATGAGAGAAATTACTTCCGTTTCAGAAACAGTTTTTAATTACAATAATAAAACTTATACATATGAAAAAGACAAAACACTTAATGAATTAAAAACTTCAAAACATTGTATTTTTACAAAAACATGTCTATTAAGTAAGAACGAAATAACAGAAATAATTGAAATTGACGATGAAACATTAACATTAAAAAAATTTGAAAAATACTAAGCTAGTACAAGATTGTGATCACAGGAAAGTAATACTGGAAGGAAATTATTTAATACACTACCAAAATTGTACACTAGAAATTAACAATCAAATTTTCTCTAATAAGGTAAAAATATTTCAACAAAGATTTTACTTTCCTGTAAATGAAGAAACTAATTTTACAAATAAAATTTCATTTGAAGAAATGAGACTGGAACATTTAAAGAACATAGAAAAAATAGAAGAACTTAAGTACCATAAGAAAATTAATTATTCAATTTCATTTGTAAATTTTATTATTACTTTACTTTTAATAAGCCTTCTCTTGTATATGTTAAGAAAACAAAAACAAATGCGAGTGGAAATTGTAAACAAACCTCAGGAGAGTTTTGTATCTAAGGAGGGAGGAGTTACATCCCATGCTAACCCAAGAACAACAGCAAACACAGATGGTGTGAAGATAGTCTGGTAGATAAGAAAATACATTTATTTAAGAAAACCAGAAGATATGTAAAATTAAGATATGAGAAGAAACACTGATCCTAAATAAATATTGAATGCAAATAAAGGATAGCACTGTGGAATTCTCCCACAGATAAGAATTTTTGTAAATTAGAAGATAAGCATTTTTGTAAAACTATAACATGATAGTAATAAAGGATAAGCAGCACTGTGGAATTTTCCCACAGATAAGAATTTTTGTAAATTAGAAGATAAGCATTTTTGTAAAACTATAAAAGCAAGAAAATCTTTGAAATAAAGACACACATTTTTCTGACACTCTAAAGAGCCGGTCGTGTAAAATTGTTTTCATAATTCGTGCGCTTCGTGGAAGTCAAATTTTCACAAAAGGAAAGCACGGATGCTATGGTAAATATTTCGTTTTGTATTTTTTTTACAGATGCGGCTAATATTGAAGTCAAAGGGCGTAAAAGGCAGTGTGGACGGCGTACTGCTCGGTATGTTTTCAGACGATGTAATGTACCACTACAATTTAAAGGGGCGCAAGGAGAAGGGATCCCTACTAAAGCTAAAGGTCGTAGGGTTGGTTTTTGGTAGGTTTTTTTTTTACTGATATATATTTGAATGCCTTAACTTATACCGTTTCATTTTAGACCTATGTATTTCCTGAAAAGGATAAAAACACTATCTGTGGGGAGCTCCGGAGATTTGTGGCCTTAAGTCACAATCGTTTTAAGCAAAAAAAAACATAAACTTAAGGAAAAAATAATATAAGTTTTCTTATCATTACATATATATATTAGTTTTAAGTTGTAAATATTAGTTTTAAGTTGCACATATTAGTTTTGAGTTGTATATATTAGTTCTAAGTTGTACATACTAATTTTAAGTTGAAATTTCTAATTACTGAAATAAACTTAATTTGTATTATTTTTTCTGCCGAATGTAATAATAATAGGCAAAGTATTAGTTTAAGTGAATATTTGATTATTTTGATTTTATTATTAAATAAAACGAAATAATAAAAAAAAACTGAGTTCTATTTAGAAGAATTGAATTTGTTAGAAGTAACAAACGGATAACAGATAATCTTGTTACTGCTTGTTCTTGCTAACATGTTTATATATTATAGGTAACAAACTGATAACGAAAATAATAACACTAACAAATATTCGGGTAACAAATACTTTTTGTTATCCGTAACACATAGGTAAGCTATGCGCTAACAAAAGAATTTGTTGCCCGTGACATACTGTGAAGGAATTTGCTAACAAATGTATGTATTCTGTTAGAACAAGGCAGCATGCGATATTTGCCATTGGTTAGAGCGAGTAACCATTGAACATCAAACAGCTATGTTTCATTTTTTTCCCACCTTCTGAACAAAAGTAACAAGTGTTTTAATGCAAAAGTGAACAAGTCGCTTACACGTTTGCTAAAAGCTACCCGTCTTTTAGGGTGTGAGAGCGCCTCAAAATAAGCGTTTTTTATAACATACTTCATTGTGGCCAGATCTAAAAAACCTAACATTTGTTACGTTTGCAAATTATTATGTATTATATTTTTTATGATTTTATAGCATATTAAAACAACTGACTTTTAATCTTTCAATACTTAATAAGGGAATTAAGCCTGTTAGTTCTCAAT
Source organism: Bactrocera correcta (assembly GCA_027475135.1). NCBI lineage: Eukaryota > Metazoa > Arthropoda > Insecta > Diptera > Tephritidae > Bactrocera > Bactrocera correcta. The sequence continues at coordinate 59,471,632 of CM050325.1, read as the reverse complement.
TACTAAATGTTTTTAATCATTGGTAACTGAAAATTCATGCTGCAATGCATCAAATTGCAAAACGTTTCATGAAATATATTTAAATTTCGTATTTTCTTTGATTTGCATTGTTTTACATTTTTATAAGTGATCTTCAACGGCGGCAACAAACTCCTCCGTTCACATGTATTTTGGTATAATTTCAATCCGGCTGTTCCAGTCATTCCAATCGCAAAACGTCAAAACCTACCCAATCCAGTCAACTGTCAAAGTTCGGTAGGTGAGCGGCTCTCACATTTCGAGTGGCAGGAGAGTTATTCCTGATGAGAAATGTAGATTGCTAATTTAACTATTCCGTTATATTGTTATCATGATAAATGATGTCCTTGACAACAAAGAGTAACACAATTTCGCTGTTACCATACTAACACACAATGAAATTTTAATATTTTGTAAGCAAAAAATAAGTAATAGGTAAATTTATTTGTTTTAAATTATCAATTGTTATTACAAATGACATAACAGAGCTATTTTATGCTTCACTTAGTAAAATAACGTCAGGTCTGATTGAGCTTTGACTAATTTTACATTTTACACATTACACATTAATGGCATCCTCTCCTCTCTTCTGTTGTCGGGAAATTTAAAAATATTTTTAAATTAGCGAGAGCGACAACTGAGAGCCTGCTGTCGTGTAGTTTTAATATTTGAGATCTGTCGCTCTCTATGTGTTCAGCACAAGAGTTGTTGGGAGCCAAAGTGACTTAAGAGAGCAACGACATGACGATCGCTGGTGTAGAAAACTGTTTTAGCTTTATTATATCCAGAGATAAAGAGATGTCCAACTCTTCTCTCACTGGAATTGCTAAACGTCAAGTTTAGGTGGTAAACTTTGACAGTTGACTGGATTGGGGAGGTTTTGACGTTTTGTAATTGGAATGACTGGAACGGCCAGATTGAAATTATACCAAAAATATATGTGAACGGAGGAATTTGTTGCCGCCGTTCAAGATCGCTAATAAAAATTTAAAACAATGGAAATCAAAGGAAATGCGAAATTTAAATATATTTCATGAAGCGTTTTGTAATTTGATTCACACTAGAATTAATTTTCAATTACAGATAATTAAAAACAGGCTTAATTCACCTTATTAAGTACTGAAAAATCGAAAGTCAGTTTTTTTAATATACCATAAAATCATAAAAAAGGATTTAAGTAGTTTCGCCATATATTAAAAGTTCAATATATAATAATTTGCAATCGTAATAAATGTTGGGGGTTTTAATTTAAAATGCCCAAAAATTCTTATTTTGTTCGATCTGGCCATAATGGAAAATGTTATAAAAAAACGCTTATTTTTAGGCGCTCTCACACTAGAATAAGTTGGGCATCCCATTATCCCTGATAGCGTCAGTCGCAAAGCGAATAAGTCCTGTTCTCTTTAAATACTTGTGTTGTGACAAGCGTACTTTTAAAGCGGGATTCTGTAACCAGTCTCTAGTCTCTATTTGAGACATTTTGAGGTAAAGTCTCAATTTGAGACTAGTTACTATTCACCAAACAGTCTCAAAATGTTGCCTCAAATTTGAGACCGGGTGGTTAACAGGTCACAAAACTAAAAAGAACTCTTGTCTGCCATTTTTAATGTACTGAATAGATATTGTCATAGGTATTAATCGACTTTTTTTTTATATTATATAAGCAACTCAAACACGAAAAGGTTAAACATAAATTAATTTTACATCAATTTCGTAAATATTATCAATCAAAGTCAACATATAGTTTTATTTTCATTGATAATTATGTTTTTTGAGGATGTTAGAGAAAATTTAATATTTGTTATCGACATATTTATTTTCATTCATGTGTAAAAACATCTCTGAATAATGAAATGTAATAGATTTTGAGACTGCCACTTACAGAATATTTCTATTCGTCTCTAGTCTCAAAAATTGTCTCCAACTTAAAATCTCAAATTTAGAGACTTGAGACTGTATCACTGCCAAAATCGCACGGTTATACTAAATATCCGGACAAATTAAAAAAATATAGGCAAGATAAGTGTTGAAATATCGGAAATCAGGAGTTTTATTTGGTTAGTGTTGCTACACATTATTCTAATAACGGGGTAAGCATCAAGATAATTTACGCTTTTCTGGTAAAATACAACTGAAAAGATGACTTCTTTAGGCTAATTTATATACCGAAATGACACAATTTCGATTTCATTGCCGCTGCGATCTGAAGGTACCGTTGGAAAGTGTAATCCGGCAGACTGCCCTACCATCGCTGTATCGAATATTCAATATTATTATATTTTAATTTTAGTTTATCCCAGCAGTTGGTGCTGCGATCAAATTGAGAAAAATATTTCGTAGTTTTGTGTTATTATTGTGTGATTTTAAGACGTGTTCTAATTAAAATATTATATCAAAATATAATTAGTGTTCGAAGAGTTTTGAAGTGTGTAGAAAAAACTATATATTTTGCAAATTTAGTGTGGAATCGAAGTGATTATATTTTTTAAATATATAATTACAAATTTTTTTATTAAATTTACACGTGCGTCTACTAACAACCACCCTAAGTTAAAAATAAATTTGTGTAGCTCAATGATTTCGTAACGAATTTTATTAAAAATTATTCATTTTTGGAAATATTAAATAAAAAAGGAAACAAAAACACACATTTTTTACCCAAAATTTGTTACAATAAATCCTTTTAGTTAATTAAATCAAATCATCGATAAGTAATTCGTAGTTGCACGTGCAAATGAAAATTCAGGGTAACGCACTCAGCAACGCCAAATGCAGGATAATCGAGTATTGGTACGAGCATCACTTAATTGTCTCATATTTGAATATGATCAACATTTCAAATACAAGCATTTGGGAAAATTTCATTGCTACCGCTCAATATACCAACGGAGCCTTAAAAACTCTTTTAGCTGGAACCACATCTCAATCGAAATTGTTTTTGCGAAGAATTCGTAAATTCAATTATGCTTCCAAATGACGTCATTTGGAGCAAAAAATATTGTTCATCAAGAACATTTAAGATTCAAGGTCAAGTGTACCATCGATCCAGTTCATTGCTTCAATGCCTTATGTCGATCCAAAATTTTTACAAATTTATTTTATGGGAAATGAGGAGCAACCATCACATACACACTGTGCTTACAACCATATAGAGCAGATGGAGGAAAGAGAAATTGTGGACATTTTGGAAACGTTTTTGTAGAACCATAACCAATTGGTACAATTGCTCAAGACCCTTTCTAACAGACTACAAAACGTCAACTACGTCATTGTCCTTAAAATAGACAAAGTTCCCTATGGAGAGCACGCAGACACATATAATGTTCCAGCAGTTAATAAAGTTACAGTTGTTATGGATGATAACCCAAGTGAACGTCGAGGCATACGCATACAACAAAGGAATCCCACTTCAGGTACAACTTTAGATTATCTTACAATTTATTAAGTGAATAATTTCTGTTTATCTCGTAAATATATTCATTTGCACGTGAAGAACTGATGAAAACAGTTAGTGCTATGAACTTCTACGCATATCGGTTGATGATTCGTGTTAATAAAGACAACAACATTCTCCGATGCGGACAACTATTTCATCAGTACATTGAGGATATGTAAGTATGTAGAAATCAAAAATGAGAGATAACGATATATAACATTTAATCAAGCTAAACTTCGTACTGAGGAGTACATTAATTTGTGTGACGCCATAATCGGTAACGTAGATGCAACAAATGACATCAACAACATAGGTACTGCATAAATCCTCCCAACATCATACATTGGTAGTCCGCGTCATATTCAGGAATATATTCAAGGCCGACCAGATATTTTTATCACATTGACGTTTAAAAAAATTGAAAAACCATCGAATTTGTTTTGCTTATACGGCTCAAGGATTAACCAAAAATACTGTACATCCAATGCCAATACTATAAACTAAGTTTATGTAAATTACCAAAAATATATGCTATAAAATAAAATAGTTTGAGTGTAAGTTATTTCACCTTTAATTAAAACGACTTAAAAATTTTTACTAAATATTACTTGAATACATATACATATGTATATATTTCTTATAACAGGTTTCTCAGATCAGGCGATCTTGCTAGCCAGTGCAAATCGCCAAACGGGAGATTAGGCGCCCGGGAAATGCATTATATACATATGTATATATTTCTTATAACAGGTTTCTCAGATCAGGCGATCTTGCTAGCCAGTGCAAATCGCCAAACGGGAGATTAGGCGCCCGGGAAATGCATTATCCAGCATATCGGTTGTGGCATACAGTGCATAAGTATTTGGTTTTTAATATGTTACCACGCTCGTTTTCCTCATATTTGTAATCAATCTAACCTTTTCAAGTATGAGCTAGAGTTTTGTTAACCTAACGGTTGTACGTATCACATAAAACTAATCGAGGTAGATTTATGGTTAGATATTATAAATGATCAGGATTATGAGAAAAGTTGTAATCCGGTTGATGGTCTGTCTGTCCGTCCGTCCGTGCGCCAGTACAAGCTGTAACTTGAGTACAAGTTGAGGTATCTCCATGAAACTTGGTATGTGGTTTCCTTAGTACAAAAAAGTTCGTAGATGAGCAGGCGTAATCATACGACTGCAATAGCCACAAGTTGCCATTAACCAAAAACATAAAAAGTGCCATAACTAAGCACTAAATTAAGATATAAAGCTGTAACTTGGTACAGAGGATCGTAGCACAAAATGAGCAATTTTTTTTTAAGTGGGCGTGGTCCCGCCCTCTAACAAGTTTAATGTACATATTTCCTAAACCTCTTAAGGGGCTATACCAGTGTGACGCATGAAAAATTAGGGGATTTTCGTGAATTTTTTTAAAAGAAATTACTAGATTGAATGTTGCGACGTGCTATGGACGTAATTAAGTATATTTTTAGCTGTAATAATTTTTTTTTTTATAAAAATATTGAAAAATAACGGAGTTATGCGTTGTCTGTGGAAGTGCCGAAAAAAACGTGCCTCAACTGCTGGCATGATTCCGGTCGAATGAGTAACAGAAACAAAAAAAATCAAAATGTTTATTAAACTTAAATATATTTTCTATGCAGTGAACTACGATCTTTTAAAATATAATATATAAAAAAATTACGTAATTTTGAAACAAAAAAATCGTTTTTTTTTTTACGAAAAAATTGTCGTTTTTTAATGCCAAATTGACAATTTTCAACCAATCAAAAAGATCGTAGTCTATTTTATAGCAAATGTATTCAACTATATCCAGTTTCAATTTCCCGGTCAATTACTCGTTGAGTTATGATGTTAGCAATTTTGAAAAATGTCGTTTCAAGAAAAACGCATTTAAAGTTTCACTTATATATGTTTGCACCTCCGAGCGGTCGCTCCTTAGAACGCTGCTATTCAAAAACTATTCAAGATACGACCTTGCCGATATGGGATATTTTTGAATATATAAACTATCGAAAAAGCAAAAGCAAAAATTTTTTTTTGAAATGGTCAAACTGGTATAGCCCCTTAAGCTACAACAACTAAATTTACTGAGTACAAATCCTATAAGAACTTCTACCGACAGTGTAAAAATGGATGACATCGGAGGATAACCGCGCTCACTCCCCATACAACGGTACTGTTATACACTACTAAAAGCGAATAAATCGATAACTAAATATGGCAGAGACATTAGATTTTACCTCCGAGATGGTATGAGCGGGTTTTACGGAAGCGGTGTGAATATTGGACGTTGTGCGTTGCATCGCCCACTTTCTGGTGAAATCCCGTATCACCGGACCAGACAAACCGAATGACAAAGTTTAGTACGTGGCATACTTTTTACGTTTTTATTTCACGTTGTGAAATTGGACGAAATCGGACAACAACCACGCCTACCTCCCATATAGCACAATTTTAAATTCCACTTGATTCATTTAAATTTCAGTACACAAATAAAGGAACAATTAACATTACACGATAAAATTTTGCTCGAATAATTTCTTTAGTGTGTGCCACCTTGTGACCAAAAATTGTTTAATTCCAATAAAACTGTTCAGCACCCTAAGCACCCAATATTTAGACCCCGGTAACTATAGTTCACTTTTGATCGAAAATTTCGGCCAGTGTGTGTAACTGAAATAAAGGGAGAGTCCTTTTCTTATTAAATCTTAAAAATCTATCCTTTTTGTTTAGTGGGTAAGAGCACAGGTGTGGTGAGTTGCGTTGAAGTGTCATCAGCTGTGATGAATTGCGCTGTTGCATTAGGATGCGGCAGTTTTTCCGTGTAGAGGGGATGGATGCTTAACTCATTTAATCATCCTGGGCCCCCTAGCGAATCTTTTGCCTAATTTTCCACGAATATGTTGTTGTCGGTATTTTGGCGTACTGCTGGTGGAGTAGCCAAGGCGCACAATATATTCTGACAGCCGAAGTATTTAATGTAATATACTCACATTTATTCGGGTATGCAGTGAACGGATTTTGATTTAAAAGAAGCAACTTTATTTTGCGTGTTTATTTAATTTTGCTTTTTTGGGGAGTCATTATTACGATTTACAAGTGTATGCGTTGTTTTGCTTTTATTTATTTTATTGGCGGTTATTTAAAATTTCTTATTTCATCGGTATGGAATACCGGTTGTTTATTGAAGTTATACTTCTTATACGACGCCGAAAAAGGTTGCGTTAAATGCAAGTTGCGCAACCTTGCTCAATATGAATCTAACGCAACTTTCAGGTTGCGCAACCTTGCTCCATAACAATGTAACGCAACCTTGTCTGCGAAGATGTTCGAGCAGCAAGCAAAGCGGTGACAATCGGCGATCGTTTGTTCGTTTCTTTCGGTACAGTTCGGCTTTCCTACCAACAACACAATGTTGCCATGCTTATGCTGTTGTTGTTTCGTAGAACAATGTTAAAATTTTTGGTTGGTGACATATTCACATGTGTGCGCATATGTATGTTTGTATGCTTGTGCATTATTGAAGTTACGAGTATACTTCTTTTTCTTTCGTTTGTCTTTCATTTTTGCGAATTCTCAACTATTTTGTGTGACTTTTGGCTGAACGGCTGCGTTAGCCGTTGAAAAGTTAAGAATTCACAGGATCATTTCAGTAGACAGTGTTTATTTACTAATTAATTCGTGTTCTATATAATATTGACGTACTATTTGTATTATTAGTACTCGGTGAATAGTGATTTAAATAAACAATAAAATAAGTGGCACGTGATAATACGCGGATTCCAGGTTTGTGCATTAAACTTGTGCTCTTGAAACTAATATCAATTGGATTGGCAAAAATTTTAATGTTTTGATTTTAAATTGATTTTACAGCGGAAAAAGACAGTGCAGCCCGTGTTTCCAGTGAATCAACGATCGTTAATTCACCGATAACTGCTGGGCCTTCAACGCGTGTTGATGGATTACAAAAGAGAGATGGTTACGCTGCATATTCCCTTCCGCAAAGAAAAGTCAGGACTACTTTCCGAGTCAAAATTCCTTCATTTAGACTTTGCTTTATAAAATGTGCATAATAAATTTATAAAATGTGAATTTAAGTTTTCTAGTTTTCTTAAATACAAAATGATATGCATTTCTGAATATCACTAAGAAGTATAACTTCTTCCGAGCGTAGGGACTCCACGCACCCTTTTTTTATTTGCCTTTTCTATGTTATTGGCTTATAAAGGATAGTAACTCCACGCCTGGCTCAGATGTGGCCAGAATGGGTACTCCTTAGTCCTAGATTTAGGACTATGAAATTAGAGGGATCTTCAGAGAGAGTAGCCGGTAATTGCGAACGGCTTCATTTAGAATTATAATTTTTTACGTGGGATGTTCAGGATGTACAACAGATTCCCATCCACTAATCTATGTGGAGCGCTTATGTAGGTGCGATAAGAGCTACCGGCCATAATTTGGTCGAGTAGTTGTGGCTTTGGAGAAGTCTTCACAATATTGACCTTCAAGAGTTTTATTTCTTATAGGGAGAAGTTTCCTTGACTTTTGAAATTTCCTTAATTGTGAATTAAGGCATATGTTATTATAGTCCACTTGAGTTGGTATGGTGGTAACTAGTTTTGAAACTGGTCCACTTTGTGTTTCGATGTGCAGCGTTTGAGCTTTTTGTGGCCTTGAGCAACATGGTGTCTCTTGGCAATTTTTCGAATTTTAGGTTTCAGGGTTTGCTTTTGCAATTAAACCTGTGTAATGATGTGTATGATGTGTTTTATGACAATATAAGCAGTTAAATTTGCTTTTGCAATTTTTAAGATTATGTGTGTGGGTCAAGCAGTTTGTACAGACTTTTTGATCTGACAAAGTTGTTCTTTTCGTTAATGTTTCGATGTGCAGCGTTTGAGATTTTTGTGCCTTTGAGCAGCATGGCGTCTTTTGAGAATTTTTCGAACTTTGAGTTTCGTGATTTGCTTTTGCAATTATACCCATGGTTCTTTGTGTATAAGCGCTTCTTTGGGGTGAGATGGGATATCTGCCGTAATGAAGCATCGAATGGTGTCTTTTGTGACAATGTAAGCAATTAAATTTGCTTTTGCAATTTTTATATGTATGCGCATGTGACAGGCAATTTGTGCAAAGTCTTTTTGACCTGACAAAAGTATTCCTTTCGTTAATATTTAAGTTTCTAAATCTCTCGCAAGTTTTAAGTTTATGCCCTTTGGTGCATAGTTCGCATGACGTATGTCTTCTCTGTTTGGATGTGAACGCCTGTATTTTGTTAAAAATTCTATTTGATTTGTTTTTGCTTCTAGCTTGGGGTCTATTGAAGCTTCTATTTTGGTCGTGTTTAATGTTCTTATTTCAGATTATTTGTCCTCCTAACCTTTCCGCAATTTCATATTGGGTGGTGAGAAAATCTTTCATTTTTTGCCACGTGATGAGAGCGATTGCTCCCATAGAAGTAACGACTTTTCTGTTTACCAGAATTGGGTCCCAGCTGTCTGTGGAAATATTTTGTGTCGACAGAATCGACAAACAATTAGAAACAGTGGATTGTAGTGTTACAAATTCGTCACCTGTTTCTTTCTTGATTTTAGGCAAGTTTAATTGTGTCGTTACTTGGTCTTTCTTTCGTTTTCTTGTGTCGTTCTTTCGTTTTCATAACGTGCTTTTAGAGCTTCCCAAGCAAAATTAAAATTTTCATCATTGAGAGCGAACTGTTTTACTATGACGCCTGCTTGGCCGTTTGTTTTTTATTTGGATGGTTGATGTAAACGGCTGTAAACATGTCCCGGAAGGACTGCCATTCTTCATAACCTCCATAAAAAGTTTCTGTGTCACATGCGGGCAACTCGAGGTGGATGCCTGAACTTGCCTCTTGACTGTCCGTTTGTGGCAGCTCTACTCTACTGTGGGGAGCAGGTGCAATTGCTTTAATTAGCTTTAATTGATCGGAGACCACAGCTGTCGTTTCTTCATATCGGTCCAAGCAGTTTTCGTAAATATCGTAAGCCGAGGATTTAAAATTTTGAGGTAGATCTGAATCGTCAGATTCTACTATGGCGTCATGAGCCGCTTGGAGTCGTGTCCAAAAATTATTAAGATTTTTAATTTTGATTTCTAGTAACGATTCCGAGTCACTTTCTGAAATGAATTTAATAGCCTGTTTTGAGTGTACAGCTGCTGCAGGTATATTATGATTTTTTTCGTTATTAACCATTTTTGTTATATTATAAAAATATTTATATTTGTCAAAATAAATTTAATTTTTCTTAGTGTAAACTGCTTTGTATTATCTAATCGAAGCGGTACAGTGTAATAATTTGTATACTCTTTTAAATAAATAAGAGTTTTTATATCGGTACGATTTTATAATATCGTTTTGTATTTTTTTCCCAATGGTATTATTTTTATTTGTATTTTGTTTTGAATGATTAATTACTATTCAACCGCGTTTTTTATATATTAAAATATTTGATGTCCGAATATTTTGTATTTAGGTACACCCTAATACTCGAACTTATGTTTTGTGCGATTGAGAGCTCGTGAAGAGATCAATGCGCTTTTTATATTAGTATGCACGAATTGTTTGTGCGTTTATGATTATGCTTTGTTCGTAAGTAATTGAGAGCTCGTTAGAGAGATCAATTCGCTTTTTGTAGGCAATCCTGCTTGTTTTTGTTTGCCAAAGAACAAGAGGTATTGTCGGATAGATACCAATGTGGAATTTAAAATGATTTGTATGTTTAAATATATGTACATAAACGTATGTTTGAATGTATATCGTTCAAGTTATTAATTTTTTGTATACCCGAGCTATTTAAATCGTTGTGTTCACGAACTTATGTATTTTTAGTGAAAATGATTTTTTTCTGTATTCCTTCCAATAAACGTAATTTGCGATTTTTGTAATTTCGAAAGTTACATTTACCCTATATTTTCCAATAGAAGGAGAGCGCAACACGGAATTGTTAACATGCAGGTTTTTTTTTGTGTTTTTATGCACCTATGTACCTATTTATGTAGGTTTGTAAATTGGTTTTGGTATGAATTTTATTGTTGTAAAGCGACATGCTTACACGTGTATGTATATATTTATGTCTAGTTAATTTATTTGCTCTCTTTTCGTGTTATATTTTCGTTTTGCCTTAGATTACTTTTTAAGACTCACTCCTGCCTGTTGCTTAATTAGGAATAAGGGGAATTTTGCTTTTGCGTTTTTGTTGTATATGCGTATGCGTATGCGTTTTTTATGTTTGCTTATTCAAAGTATACAGTATACAGTATTGTCTAAAAGTATTACGAATAAATACTTAAATTTGTATGAATAGTATTTTAAATAAATCTGTTCTAATTATATGTTCGCCAAAATCGCAAAATAAAGCCGTAACTTAGAACAGTTCGGTATATTAAATTCTTAACCCGTTTTGTTTTTTCTTTTTTAACTTCTATTACAGTTTGGGTATTGATTTTTCATTATGTTTATATATGTATATATATAGTTCCCGTTTTGTGTGTTGTCTTATTGTTTAGGCGCTTTAACTTTTCGCGCCCGATTTATATTTTTGTTTTTGTACAATTTTGTTTATAAAGGTACGTGTGTTTTATATGTACATACATATTTTGTATGTGTATGCACAAATTTTGAGAGACGCTACACTTTTTCTTATTTTCAGCACGCTAGGCTCTTATGTTTGATTGTTGTTGTTTGTTTGTGTCACTGCACTTTGTCTATTCGTCTTTTGTAATTTTATGTTTTTGTCTCTGCAGTTTTGGTTATTGCATACGTATGTTCATATATGTATGTATTTTTGCCGAATCACCAAACTTTTTTTTGTTTTTTGTTTTGCGCCACTCTCCTTTTTTATTTTATTTTTTTTTTTTTTTGTCTTTTGTTGTATATGTTAATTTTGTTTTTACATTTATTAGTTAGTATTTTTGTCACTTCACCACACTTCACCGGTTTCTGTTTTGCTTTTGTTTGTGGTTTGTCCAGTGGCTGTTAATTTATAGTGCCTGTCTCTTAGGCTCGAAGGACCATGAATAAACACATAACCACTGTTTGCACCTTTTAATGATGCCGCACTAAATACATTTTATTAACAAAAAATACACATGGATGTCGAGTTTGAAATGCATTTAATTTGCAGAGTAAATTGTTTGGTTTTACATTAAAATTTGCAAAAGCAAATGTACTGGTGCGTTGATCCAAATCCAAATTGATCGGTGGCACGTAATATCAACGGCTATCAAAATGGAGACGTGCAGAATCTTAATCCAATCCCACTATGGATGCTGTACCGAAGGATACTGTATTCGGATGGTGACGTCGTCGAAGTTTTATCAAATCTTAAAAATGCAGCGCGCGGGTTAGTTGTCGATAAAACGAATGTTGAAAGCGAATGTATTGTTCGAATATAGTCTCCTCTCCTGTTGTCTATCATTTTTGTTTAGTGGGTAAGAGCACAGGTGTTGCATTAGGATGCGCCAGTTTTTCCGTGTAGAGGGGTGGATGCTTAACTCATTTAAACAAACACTAATAAAATTTTACTTTTGTAGTCTTTCTATCAGTGAAATTATTTATAAGGTCAAAGTCGATGTTTTCAGTAATTTCGTTTTCAATTGGCGAAGTTGTTTGTCAATCTAGTTTGAGAAATTGTTGATCGAAGATAGGTTTATATCAGCTTCAGCTTTGAAAAGCTCCGCTCCCCACTAGCAACCGTTACAAGTATAGTTTATAATATTCGCAATGCTATCCATACATTTGGATACAGTTCTTGTAAGTTGCAATCTTTAATGAAATTTAAAACAAAAATGGGAGTAACCACGTTTTGATCAGGCAAAAAGGATATCAGACTTACAACATACAACCGCCTATGTTTGATTTAGAGTCTACAGTTAATTTTAATTGGAGATCACTACAGAGCTTGACAAGGTCGGGGTTTTCTGGAATCTATTAATATTGTACAAAAAAGACCAAGATTCCGAGTACTCATTTAACTGTTCAAACCATTTCATTGACTGAAATTAATGTAGTGTCCAAAACACAGTTGAAAATTCAACCTCAAATTTTTTTCTGGAGAAGTTGTGGGGTCATCGCGTGCAATTTCACTAGCTTAACACTTCACACGTCGAATTCTTGTTGTAGCTCGAATTGCAGGTTCAATTTCTAGTCCTTCGCAGTTAAAATAGCGCTTTTAAAGCCTGTATTTCTGTAATCTTCCAAGAAATTGCAGCATTTTTTCAACATTTCTGTACATTTACCAAGATTCATATCTGTTGACTGTAAAGATTTACTTACAATATTTATTTGATATAGTATGTCTTACCAAACAACCAAGCTGAAGTCTTTTAGCTCTTCGGCCAGAGTAGTAGCCTCATGAGACACTTGAACATCAGTTTTCTGAGTTTCAAGAGCCAAAGTAATCAAAGCATCATGGATAGTACTAATTTGATAACGGACTACTTTAACACTAGGTACTTATTCTTGCTTCCCAACGTGTGTCACTGAGCTTTTTTTATAGTATATAGTCCCAAGTGATCGGTTAGAATTTTCCATCGATGAACAGAAGCTGAAAACAAAGTGACTGATCCTACGGATGACTTAGCGGCATCGCATAGTACTAGATTGTAGCTATGACAGCCACACGGCACATAACCAGCTAAGAGGTTTATGTCGAGAATTCTCCTTTGAACCCCAATATTTTTTTCTTTCATATTCGTCACATTGTTACAGCCCTGACTCCTGCAATCGTTCAATTCTAGTCCGTATTTATTTAAAACATTAATAATAGGAGGATGGAGTCATGTGTAGAAGTTCACGCAAGTGAGGAAAGTTTTCTGATCGCCATTCACTTGGGAGTGGCCAGAAACGATTCTTTTACATTTGACTCAAGCAGCTCACGACTTCCGGTCTTTGACCAAGTATCCTCTGGGTAGCCTAAGAACATCCGTTTGAAGGCGAGCTAAAGTGAGAAGGCGAAACACCCCTGCATAGGGTTGTGCGCTGAGTTTGGGACCCGCCACGTAAAAAAACACCCCCAATGAAAAAGCACAAACAGCCTCGGATGAGAGCCCCCCCTTTTGATGACGACCATGGCAAACGAAATAAGGACTATGATTTGAGGGCATGCACCTGTAATGTCCGGTCCCTTTATTGGGAAGGTGCCGCTGCCCAGCTGGTAGATGTCCTCGTAAAGATAAAGGCTGACATCACCGCCGTCCAAGAAATGCGATGGACGGGACAAGGACAGAGACGAGTAGGTCCTTGTGACATTTACTACAGTGGCCATATAAAGGAGCGCAAGTTTGGTGTTGGATTCGTGGTGGGAGAGAGACTCCGTCGCCGAGTACTATCATTCACTCCGGAGAATGAACGTCTAGCCACAATCCGCATCAAAGCGAGGTTCTTCAACATATCGCTGATTTGCGCCCACGCCCCGACGGAAGAGAAGGACGATGTGACCAAAGATGCCTTTTATGAGTGCTTGGAGCGCACTTATGAGAGATGCCCCCGCCACGATGTCAAAATCGTGCTTGGCGACTTCAATGCCAGGGTGGGCAAAAAAGGTATCTTTGGCACTACGGTCGGTAAATTCAGCCTCCACGAGGAAGCATACCCAAATGGGCTGAGGCTGATCGACTTCGCCGGGGCCCGAAATATGGTTATCTGTAGTACTAGATTCCAGCATAAGAAGATACATCAAGCTACCTGGCTGTCTCCTGATCGAAAAACCACCAACCAGATCGATCATGTTGTGATAGACGGAAGACACGTCTCCAGTGTTTTAGATGTGCGTGCGCTCCGAGGTCCTAATATCGACTCGGACCACTATATTAGTGCAGCCAAAATTCGCACCCGCCTATGTGCAGCAAAAAACGCACGCCAACAAACACAAGGATGGTTCGACGTCGAGAAGCTGCAGTCACAACAGACAGCCGAACGTTTTTCTACTCGGCTTGCACTCCTGCTCTCTGAAAGCACTCGGCAACAACTCAGTATAAGGGAACTGTGGGACGGCATTTCAAACTCCTTACGTACAGCTGCAACCGAAACCATTGGCTTTCGGAAAGTGCAAAAGAACAGCTGGTACGACGAGGAGTGCCGTGTCGCAGCGGAGAGAAAACAGGCTGCCTACCTCGCAACGTTACGATCGACCACAACATGTGCGGGATGGGATAGATACCGAGAGTTGAAGAGGGAAGCGAGACGCATTTGTAGACAGAAAAAAAAGAGGCCGAAATGCGTGGGTACGAAGAGCTTGATAAGCTGGCCGACAGGGGTAATGCTCGAAAATTCTACGAAAAGATGCGGCGGCCTACAGAAGGTTTCAAGACCGGAGCATACTCTTGTAGAACCCCTCAAGGTGATCTAGCCACCGATGCCCAGAGCATACTTAAATTATGGAGGGAACACTGCTCCAGCCTGCTGAATGGCAGTGAACGCACAACACCAGGAGAAAGCGAACCCGATACCCCAATCGACGACGATGGAGCAGACGTTCCATTGCCCGACCATGAAGAGGTTCGAATAGCAATTGCCCGCCTGAAGAACAACAAAGCGGCAGGGGCCGATGGATTGCCGGCCGAGCTATTCAAACACGGCGGCGAAGAGCTGATAAGGTGCATGCATCAGCTTCTTTGCAAAATATGGTCGGACGAAAGTATGCCCAACGATTGGAATTTAAGTGTGCTATGCCCAATCCACAAAAAAGAAGACCCCACAATCTGCGCCAACTACCGTGGGATTAGCCTCCTCAACATCGCATATAAGGTTCTGTCGAGCGTATTGTGTGAAAGATTAAAGCCCACCGTCAACATACTGATTGGACCTTATCAGTGTGGCTTTAGAACTGGTAAATCAACAACCGACCAGATATTCACGATGCGCCAAATCTTGGAAAAGACCCGTGAAAGGAGAATCGACACACACCACCTCTTCGTCGATTTCAAAGCTGCTTTCGACAGCACGAAAAGGAGCTGCCTTTATGCCGCGATGTCTGAATTTGGTATCCCCGCAAAACTAATACGGCTGTGCAAGCTAACGTTGAGCAACACGAAAAGCTCCGCCAGAATCGGGAAGGACCTCTCCGAGCTGTTCGATACCAAACGAGGTTTCAGACACGGCGATTCCTTATCGTGCGACTTTTTCAACCTGCTTCTGGAGAAAATAGTTCGAGCTGCAGAACTCAACAGAGAAGGTACCATCTTCTATAAGAGTGTACAACTGCTGGCGTATGCCGATGATATTGATATCATCGGCCTCAACACCCGCGCCGTTAGTTCTGCTTTCTCCAGGACAAGGAAGCAAAAGAAATGGGTCTGGCAGTGAACGAGGGCAAGACGAAATATCTCCTGTCATCAAACAAACAGTCATCGCACTCGCGACTTGGCACTCACTTCACTGTTGACAGTCATAACTTTGAAGTTGTAGATAATTTCGTCTATCTTGGAACCAGCGTAAACACCACCAACAATGTCAGCCTAGAAATCCAACGCAGTATAACGTTTGCCAACAGGTGCCACTTCGGACTAAGTAGGCAATTGAGAAGCAAAGTCCTCTCTCGACAAACAAAAACCAAACTCTATAAGTCACTCATAATTCCCGTCCTGCTATATGGTGCAGAGGCTTGGACGATGTCAACAACGGATGAGTCGACGTTGCGAGTTTTCGAGAGAAAGGTTCTGCGAAAGATTTATGGTCCTTTGTGCGTTGGCCACGGCGAATATCGCATTCGATGGAACGATGAGCTGTACGAGATATACGACGCCATTGACATAGTTCAGCGCATTAAAAGACAGCGGCTACGCTGGCTAGGTCATGTTGTCCGGATGGGTGAAAACACTCCAGCTCTGAAAGTATTCGACGCAGTACCC
Source organism: Bactrocera correcta (assembly GCA_027475135.1). Taxonomy (NCBI): domain Eukaryota; kingdom Metazoa; phylum Arthropoda; class Insecta; order Diptera; family Tephritidae; genus Bactrocera; species Bactrocera correcta. The sequence goes on along the minus strand of CM050325.1, from coordinate 59,455,297 downwards.
GCCGCGGGAAGCAGAGGAAGAGGAAGACCTCCACTCCGTTGGAAGGACCAAGTGGAGAAGGACCTCGCCTCGCTTGGAATATCCAATTGGCGCCAAGTAGCGAAGAGAAGAAACGACTGGCGCGCTGTTGTTGACTCGGCTATAATCGCGTAAGTGGTGTCTACGCCAGTAAAGAAGAAGAATAATAATAACTTCAGTCAGTCTTTCACCAGTTGACTCATTGACAGGTATAAATTCCCAGAAATGCTCTTTTACTGATATTTTTTCATTATCATCTGATAAATCAACAAATCGTAATGTCAGCGAAAGTTGTTCTACATGACTAATGTCAGGAGTAGAGTAAGCTATAATAAAATAATAATTTGATTACTTTGTGTATAATATGATTTCTGACTTCACTTTTTCACCCATCAGCTCTATTAATTCATTTTGAATGTCTTTTCCACACTAGTGGTCTGAAATATCACCCTTCATAGCTAATCGCAAGTGCTCCTGCATGACTAGATCAAATTTGGCTAGTAGTTGTACTAAGCCTAAGAACTTTCCGTTATTTGGCGTACATAGTTTATCGGAAGTACCTCTGAACGCCATATTGTTTTCGGCTAAATGAAGTCTAATATGCATCAATCTAGACAAAACATTATTCCATCTTGTAGTTTCCTTTCTAATCAAGTGTTGCTCTTGGCAGTCTATTGTTTTTCCTATTTTTAATCGTAGTTCAGCATCAATCCATGAAAGGTAAAACTTCTTATGAAAAGTGCTGTTTTCATGAATCTTTAGCTTTTCAGACAAGTGTTTCCAGTTGTTATACCCTTCAGATACTAAGTTCGACGTTGAGCTACTATCAAATAGTCTACAACAAAGACAATAAACTCGATCCTTAGAAACGGAGTAAATTAACCAACGGCGCTGAATTGTTTCATTGTTTGCAAGATTTTTTGTGAAATGGGAATTAGAGAAATGTCGGCCTGTATCATTCTTCGGATAATTATCAATGTGAGTTTGCACTGGGCCACTATTAATTATATGATCAATGATTTTGCCATTTCGAGTGACTGGCCAGGTGGCAGGATCCAATATATTGGCGACAACACTACTAACGTCATCTAGAATTTGTATAGGTTGTACATCACCAATGGAGTCATCCGGAGCAGCATTTGTAATTGTACCACAGCTTATCATCTCACTTTGGGAAACTTTGTCCACAATCTATCCAATCTATTCAACACAATCTTCAGTTATCTGATTTGACTTGTCAGATAGAGGCTCCGCTACCGATACATTAATTTGTTTTCCAGATGTAGATGGCATATTCAGGTCTTCATTTTCTGTTGTGATATATTTATCTATATTCATGAACTTTTTTGTTCTCTGAAATCCCTTCTCTTTTTCTGCTTTGGGGCCATCCATAAATTACGTCACACGAATTTAAGGACTTTTTAACCCCTCCCCCCCTCCTTGTCACAAGTTGTCACATTTTGAACTCGCCCCCCCCCCCTGACGTGACGTCACACATTTTCCAATTTTATGGATTTATCATAAAAATAAAAAATTAAATAAAATAAAACAGGTTATTTTATTTATTATTATATTTATTGAATAATCTTTAATAAAATCAACATTTAGTTAAATATTAAAGTATAGAGACAACGAATGACTAGTCAAGAAATAAGATACTTAATTATGCTAATTAAAAATACAAAACTTAATCATATTGTGTCCATGGACTTTTGATCCACTCCTTTATATCATTTACTACTGGTAAATCAGGCACATCATTTTCGTTTTGAATTTGGATGTCAGGAATATCTTTCGTATCCACATCGTCTTCTTCCATCCATAAAGCATCGTCATCATTTATTAAACAGAGAATCTCTCGGGCACGTCTAGCCGCAATTCTTTGAGGACGAATTTTCGCGATAGGTAACAGCTCTTGTTTTTTATGTGATTGTTTGTGTTGATTGGTGGCTTTATATGAAGAAAAATATATGCCACATATGCTACACGATCTTTTAAATAAGTATGACTCGACACTAGGGCAATAACTATCATATGGAACTTGTTTCAGATGGGATGATGCTTGGAGATTTAATAACATCTGTAGTAATAATGGAGCAAACTTAGCGTCGTTGTCATCACTCCCTGTGACTCCATAACCTTCTGATGTCTGTTTAATTAACACAGGTGGTGGTAAAAATCCTTCTTTTAATAATTTCCAAAGACTAGAACGTCTTACACCGCAACATGCAATAGTTTCACATTTAACTATTTGTAAAAAATATTGTGACTCACGTACATGTTTAGCATACCAAGTAGCATTATTTTTCAACATCATAGCCTGTTCAATATCCAGTCTAGTAACAGTTGGTGCAACATATTCAGCAACGACTGGAAAATTATCAATGACCAACTTGCTCCAAATCTCAGCCAACACATTGCCCGCACTTTCGAAGTTTCGTTTTTCTAGATCTAAGTCAGTAGTTCGATTAATTGAATCAAGATGTGACCCAAAAGCATCATGTTTTAATAATACACCAGTAAGTTCGCGACTGAGAGGTGCCATGCGTCGTTCAACTCTGTTAAATGCACTCCTTCCTGGGGCATTTGTAGCTATATAAATTGCATCTAAATGAAAATCTTTAAAATGTTGTAAAGCTGAAACTATAACCCGCTCGTACCGTGGATTTTCATCCGGTCCACCATCGCATGTAAAAATAAAAACCGGTTTTACAAAACCTTCTCTAGTTCGGATCATGTTTTCAAAGATCGGTAATTCAGTAAGCTTGTGAACGTCAGTGGCATGAGTCTCTGCATTGGAAGATGAATGTTTTCCACTACGAATAGCTACATATGTAGGCCCCGAGTATGTTACAGCTTCAGGTGACCCTTCACCATCTTTTTTAATTAGAATTCCCGCATACACCGATGGAATAAGCTTATGTTTTTCAGCGACGACAAAATCATGATCTGGCAATTGAACACGGTAATCAAGGTGCATTAATATTGGCGCTTGAGCATTTGCTGCTGTAATGCCTAAAGGTACACGTGCCTTATCATCCATTGATAAAAAAAATACTTGGTCTGGACCTAAAATTGAAGCCACAGATTCGAGATTTCGTATAGTAGCTGTACAAAATTTTCCATCCTTATGCTTTGAGTGCAGTGTAGAGTCTGGCTTACACAACTTGACTGGAACCGTGACGACGTGTCTTTTATCTTCCTCTGTATTAGCTCTCTTGGGAAGAAGTCTCAAATATAATCCTGACCGACTAATAGTATAACCTTGCTTAGATAGTTCAGCTTGTAAGTCATCTAGTGTTTTACAACATCTTATAACTTCAGTGCGACGTCGATCATCAGCTGCACCACCAAAGAGTGCAATTGATTTTATTACGTCAAGTAAACCGGATTGATTTTCTTCTACTCTAGGCCGACCAACAGTATTTCGAAGTTTTAAAGCAGTTCCTAATTCAGGATTACATTTACTCAATTCTAAAAGTTTTTCTTTTCTAGAATCACGGCTTTTTTTTTGGCGTTCCGCTGCACCAATTTTTCTCTTCAATGCAGTTTTTTCTGCTTCAATATCTTTTTTTAATGACATTATTTTTTTCGTAGCATCATCTGTTCCTATACCGGCATCGCGTGCAAGTACTAAACTATTAAGCTCAGATTCAAGTACAATAATCCTATTCTTAGAAGCATATTGACTCGGTGTAGGTTTAGAAACTGTTTGAAGAGATTGACATCCTTTTAATTCAACCATAACATCTTTAGATTTTTCTGATTCACTCTCTTCGATAACCTCCTAAAATTAAAAGTTAACATATAATGAGTAAAAACACGTCAAGTGGACCCCCCATTTTCCATTTGGTCATCGAATTTGAATGTGATTATTTTTTCATAAAGTAATCACCATGAACAAATAATCCCCCGCCCAGTTTTTTTAAATTTTAATTTTAACAACAATTTTTTTTTTTGAAAATTTTTACTGCTTTTAGTTAAAAAATTAACAATTAAAAAAACTATTGATGATTTTTTGATACAATTTTCAGGAGTTATAGTTCAATACTTGTATTTTCAGAAAATATGCATGAATTTTAATTATTTTTATTAACTTTTAAATTAACAAATGAACATTTTAATGACTTCTCCCTCAAAACATAAATTTTTTTTCAGTATTTTGCAATAAACATTGATTTTTTCGATGACCAAGTGGAAAATGGTCCCCTTGACGTGTTTTTACTCAATACATAAAAATTAACCAAGAACAAGACCTCGAAAAAACAAACACAAAAGATGTGGTAATCGTTTAATTTATAACTAACTAAGTTATATGTACATGTCACACTGATTGAGTTTAGTTATTTTAATAATAAATTTTAAACTTACTTTACTTTCCTGTGGCTTTACTACTACCAATGATTTTGACGAAGAATTTTTTGAAAAAAAACTCAAGAGAGTCGCTTTTTTTTTCGTCAATTTTATTTGCAATTCTTTGATTTTTGTTTCCGTTTCATCTTCAATATTATCACCACTTTTTAAATTTTTCCATAAGATGTTAACCTCGTCTTGTATAATTTGTTTTTTCTTATCAGCATAAGCTGCACTGTAGGCATCAAATAATCTTCGGTACAGGTTACCTAAATCAATTTTTTTGTTCATTTTGTAAGCACTTAACCAATTGAAAATACTACAGAATACTATGACTTCGAAATTTATGATTGTTACACGGCAGAAGACAATTGTCAAGTAAACAATGGAAACGAATAGAAGCGTCGCGGAGCATGTGCGACGGCACTTGTCAGTCTTGCAACCAACAACAAGCATGCATACGCAGCAGTAAAACCACGCCACACAAACAATACAACGGGATAACCACGGATACGAAGAAATCAGACAAGCAGACGAAACAACAACAAGCATGCATACGCAGCGGCTGTTATACGGCAGAAGACAATTGTCAAGTAAACAATGGAAACGAATAGAAGCATCGCGAAGCATGTGCGATGGCACTTGTCAGTCTTGCAACCAACAAAAAGCATGCATACACAGCGGTAAAACCACGCCACACAAACTCTGTTGTAATGTTTGTGTGGCGTGGTTTTACCGCTGTGTATGCATGCTTGTTGTTGGTTGCAAGACTGACAAGTGCCATCGCACAGCGGTAAAACCACGCCACACAAACTCTATTGTAATGTTGTGCTAGACGACTGGCTGCTCTGTTCTGCCGGTGGTGACGTGGTTTTACCGCTGCGTATGCATGCTTGTTGTTGTTTGGTCTGCTTGTCTGATTTCTTCGTATCCTTGCATACACAGCGGTAAAACCACGCCACACAAACATAACAGAGTTTGCCAGTCGTCTAGCACCCAGGAGCGCAGCTGAGCGGGGAACAATATTGCTCTAAATTTTGAAATGTGATGTCACAAAGCTTTTGACCCCTCCCTGCCCCTTGTCACACAATGTCACTTCTGAATGATACCCTCCCCCCCCTTCAAGGTGTGACGTAATTTATGGATGGCCCCTTTCCGTTTTCTATAATCTGACCCAGATGGTTTATTTTTTTTCTCAACGTTTTCAGACATTTTGTACTAATCAATTTTTGTAAATCAAAAAAACTGCAACAAATTAAACCTTTAGGACCAATAATTTCTAAAAATAGATAAATACAATAAATTTACAAATCAAACAACTTTAAACAGATTTAAATCATATATTAAGTTTTTCATGCAAAAATAATTGAGTTAAATAATATTCGTTTTTTTTTTTTTTCAAAAGACTTCGAACTTTTCTGTATGGAGTTTGGCATAGGCTAAAATTTTAAGTACCTAAAATGTCGTATTTTGGTGTACACATATGTAGGTGTACGTAAAACGTACGCCAATCGACAAATAATATACATAAATACAAACAATTAATATTTTTTGACAAGATGTCGTAAATGATATACTTTTTGAGATATTTCAGTTTGAAAATGTAAAATAAAATAATGTATTTTCTACAAATAATTATAGGTATTGCAATTATAACAATATGTATAACCAATATTACATATTTTACAAGCCACTTATTTCTCCGCCACCCCACGCCAAACATTTAAACAAACAAATGTTACCTCTTTATTATAATAATTGAAAAATGTTCGCGAATAACGTTGTAATCAACAATTTTTTCAAAACCGGTTTTTTTGCAGATTACTGTTGTAATGGCTCTCTTTTATCAATCCAAATCAAAATTAGTCATATTACTGCACTTGTTCGTATTCAAATCGCATTTTAGTACAACACTCAGTAGAATAACGTTTCAAGTGACTTATTTATTGTGTGTACAATGGAAAAAAGTGAGTGTTCTCGTGTGCTTGATAAGTGTGTTAGAGGCTCCAAAAGGAAAATAAATTTAGAAAATTGGAAAGATTTCAATAATAAAAAGCTAAGAAATAGTTGGCAATCTTATATTAATAGAAAAAAAAAACAAGTTATACCAGCAAAAAATATCACAAAGCAGGTATAGTGGAAAAACGTTTTAAGTACATAATTTTTATTTCATACATATGTATATGTACATTTTGAACTATTTTGTAATAGGTTTTTGATTGCCATTGTAATTTCCATTGTGCAAAACTTGATAATGAACAAATGGAACCTTTTGATAACTTTTATAGCAAAAATTATAACAAGCAATGTTTATTTCTATCCTCACTTCTTGGATTAAGCGAGCCTAAAAGAAGAAGAGTTTAAGAGGGGAGTTCTATACGAAATACAACAGTATTTTATTATTTGGTGCTTTCAAAGGGAAAGAGAGAGAGAGAGTGAAATATGTAGATAACGCAGCGCAGAGTTAAAATTTTGGTTGAAAAAGTAAAATATGGGAAAAACATTGATGATCAGCGAGAAAACCTGAAAATCGTCCTCACAAAATCATAGAACAGGAAAAACTGAGCGTTGATGAACACATAGTAAGCTTTCCCAGCCAAGAAAGTCACTATGGTCGTTCAACATCTCGAAAAAATTGTCTTAACCCCAATTTAAATATTAAAACAATGTACGAGTTATACAAAGTTAAATATCCAGATACCCAAATTTCGTACAACACATATAAGCACATTTTTCATACAGAACACAAACTACGATTTGGTTTCCCAAGAAGTGATACTTGCAAGGTTTGTGACAAGTATTTTATTGATATGATTGCCGCTGAAAATACGGAACGATTTGAAAATATTCAAAAATTGGTGACAGCTCATCACGAGCAAGCAGATAAAGCATATGCGCAACTTCGAGATGATTCCAACGCTGACAAAAGTTCACAAAATACCGTAGTCATATGTGTCGATTTGCAGCAAGTGATTTTCACACCGAATCTCACACATTCTGATGTATTTTATCAGCGACAGTATTTCAATTATAATTTTGCTGTCCATAATATCTCAGAAAACACGGTCGATATGTACACATGGCACGAAACGATTGCTAAAATAGGAGCTGCTGAAATAGCTTCAAAATGTATTTGGAAACACATTACACCAAAATTCAGTATTCTGGAAACTGATCAAATTAGAAAATTGATTATATGGTCCGATAGATGCGTTGAACAAAATAACAACTGGACTATGATTGCTTTGTGCCACAGCCTTCTGACCAAATACTTTTCTGAAGTGAATCAAAAATGTCTTACTTCAGGGCACAGCTTTCTGCCATGCGACCGGGATTTTGCACTTATCGAAAAAAAGAAAAAAAAAAAAAAAACTCAACTTTATACACCAGCAGATGTGTGTCTTATGATTCAGTTTGCAAGTCCTTCGAATCCATTCCAGATTAATCAAATGGCTCCATATGAATTTAAAAACTTCGAGATACTAGTCAAAAATTTATATAGAAATCCTTTGTGCAAAATAACTGCTGCAAAGTGGATACAAATTTCTAGAGACGATCCAAACACACTTAGAATGCGTAAGCAGCATAATATAGCATAAACATGGACTTCTTATAATTTGGGCTCAAAAAATACCAGAAATTATGCGAATTATACTTTGCCAATGCTCAGGAATGATCCAATAAAAGTAAGTGATGAAAAAAAGAAGGACCTTCTGGCAATGGCGTCGTATTTACCAGAAAACTATGCACAGTTTTATAAACAGTTGCCATGAAAGATAAACAAATACATATATTGATACTCTATACTATTTACTACATATCCGTTGCGAATTACATTTTGCGGAAATATCGTTTAAATTTTTTTGAAATAAAAGATTTTTCGTTTTGTTTATAACCTTCTTTGTTTGTTTGTATTACTGAAATACAATTTTTTTGGTTTTGAAACCTTTACTTTCCAAATACGTTGACGGAAAAGCGTTTCAAACGCCATCCTACTATATGTTATGCATAGTGGAATAACGTGTTAACATCCATTTAATTTTGGATATAAAACGTTTTTCCATTTAACGAGTTTAGTTTCGTTTTTTTTATTAGTTTAACTATTTTATTAATTTTTTATTTCAATTTATTCATTCTTAATAGACAGATTACTATTGAAAAAATAAAAAAAAAATCCAAAATAGATAAAACTTTAAGCTTTAAATGTTTATTTCATTTCCTGAACATTTCTAAATCTGTCGCTTACAACGTTATTCGCGAACATGCTTCAATTATAGATAGATAAAAGTACTTACCTAATTAAATAATCCGGCAAAAAACAAATTAGTATATTCTTTTACACCATACAACTTTTTAGATAAAACTAATGTCACTCGATAGTAGAAACGGATAGTGACGAACATAGCATCGCAATGGAACATGGACCGTCTGGTTACTACTTCGCGTCTGTTGTTTTAAAATATTTGTTTTGTATGTGCACCGATTTTATAAATGCGAATGAGCTGAGTTTGTTACGCTTCGCTAAAATAACGCTAGCTCTTTTTAACCAAAAAGTTAAAAGGAGATTGACAATGTGTTTTTCTATGATTGGGGATTCCCCGTAAAATGAATTTGATTGAACAGAGTGAATAGTGCTTTCCATTCAAGTGTTGCTAACATAAAAAAATCCGCTTAATTTAGGAAATTTACGACTAAGCAGACCTCGAACTATGAGCATGAGCTGGGGGGCGCCTGCGGCGCCTCTTTTGACCGGCGCCCTGGGCGGTCACCCAACCGCGCCCTACCCTAATACCGCTACTGCCACAAAGTATTAATCGTTTTGTTTTCTTAACCAAATTTTGTTCTTATGTTACTGCATCATTTTCGCCATGAGCTGCAATTCAATACCAAAGTTTGTTTTTGTTGTAGATAAAGGCACAATTCCGATTACTTTGGCGAACGGGTAAAAAAAAACAATTCCGTATAAATGGGGTAAGTGCGGATAGGGGAGCATCCTAATGATATTGCTAACACTTATATCTTTTTAAATATTCCCGATTAAAATTCAAAATTTGAGCCGGCTTTAGCACACCATCCCACGATTTCAGGGTTAAAAGTTGTACGGTTGGATAGAGCTGATGCCCCAGATAAAGAATATATATATTATAGAATATTAAACTTATAGTTTTTGAGATATTTGCATTTAAGGTTGTAAATTTCGCAGATTTAATTTTGCATAATGGAGTCATTTGAAGAAGTTCACGCAAGTGAGAAAAGTTCTCTGATCGCCATTCACTTGGGAGTGGTCAGAAACGATTCTTTTACATATGACTCAAGCAGCTCACGACTTCCGGTCTTTGACCAATTATCCTCTGGGTAGCCTAAGAACATCCGTTTGAATGCGAGATAAAGTGAAAAGGCGAAAAATCCCCTCCGCAGGGTTATGCGCTGGGTTTGGGACCCGACACGTAAAAACTTAAACTAATGAAAAGGAACAAGCCTCGGATGAGTGACCCCCCTTTTGATGATGACTGGAATGTCCGGTCCCTTAATTGGGAAAGTGCCTCTGCCCAGATGGTTGGTTCCTCGTGAAAATAAAGGCTGACATCACCGCCATCCAAGAAATGCGATGGGCGGAACAAGGCCAGAGACGAGTAGATCCTTGTGGTATTTACTGCAGTGGCCATATAAAGGAGAGCAAATTTGGTGCGGGATTCGTGGTGGGAGAGAGACTCCGTCGCTGAGTACTATCTTTCACTCCGGAGAATGATCGTCTAACCACAATCCGCATCAAAGCGAGGTTCTTCAACATGTCGCTGATTTGCGACCACACCCCGACAGAAGAGAAGGCCGATGTGACCAAAGATGCCTTTTATGAGTGCTTGAAGCGCACTTATGAGAACTGACCCCGCTACGATGTCAAAATCGTGATTGGCGACGGATGGGAAAAAAAGGTATCTTTGGCACTACGGTAAGTTCAGCCTCAACGACGAAACATACCTAAATGGGTTGAGGCTGATCGACTTCGCCGTGCCCCGAAATATGGTTATCTGTAGTAATAAATTCCGGCACAAGAAAATCATCAAGCTACCTGGCAGTCTCCGGATCGAAAAGCCACCAACCAGATCGACCATGTTGTGATAGACGGAAGACACGTCTCCAGTGTTCTAGACGTGCGTACGCACGTTCTAACATCGACTCGGACTACTATTTTATTGAAGCCAAGATTCGCACCCGCCTCTGTGCAGCAAAAAAAGCACGCCAACAAACACAAGGATGGTTCGACGTCGAGAAGCTGCGATCACAACAGACAGCCGAACGATTTTCTATTCGGCTTGCACTCCTGCTCTCTGAGAGAACTCGTCAGCAACTCGGTATAATGGAACTGTGAAACGGCATTTCAAACTCTTTACGTACAGCTGCAACCGAAAAAATTGGTTTACGGAAAATGCAAAAGAACAGCTGGTACGACGAGGAGTGCCGTGTCGCAGCGGAGAGAAAACAGGCTGCCTACCTCGCAACGTTACCATCGACCACAACGCGTGCGGGATGGGATAGATACCGAGAGTTGAAGAGGGAAGCGGGACGCATTTCTTTCTTAATTAGCGTAGACACCGCTTACGCGGTTATAGCCGAGTTAACAACAGCGCGCCAGTTGTTTCTTCTTTTCGCTACATGACGCGAATTGAATATACCAAGCGTAGCCAGGTTCTTCTGCACTTGGTCCTTCCAACAGAGTGGAGGTCTTCCTCTTTTTCTGCTTTCCCCAGCGGGTACTGCGTCGAATACTTTCAGAGCTGGAGTGTTTTCGTCCATTCGGACAACGTAACCTAGCCAGCGTAGCCGCTGTCTTTTAATTCGCTGAACTATGTATGTCAATGTCGTCATATATCTCATCGTTCCATCGAATGCGATATTCGCCGTGGCTAACGCACAAAGGACCATAAATCTTTCGCAGAACTTTTCTCTCGAAAGGAGAGGTTCATTTGCAGACAGAAAAAGAAAGAGGCCGAAATGCGTGATAAGCTGGCCGACAGGGGTAATGCTCGAAAATTCTACGAAAAGATGCGGCGGCTTACAGAAGGTTTCAAGACCGGAGCATACTCTGGTCGAACCCCCAAAGGTCATCTAGTCACCGATACCTAGAGCATACTTAAATTATGGAGGGAACACTTCTCCAACCTGCTGAATGGCAGTGAAGGCACAACACCAGGAGAAGGCGAACCCGATTCCCCAATCGACGACGATGGAGCAGACGTTCCATTACCCGACCATGAAGAAGTTCGAATAGCAATTACCCGCCTGAAGAACAACAAAGCGGCGGGGGCCGATAGATTGCCGGCCGAGTTATTGAAACACGGCGGTGAAAAACTGATAAGGAGCATGTATCAGCTTCTTTGCAAAATATGGTCGGATGAATGCATGCCCAACGATTGGAATTTAAGTGTGATATGCCCAATCCATAAAAAAGGAGACCCCACAATCTGCGTCAACTATCGTGCCTCCTCGACATCGCGTATAAAGTTATATCGAGCGTGTTGTGTGAAAGATTGAAGCCCACCGTCAACAAACTGATTGGACCTTATCACTGTGGCTTTAGACCTGGCAAATCAAAAACTGGCCAGATATTCACCATGCGCAAATCGCGGAAAGGACCCGTAAAATATCACCTCTTCGTCGATTTCAAAGCTGCTTTCGACAGCACGAAAAACAGCTGCCTTTATGCCGCGATGTCCGAATTTGGTGTCCTCGTAAAACTAATACGGCTGTGTAAATTGAGGTTGCGCAACACCAAAAGCTCTGTTAGGATCGGGAAGGAACTCTCAGAGCCGTTCGATACCAAACGAGGTTTCAGACAAAGCGACTCCCTATCGTCCGATTTCTTCAATAACGAAATATAATAAAATAATTCGAGCTGCTGAACTTAATCGAGCAGGTGCAATCTTTTATGCGAGAGTACAGCTGCTGGCGTATGCCGCTGATATTGATATCATCGGCCTCAACACCCGCGCCGTTAGTTCGACTTTCTCCAGACTTAACAAGGAAGCCACGCAAATGGCTCTGGCAGTGAACGAAGGCAAGACGAAAAATCTGTTCTCCTGTTATCAAACAAACAGTCGTCGCACTCGCGACTTGGCTCTCTTGACAGTCACAACTTTGAAGTCGTAGATAATTTCGTCTATCTTGGAACCAGCGTAAACACCATCAACAATGTCAGTCATGAAATCCAACGCAGGATAACTCAGGTGCTACTTCGGACTGGGTAGGCAATTGAGAAGCAAAGTCCTTTCTCGACGAACAAACGCCAAACTATATAAGTCACTCATAATTCCCGTCCTGCTATATGGTGCAGACTCCTGGACGATAACAACAACTGATGAGTCGACGTTGTGAGCCTTCGAGAGAAAATTTCTGCGAAAGATTTATGGTCTTTTGCGCGTTAAAGTGCCCACACATTACACACAAGTGCGTTCGATCGGTATGTGCGCGCATGCGGTTTACTCGCGTATGGGCTTGTGCGCGTACCGATCCATGTTCGCGAAAATGTTTGATTTTTTACGGTCGGTGTGCGCACCTCTGCGTTGTGTATGGCGTTGTGTGCGCACAAAATCTCATTTCTCAATGTGCCGCCGAGCAATGAAGATCGCGGACGAACAATGGCAAGTGTTAAGGGGGGAGCCTGCTTTAGAGGCTTCCAAGAATCGATTTTTTTGCGGATTTCTTTGGGAGGGAAAGAAATAATTGATTCAAGCGAAATTTCTAGGCTTTAAAGTTATATATGTGAGCATATTTCACAATTTTTTTAGGTACGAAATATTCGATGTTCTGCCTTTGGGAAGCAATTGCCCGGTGCATCTCGAACGGTGGGCGGGATGCAGGTCGCAATTTCTATCGGAAACAACAAATTCAAAGAGATTTATATTTTTTAATAATTTATCTTCTATTTAAACTATGAAAATTTAAAAAAAATTTAAAATTTTTCAATTTCGTTTTAAATTGAAAAAAGTGGTTTTTGACAAAAAAAATGGGTACTTTATGTTGTTTAAAAAAATGTTCAAACTTGACTTTTCTTCATTTTTTTTAGATTAAATTGAAGATAATTTATGCCTATGATAATAAACTTTGCCTTAATTCCATACGACGTTTAGTTTTTTTCTACCCTGCCCGCCAATTACGAATAATCGTAAAAATGAAAAACCGAGAAATCGCGCTTCAAAGTTTTTGCTTTTTGCCCAAGCGCTCATATATCTGTTAGACGCTCGGTCACAATTTCTCTTCTAGCTTCGATAATATTTTGAATTCCAATCCACAACTTTGGGGAAATTTTGTTGATAATTTTTAAAGAGATTTAAGCAAAAAAAAAATCGATTGTTTGAAGCTTCTGAAGAACGAACGCAAAATGGATTTGTATGTCTTGTATGGGCAAAACGAATTCACACAGAACGAACGCACATGTATGTCGTGTATGGGCCCTATTAGCCACAGCGAATATAGCATTCGATTGAACGATGAGCTGTATGAGATATATTACATGACGACATTGACATAGTTCAGCGAATTATTAGACAGCGGCAACGCTGGCTAGGTGATGTTGTTTGAATGGACGAAAACACTCCAGCTCTGAAAGTATTCGACGCAGTACCCGCCGGGGAAGCAGATGAAGAGGAAGGCCTCCCTTGCGTTGGAAGGACCAAGTGGAGAAGGACCGGGCTTCGCTTGGAATATCCAATTGACGCCACGTAGCGAAAAGAAACGACTGGCGCGCTGTTGTTAACTCGGCTATAACCGAGTAAGCGGTGTCTACGCCGATAAAAAAAATCTCGATTTATAGTAACTCTTTCTTTCATATTATGCACTTTTTATACCCCTACACTTCACTACGTTGTTTCTACATATTTATTTTTTAGTAATTAATATCTGTAGCTCAAAATAAGCATTTTATTTTTTACACAAATAGTAAGTATTGCCATATCAGCTATCAAACGAATCAAAATGAATAGAAAATAGGATTATACCCCAAATACATAAATTATTATCCCTTTTCTTGATATATCATGATTTCTGATCGGTTAATTTTTGAAGCGCGGCCGAAGTCCGCCAAAGCAAAAAGAAGTTTTATTCGAAAAAAACTCGACACACCCCGGTGTTGGATCGGCCAGGGTTATTTTTTTTTTCAAACGCGACCGAATGCCGCCAATGCAGAAAAAAGTCGGACGCGAATGGAATAATGTTTACCCCTGTGTTGGATCGGGCAAGTTTATTTTTTTGAAGCGCAACCGAAGGCCGCCAACGCAAAAAGGAGTTTTATTCGGAAAAACCTGACACCCCGTTGTTGGATCGGGCAGTGTTATGTTTTTTAAGCGCGGCAAAGGCTACAAAAAGGAGTTTTATCGGAAAAAAAACTTGACACACCTCGGTGTAGGATCGTTGGATTTCAGAATATTTTGAAGATGGTATTTGTTTCCTGCGTTGGAGTTTTTTTATTTAATTTTATTATTTACAATCGTTTTGATATGGTAACATTTATTATTTGACAACACGAAACACTTATGTGATTGAACATATAATGAAATTTATGCAAAAAGTAAAATGTTTATATAAAATAGATATGTAGAAACATTGTAGTGAAGTGTAAGTGCGTAAAAAATGCGTAATAAGATAAAAAAAAAAAGTTACTATAAATCGAGAAATTGCAAAATAAAATTTGCGAAACTTTAAACTTTAAATGCATATATCTAGAAAACTATTAGTAAGATATATATTTTATGATATATATATTTTTAATCTGAAGCATCAGCTCTACCACTTTTAGCCCTGAAATCGTGGGATGGTATACTAAAGTTTCCTATAAAATTTTGTATTAAAAACACATAAGGGGGATCCTCTTGCTCTTGCAAGATTGCAGATTGCAAAAATCCTATACCGAAATATACAAGAGCACTCATTGCAGAATCTAGTGATATATGAACGGCTGATTCGGTCAATTTATTGTAAATGACTATTGTGCATGGCTATTGTGAATTGACGCTCCTTCTGCATACATTTTAACAAAAAAAAACTGTAACAAATCTTTATAATTTAAATAGAAATTATAAAATCTATTTAAAATTTACCTTCCTTAACAATTTAACGTCAAAATATGTCTTTATGTAAAATTTCAGCTAAAACAGGATTGCAATTATATTTTTGCGTGACATTGCACGCAAATAAATATGGGTTTTCATCTGACATATTTTACAGTTCTTGCAAATATTTTTCTGCGTGTGTTTGTTGTTGTACCATTGTATTAGGTGGAAAAATCTGCAATTCTTGCACAGTGCAAGGGTTTCGCAAAGGCAAGAGAATACCCCTATAGTATTTCACAATGATTCGCTAAATTTTTTTACATTTTTCACTTTGTGTAAATTTGTCAACATAAACTCTAAACTTTTTCAAGCTATAATTGAGTTGTGAACACTTTTGCCATACATATGTACTTGTATATGTATAACATGTGATTTATATAATATGAACACAAATAAGTAAAACTTTATGATATTATAAAATTTATATCATATTGGCGTGACTAAAAGGACTTTCGCGTAGTACACCTTTCTGCGTTGGCGGCCTTTGTCTGCGCTTTAAGAAATAACCCTGGCCGAGCCAATACCCAGGGTGACTGAAGTCCTTTCGCCTCGGCCGTGCTCTAAAAAAATAACCCTGGTCGAGCTAATACTACGGGTGACTGAAGTACTTCTTTAGTATTCCTAAGTATCTACGTAAGTTTTTTTATGTATTATTATTATTTAAAATACTTCGGTGTTTATTAAATTTAAATAAGAAAATACCCATAAGCATGGAAATATTGTTTATACTCATTTTAAATTAAAATATAATTTGTAGACACTTGTTGTTCTTACAACTAAGATTGCTAAATAGAAAAAGAATTATAGCGAAAACGAGAAATTTCATCGAATTGCTTATATTTGCTTTTAATCATACATGTGTTAGCGCTCCATTTCCTCATAATTGTTAGTACATAAATGATGCCCACTACGTGTAAAATGTAATTTTTAAAACAAGGGTATTCCATCAAACTTATAAATGCCTCATAAAACTCTTAAACTCGTAAAATTCTGTGCCTTATAAATGAGCTGTCAATATTTGTATGAAAAAAAGTTTACGCGTTTCGTATAAAACTATGAGGCAAATTCGACGCGTATTTGCTTCATAAACTGATATTTTGTTTTAGTATTGCCATTACACAAAAATAATTTACATTTAGTGCTTCAAAAAAGTAATGTTTTTAGTGCAGGCAACACTACTTGCAAAGAAAAAAAGAACGGTCAAACATTTGTGCTTGTTGCAAAATTTTGTTTAATTTAAAGAAATAAAAACCATCTGAAACCTTTGTATAATGAGTGCATCAGTAAGTATTACTTAAATAAAACAAATGCAACACTGACAGAAAAGTCAAAATACCTATTTACGCGGCTTTAATACGTATGAAAAAAAGGAGCGTTCCAAAAAACTAAAGTGTAAATTTTTGAACTTATAAGTTTGTACATTTACGAGTTTGGTGGAATACCCTAAATATAAAGTTCTTACTTATAAAACCTGCAAAATGTGTAAATTGTGAATTTGTTTAAATGTTTAATGTGTGTGAAATGTAGTGAAATAGCTTGTTTAAAAGTTCAAGTTTTTGGAATCTTTGAACTTTGAAGTCGAATATCTACTAAGTGTTTGCGGTAAACTAAACGTTTGCGGTACCCCATATACAATATTTTAATCATGATGGTTTCCTCTTTCCAACGGTACCTTCAGATTACGGCGCCAAAGAAATCGGAATTGTGCCTAGATAAATAAAATAACAATAAAATCTGATATTTTTAAGCATAATTTAAATGCTTATATCTGCCGCTGTTTAGTGGTATTTATATTTTTGCTTTTAAATGTACATATGTATGTATTTAGTTTTCTGGTAATACTTGCTTTAATATTTTTATACAGCTAAATCACTTTAGTTGTGATTCACTGTATACACATATTTTCTTAACCTGGAGAAGCTCTTCTATCCGTACATATCCATTTTATCCGCGAAATTGGGTGATACTATTCTAAATCCCAACCAAATAATGAGTACGAAGTTTATGGAAACGAAAGTTAATTTATTATTTAGTTGGGATATCAAATATATATAGTTCAACAATAGTACTCAGATATATTATTACGTAACATTAATATTTTTATTCTGAAACATTATTACGTACATACGTATATGTATGCTTGTAGTGCACTTACTCCAAATACATAAATATCTCGGAATTTATTAATTTAAAACGAATTAATCAGAATTGGTTCACATTATAAGAATTCACACATACATAAGTATGTATGTACATACGTAACTCAGAAAGATGTCCCCTGAAAAAAAACTTTCCATGTCTGAAGTCTTACACTTATTTATGTAAGTTAACTTATTTAAAGTTTTATATTAAGTTTTGATTTAAACATTTTGTTACACCTGTAGAAACAATACTTGTTTAACTATAATTTCTAAGTTGTTGGAGCGATGTCGAACCAACTTAAAGAATATCCGAATTAAAAGTGAAACTTAAATCTAATCTTATGCTATCACCAACTTTTATTCTAAGCGCCGGCGAGCGAGACGTCGGCAGCGACGTAAGTATATTGTTAGTGGCGTGCTAGTAGCGTCATTAAAATCCGCAATATTAGTTTTGCGTTCTTTTAGTGGGTAGCGGTAAAGTAGCATGATGCGTTTGCCAAATTGTGTACCTGCATTCCTGAGCATTCTTAAGCTTGCATTGTACAGTACACTGTATAACAAAATATTTATTTTATTAACTCCTTCCTTCTCAATTTCGAACGTCTGTGATCGACAGCCAAGTGATTGTAAAGTTTTATTTGGACAACTGGGAGACTTCAATGTAAGGAGTACTATGGCTGAGCTCTAGAATCGTTTTTCGTACCGTAAGCTTTTATTTATAAAATGTTGCATTGATCGACATATGTAGTGTATTTGGCACTGGGATCATATTCATTGACGATTGGCTTGATTCCTTAGGCTGATGATAGGTGCTGTTTTTACGCCTTTGCGCAATTAAGTGGTGTATTTCTTAACTATATATGTACATATATGTTTTACATGATTTACTGCTTAAAGTATTTAAATATTAGAAAAATGTTTGCAATTAATTTTAATTTTTACAATTTCACATTCATTTTTAAATATTGGAAAAAAAGTTTACAATTTATTTTCGTTCTTACAAGTTATTTTAACTCTACTACTACTTACTCTTTTTTAATTTATATGAAATTATAATATTGGCCTTGGCTCAGTTAATAATTTTTTCTTTTTTACGATTTCAATTTTAAATATTTTTATTTTTACTTTTTAATTTTATTTTCGGTAGTAAAGTTATATTCTTTTTACTTTACCGTTTTTTTTTAATTCTGATGCATATTATTTTTGTAATTTTTCAATAAGCTATAATTTTAACTTTTTATTTAAAGCAGTTTTTAATTAAATTTTTATGAGCAGTTTTACCTGATTTGGTGAGGACAGTGCTGTTAAAGTTTTGAGCGACTATTTCCTCTTTATATCGTGGCGTTAATTTATTTCCTAACCTTTTATTTATATTTACATAAATTGCGTCACCTATGTCGTAATTCTTCATGGGCGTTTATTTTTATTATGATGATCATGACAAATTTTATTTATTTTTTTGGAAAGTAGTTTTTTAAAATTGCAGTAATTTATAAAATTTTAATTTTCTATCCAGTATAAGAGGCGAGTAATACATTATTTTCTTTTTGATAAACATTACATTTCTAATGTACGAAGATTTAAAATTTTTTTCTTAATTTTTTAATTTATAAATTTTAAATTTTTTACATTATTATTTACATTCATTTTTTGTTTAATTTTGTTTTATTTTTTTA
Organism: Bactrocera correcta; assembly: GCA_027475135.1. Lineage (NCBI taxonomy): Eukaryota > Metazoa > Arthropoda > Insecta > Diptera > Tephritidae > Bactrocera > Bactrocera correcta. The sequence goes on along the minus strand of CM050325.1, from coordinate 59,436,004 downwards.
ATTCTGTCTTTAACTTTTCAATATTTTTTAAATTTTAAATTTTTATTATAATTTTCAATATTTTATAAATTTTGATTTTTAAATAATTTCTGTTTTATTTTTTAAGTTCGAAAATTCGGATGGTCATTTCATTACATGATAATTTATAGCTCGTAACGTATTTCAGTATTTTTTCGAAAATAATTTTTAAATACATATTTCTAAAATACATACATACATATATGATATATATATAAAATTTACATTTTCTACAGTGTTTTTTTTTTCAATTATTTTTTTTTGTGAAACGGTATAGAATAGCAACTTCTTTCCGTTTTTAAATTTTTGGTAATAACTACCTTTTACATAATTTTTCATTTTTATTACATTAATTTTATGTACACTTTTACATACACATTTTTGCGAAATGACAAACAGATTCAAATTTTTCGTTTTCGGTAAAAGATAATTTTTTTTTGTTTAGGAAACGGTATATAGGAATATAAACTTTATTCCTCTTTTTTGGAATTTTTAGTGATAACTTTTATAAGTTTTACCTAATTTTTCATTTTTACTTCATTAATTTTTTTGTGTACAACTAGGAATACACCTTTAAAAACATTTCACAAAAAAGGAAATAAACAACTGAATCAAATTTTTAGATTTTGCTAAAAAGATAAGTTTTTAGGAAACGATATATTGGAATAGAAACTCTTTTCCTCCTTTTTTGTTTTTTTGAATTTTTAGTGATAACTAAGTTTTACCTCATTTTCCATTTCTACTATATTAATTTTTTTGTGTTTGACTAGAAGTACACTTTTAAATACACGTTTTTTTCGATTTTGCTAAAAGATAATATTTTTTTTTGTTTAGGTAACGGTATATAGGAATAGAAACTTTTTTCCTCCTTTTTTTTTGAATTTTTAGTGATAACTAAGTTTTACCTTTTTTTTCATTTTTACTACATTAATTTTTTGGTGTTCAACTGGTAATATACCTTTAAATACACTTTTTTGTGAAATGAACAACTTATTAAAATTTTTCGTTATTAATAAAATATAATATTCTTTTTTACACTTTTCACTTATTTAGTTAATTTAGATAATTAAAAATCAAAATTATAACTCTTAAAACTAACATCTTACAAACGTGCATGACTGAAAGATGTATTCCGTTTAATCCTTTTCGTCATGACTAAGATTCCCCCGATGGTCACTTCCTCGCACGCTTCTCTTCCTCAAGCATGGGTAAGAGATCAGATGGACGATTAATTTGGCTAAGTTGATTGAAACAATTCCACTGCAAGCTCCTTCAGGCTCTATGTGTGGAGCTTCAATTTTTTTGGCGCCAGTTAATTTCTTTTATCAGGCGTTCCCCTGATGGTGAGGCCTCACGTTGGACGCCAGTTAACTTATTTTAAGTTTTATATTAAGTTTTTATTTAAACACTTTGTTACAACTGTACAAAAAATACTTGTTTAACTTTAACTTCTAAGTTGTCGATGTCCAACCAACTTAAAGAACAGCCGAAGTAAAAGTGAAACTCAAATCTAAGCTTATGCTATTACCAACTTAATATTCTAAGTGCCGGCAGAACGAGACGTCGGCAACGACGCATATTGTTAGTGTAGCACGCCAATATCGTCATTAAAATTCGTAATATTAGTTTGGCGTTTTTTTGGTGGGTAGCGGTAAAGTGACGTGATGCGTTTGCCAAATTGTGTACCTGCATTCCTGAGCATTCTTAAGCTTGCATTGTGCAGTACATTGTATAACAAAATATTTATTTTGTTAACTTGTACATAATACATATGTACAGTGGCTCCATCGCATAATCGGACAGAAGTTTATCTAATATTAATATGCTTCAAAGTTAAAAAAAAAGCAGAAAGTATTGTTTTTTGCTTTAATTTACCCTTCATAATCCAGTCTCTCTCATCAATAAAAAGACAACAGTGATAACTGTAAATTTTAGTAGCAAAGCATAAATATCTCAATTTTTTGCACTCAACGAATAATCAGACAAATCAAAATAGCAATGCTAAATGTGCGCTTATTTTGTAAATGCGCACTTTACAATCACATTTTTTGGTCTTATTTAGTCATAAATTTTATTTAGTCGCAAAAGAGTTTAGAATTTTGTGATTTTTTTTTGTTTAAATGGCTCCAAAGCAAACTTCGGTCGAAATAAGTCAACGAACAGTGAAATTGATTGGTGAAGGTAAAACCGTCCGAGAAACCGCTGAATTGGTACAAAGTAAGAAATAAACGGTCCATGATGTGATCAAAAAGTTCCATCATTAGTTCTGTTTGGCTAATAGAAGCAGAGAAGGTCAAGGCAAGATATTATCTGTGCGAGAAGAGCGTACTATAGTAAAGGAAGTCGCAAAAGATCCTTTCAAAACCGCAAATTTAAAATGTCTTTAAAAAATCGATGTGGAAAAGATGTCTGCCTAAATACCATTCGTAATACGTTACACAAATACAATTACCAATGTAGAGTTGCAAGAAAAAAACCATTCATTAGCCATCAAAATAAAAACAAAAGGATGAAATATGCTAAGGTGTATTTATTAAAATCAAAAGACTTTTGGAATCAGGAAGTTTCACATTATTTCATCTCAAAACACATTTATTTTGATAGTTTTCCGTTTTCAGGTTTTATTCACTGATGAAAGCAAAATGTTAGTTATATCCTTCTTCTTTACTGGCGTAGACACCGCTTACGTGATTATAGCCGAGTCAACAACAGCGCGCCAGTCGTTTCTTCTCTTCGCTACGTGGCGCCAATTGGATATTCCAAGCGAGGCCAGGTCCTTCTCCACTTGGTCCTTCCAACGGAGGTCTTCCTCTTCCTCTGCTTCCCGCGGCGGGTACTGCGTCGAATACTTTCAGAGCTGGAGTGTTTTCGTCCATCCGGACAACATGACCAAGCCAGCGTAGCCACTGTCTTTTAATTCGCGCTGAACTATGTCAATGCCGTCGTATATCTCGTACAGCTCATCGTTCCATCGAATGCGATATTCGCCGTGGCCAACGCGCAAAGGACGATAAATCTTTCGCAGAACCTTTCTCTCGAAAACTCGCAACGTCGACTCATCCGTTGTTGACATCTTCCAAGCCTCTTCACCATATAGCAGGACAGGAATTATGAGTGACTAATAGAGTTTGGGTTTTGTTTGTCGAGAGAGGACTTTGCTTCTCAATTACCTACTTAGTCCGAAGTAGCACCTGTTGGCAAAAGTTATCCTGCGTTGGATTTCCAGGCTGACATTGTTGGTGGTGTTTATACTGGTTCCTAAAAAGACGAAATTATCTACAACTTCAAAGTTATGACTGTCAACAGTGACGTGAGTGCCAAGTCGCGAGTGCGAGGACTGTTTGTTTGATGACAGGAGATATTTCGTCTTGCCCTCGTTCACTGCCAGACCCATTTCTTTTGCTTCCTTGTCCAGTCTGGAGAAAGCAGAACTAACGGCGCGGGTGTTGAGGCCGATGATATCAATATCAGCGGCATATGCCAGCAGTTGTACACTCTTATAGAAGACCTACCTGGTACTTTCTCTGTTGAGTTCTGCAGCTCGAACTATTTTCTCCAGAAGCAGGTTGAAAAAGTCGCACGATAGGGAATCGCCTTGTCTGAAACCTCGTTTGGTATCGAACGGCTCGGAGAGGTCCTTCCCGATTCTGACAGAGCTTTTCGTGTTGCTCAACGTCAGCTTACACAGCCGTATTAGCTTTGCGGGGATACCAAATTCAGACATCGCGGCATAAAGGCAGGTCCTTTTCGTGCTGTTGAAAGCAGCTTTGAAATCGACGAAGAGGTGGTGTGTGTCGATTCTCCTTTCACGGGTCTTTTCCAAGATTTGGCGCATCGTGAATATCTGGTCGGTTGTTGATTTACCAGATCTAAAGCCACACTGATAAGGTCCAATCAGTTTGTTGACGGTGGGCTTTAATCTTTCACACAATACGCTCGACAGAACCTTATATGCGATGTTGAGGAGCCTAATCCCACGGTAGTTGGCGCAGATTGTTGGGTCTCCTTTTTTATGGATTGGGCATAGCATACTTAAATTCCAATCGTTGGGCATACTTTCGTCCGACCATATTTTGCAAAGAAGCTGATGCATGCACCTTATCAGCTCTTCGCCGCCGTGTTTGAATAGCTCGGCCGGCAATCCATCGGCCCCTGCCGCTTTGTTGTTTTTCAGGCGGGCAATTGCTATTCGAACTTCTTCATGATCGGGTAATGGAACGTCTGCTCCATCGTCTTCGAGTATACTCTGGGCATCGGTGGCTAGATCACCTTGGGGGGTTCTACAAGAGTATGCTCCAGTCTTGAAACCTTCTGTAAGCCGCCGCATCTTTTCGTAGAATTTTCGAGCATTACCCCTGTCGGCCAGCTTATCGAGCTCTTCGTACTCACGCATTTCGGCCTCTTTCTTTTTCTGTCTACAAATGCGTCTCGCTTCCCTCTTCAACTCTCGGTATCTATCCCATCCCGCACGTGTTGTGGTCGATCGTAACGTTGCGAGGTAGGCAGCCTGTTTTCTCTCCGCTGCGACACGGCACTCCTCGTCGTACCAGCTGTTCTTTTGCGCTTTCCGAAAAACAATGGTTTCGGTTGCAGCTGTAAGTAAGGAGTTTGAAATGCCGTCCCACAGTTCCCTTATACCGAGTTGTTGACGAGTGCTCTCAGAGAGCAGGAGTGCAAGCCGAGTAGAAAAACGTTCGGCTGTCTGTTGTGATTGCAGATTCGACGTCGAACCCTCCTTGTGTTTGTTGGCGTGCGTTTTTTGCTGCACAGAGACGGGTGCGAATTTTGGCTGCAACAATATAGTGGTCCGAGTCGATGTTAGGACCTCGGAGCGCACGCACATCTAAAACACTGGAGACGTGACTTCCGTCTATCACAACATGATCGATCTGGAGACAGCCAGGTAGCTCGATGTATCTTCTTATGCTGGAATCTAGTACTACAGATAACCATATTTCGGGCCCCGGCGAAGTCGATCAGCCTCAACACATTTGGGGATGTTTCCCCGTTGAGGCTGAATTTACCGACCGTAGTGCCAAAGATACCTTCTTTGCCCACCCTGGCATTGAAGTCGCCAATCACGATTTTGACATCGTGGCGGGGGCATCTCTCATAAGTTTGTTATAATAGTTTTAAAAAATTATCATAATATTTTGGAAACGAACAAAAAGAAGAAGGAAGATTAAATAACAAATACTTAAAAATCTATAAAATTAAAGATTTTATTTTTAATTCAGAGTCCTTATGGGTTATAAATATTATAATATAATATAATAATTACCCCGATATTCTACCCCCTCACGCCCCCTGATTGGAAAGAGGAAGGATCGAACTTTTTAATAACCCCCCCTCAAACCCTAGTCGGTCCAACACCGGGGTGTATCAAATTTTTTCCGCATAGAACTCTTTTTTGCCTTCGGCGGCGCTTCAAAAAAAAAAAAATAACCCTTGTCGGTCTAACACCGGGGTGTATCAGATTTTTTTCGCATAGACTACTTTTGGCGTGGGCGGCCTTCTGCCGCGCTTTAAAAAAATAACCCTGGCCGGTTCAACACAGGCTACGCCGTCCACAGTATTTTAGCATTGAACACCTTTTCGCGTTCACTTCATACATTTATTGCTAAGTGGGTTTAATTTATTCCCTTTTGTTCGTGCTTTCTCGGTAGTTTGACAGTTCAAATTAGGCAGTAATTTTAGTTTTTCGCATTATTGGACTCAATGTAGAAAAAGGTGTATTTTATTTAAAGATTTACAAAAAAATTAACAATCAAAAGTAATTAAAAACATTACTAGTGGTTTTTATAATTCATAAGTAATATATGTGCGTGAAAATGTATCCATAATTGGTTTCGTACAATGCACAACAGATGAAAATACACTAGCATATATTTAGAAATTTGCAAAAAATTGTATTTTTTAAAGTGAATTTGTGGAAAAATTTGTGAACCGATTTTTATAAAATCTCTTTTAAAATAAAGTCCGATGATTTAAGCATACATGCGTGTTTCAATTTGGTTCTATCGTTCAGGTACAATGAGCCAAAATTAATCGGCACGATATTAAACTCAACCCTATCAATCATTTGAAAACTGATTTTTAATTTTATTGAATGGTTATGGAAAGGGTAAGCACTGCGATCCTAAAACTTGAGAACATAATAAATACTTTTTGAAACAGGGAAATTCGTACAGTTGCAAACTTACTGAATGTTTCCAAAACAATGGTTGAACAATCAGTAAACTGGATTCCCCAGATTGAAACACGTGCAAGAAGTCTAAAATAACTTTTCTGTTCTATGCTAAGAAAAATCAATTTATTTCATCAAAACAAATAAATTTTGATTTGCACATGAAGATCCAAAGGCTGAGAAAAGTGCCTATGTTGTCAAAAAAGAACGTACAACAAAGACTTAAGTTTACTGAAGAACATGTTATCTGATCTAAAGAGCAATAGCGTAAATTCTCTGGTATAAAGGAATAAAAGTTAACTTATTTACAAGGTTGTATGCTTCAGTACACTGATGAGGATATGACACTTAGGTGGATATTTGTGAAGGCCAATGATCCTAAACACGCGGCTAAGTTTACAAAAGAGTGGTTTCGGTCAACAATATCAATGAAATGGAGTGACCACCGCAGTCCCCGTATTTTAACTCCATTGAAAATTTGTGGAATTCAGTGAAAGCGTCGTTAAAGGGAAGTGTCCAAGTAATAATCAACAGCTTCGTTAACCTTTTCAAAATTCACAGAATGTGTATCCGGTTTCCGTCTGTCAAAACGTAGTTGAATCTATGTCAAAGCGGTGTCGACCAGTTTTAAACAACAATGGATTTTTAACAAAATATTAAACTAATTAGAAATTAATTCAAAGTGCTTTAAAAACAAAAACAGAACAAATGTTTTTTTTTAGCAAAATCAATTAATTTCATTCAAAATGGTCTCCTTCTGCTTCTATAAAGCTTTGTGCACGGCCCAAAAGCATGTCGAACGAGTGTTTTGGCTCGTTGGTCGGTATGGCCGCTAGGTAGTCGGTTCAAGCCTTTTAAATGGCCTCTACATGTGCATAAATCTTTCCTTTCATGAGCACATGAATTTTTCCGAGGAGTGGTTAATGGTTAAAATGTGATTTTTAGTCAAATAATCGGTCACAAGCATCGATCGATAAAAGCAATTTTCGGTCGTCAATCAATTTGTGCTCGTTAAATTTTTGTCAAATAAAAGCAAGAATTACTATTCATATCAACTGAAGAGCTCAAAAGGACAAGTTATTTTCATAAAAGGTATAGAGTTATAGATAAATTGATCAGAATCTCTCTTCTTGCTCTCTCGCTTGTCAGCTGGTAGCGAACCCTGATCTATTTTCTGAACTGGCAACAAAACACAATCAGGGTGCCGTCAACCAGCAGTTAGTGAAAAAGGCGGAATGCCAGAAGAGCAGTGCTAAAACGAACTGCTAAAATTAGTGCGTTGTTGAAGTTTTGTAAAATTAGATGTCAGTAGTTTGTAAAATTATTTATATATATGGGTGATATAGGCCTACTATGGAACCAAGCACCCAAAACTAATATCGGTAACGCGCTATTTGCACACCTCAGTGGTAATGTAGATGCTGCAAAATACCCAAAAGTTGCTTATAAAATGCCCAATCTAATATTTTTCGGCAGTGGCATCATTGACAATGTTATAAAAAATGCGAGTTCTGAGAGGCTCGTATCAAGTTATCTAATAAACCTTTGCTTTATTTACATATGTACATATACTCAAATCTAGAAAATCTTAAAGTGGGCATACACGACACACAAGAGCGTTCGATCGGTATGTGTTCGCTTGCGGTTTACTCGTGTATGGCCTTGTGGGCGTACCGATCCATGTTCGCGAAAATGTTTGATTTTCTACGATCGGTGCGCGAACACGTGTGTCGTGTATGGGGTTGTGAGCGCAGAAAATCTCATTTCTCTCGTGTCGCCGAGCAGTGAAGATCGCGGACAATTGCAAGTGTTAAGGGGAGAGCCTGTTTTATCTTCTTCTTTACTGGCGTAGACACCGCTTACGCGATTATAGCAGAGCCTGTTTTAGAGGCTTCAAAAAATCGATTTTTTGAGGATTTTTTGGGAGGGAAAGAAATAATTGATTCAAGCGAAATTTCTTGGCTTTATAGTTATATATTTGAACATCTTTCACAAATTTTTTAGATACGAAGTCTTTGATATTTTGCCTTTGGGAAGCAATTGTCCGATGCATCTTGCTTTTCGGACGGCCGGCAGGATGCAGGTCGCAATTTCTATCGGAAACAAAAAATTCAAAGAGGTTCATGTTTTTAATAACTTATCTTCTAGTTAAACTAAGAAAATTCCAAAACAAAGTGTAAAATTTTACAAATTTTTTAAAAATTGAAAAAAAGTGACCAAAAATTTTACTTTATTTTGTTTAAAAATATGTTCAAACTTGAATTTTATTAGTTTTTTTTTTTAGTTTAAATAAAAGATAATTTTATGCCCATTCCAACTTTGCCCGCCAATTAAGTATAATCGTAAAAATAAAAAACCAAGAAATCGCGCTTCAAAGTTTTCGCTTTTTGCCCAAGCTCTCATATACTTGTATGTATCTGTTAGACGCTCGGTCACTATTTCCCTTCTAGCTTCGACAATATTATACTTCGAATTCCAACTTTGTTTGTTGTTAGATAATTTTTAAAGAGATTTAAGCGATTGTCTGAAGCTTCTAAAGCAGGCTCTCCCCTTAATAAAGATTTCGTATCAGAATTTATTGATCTTATAAAAAATGAATTAGCAATTTGGCAAAAGAAAAGTGATTAATATAATAATAAAATTTAGAAAAATAAAAGTTGGAATAACTTATTAACGAAATACAAAGAAATAGAAAAAAATTCCTACATTAGAATAAATTCGAAGAAATGTTCCGCTGGCCTGTCGCACATGTTAACTGTGTGAAGAACGAACGCAAAACGGATTTGTGTGTCGTGTATGGGCAAATGAATTCACACAGATCGAACGCACATGTGGGCTCTATTAGGCTCTTTTTTTGCTATTTTCATGGTAATTAGGGTGTTGTGTTAGCATTTAAGATACATATAAATTTTAAAGTTTGATGAGCACTTTAAAAGATTTTATGTATTGCAAGGGTTTGCGTTTTCAAATGATTATTTTGAATTACTTTACATATTTATTAAATTTTACTGAGATGTTACTTGTTATGTACATAGGTTCTTTTTTTAACAAGTGTTAAGCACGCTTCAAAAATGTCTTAAATTTTGCATGCAAAAAGAATCAATCCTGGGGGGTAAACTTTCGTTTGACATATACAAATGGATTAGCAGTTAGTTGGAATTATAAGAATATAATTTTACAAATATTATAATTAAATAAAATAAGCGAATTTTAAGATAAAAAACAAGATTAGCTTAGGAAATCAACACTTTTTATGTTTTCTGTCGGTCAAATCGGAGGATGGAGTCATGTATAGAAGTTCACGCAAGTGAGGAAAGTCTCTGATCGCCATTCACTTGGGAGTGGCCAGAAACGATTCTTTTACATATGACACAAGCAGCTCACGACTTCCGGTCTTTGACCAAGTATCCTCTGGGTAGCCTTAGAACATCCGTTTGAAGGCGAGCTAAAGTGAGAAGGCGAAACACCCCGCATAGGGTTGTGCGCTGGGTTTGGGACCCGCCACGTAAAAAAACACCCCCAATGAAAACCAACAATCAGCCTCGGATGAGAGCCCCCCCTTTTGATGACGACCATGGCAAACGAAATAAGGACTATGATTTGAGGGCATGCACCTGGAATGTCCGGTCCCTTAATTGGGAAGGTGCCGCTGCCCAGCTGGTAGATGTCCTCGTAAAGATAAAGGCTGACATCACCGCCGTCCAATGCGATGGACGGGACAAGGACAGAGACGAGTAGGTCCTTGTGACATTTACTACAGTGGCCATATAAAGGAGCGCAAGTTTGGTGTTGGATTCGTGGTGGGAGAGAGACTCCGTCGCCGAGTACTATCATTCACTCCGGAGAATGAACGTCTAGCCACAATCCGCATCAAAGCGAGGTTCTTCAACATATCGCTGATTTGCGCCCACGCCCCGACGGAAGAGAAGGACGATGTGACCAAAGATGGCTTTTATGAGTGCTTGGAGCGCACCTATGAGAGATGTCAAAATCGTGCTTGGCGACTTCAATGCCAGGATGGGCAAAGAAGGTATCTTTGGCACTACGGTCGGTAAACTCAGCCTCCACGAGGAAACATCCCCAAATGGGCTGAGGCTGATCGACTTCGCCGGGGCCCGAAATATGGTTATCTGTAGTACTAGATTCCAGCATAAGAAGATACATCAAGCTACCTGGCTGTCTCCGGATCGCAAAACCACCAACCAGATCGATCATGTTGTGATAGACGGAAGACACGTCTCCAGTGTTTTAGATGTGCGTGCGCTCCGAGGTCCTAACATCGACTCGGACCAGTATATTGTTGCAGCCAAAATTCGCACTCACTTCTATACAGCAAAAAACGCACGCCAACAAACACAAGGATGGTTCGACGTCGAGAAGCTGCAATCACAACAGACAACGGAACGTTTTTCTACTCGGCTTGCACTCCTGCTGTCTGAGAGCACTCGTCAACAACTCGGTATAAGGGAATTGTGGGACGGCATTTCAAACTCCTTACGTACAGCTGCAACCGAAACCATTGGTTTTCGGAAAGCGCAAAAGAACAGCTGGTACGACGAGGAGTGCCGTGTCGCAGCGGAGAGAAAACAGGCTGCCTACCTCGCAACGTTACGATCGACCACAACATGTGCGGGATGGGATAGATACCGAGAGTTGAAGAGGGAAGCGAGACGCATTTGTAGACAGAAAAAGAAAGAGGCCGAAATGCGTGAGTACGAAGAGCTTGATAAGCTGGCCGACGGGGGTAATGCTCGAAAATTCTACGAAAAGATGCGGCGGCTTACAGAAGGTTTAAAGACCGGAGCATACTCTTGTAGAACCCCCCAAGGTGATCTAGCCACCGCAGCCCAGAGCATACTTAAATTATGGAGGGAACACTTCTCCAGCCTACTGAATGGCTGTGAACGCACAACACCAGGAGAATGCGAACCCGATACCCCAATCGATGACGATGGAGCAGACGTTCCATTGCCTGACCATGAAGAAGTTCGAATAGCAATTGCCCGCCTGAAAAACAACAAAGCGGCAGGGGCCGATGGATTGTCGGCCGAGCTATTCAAACACGGCGGCGAAGAGCTGATAAGGTGCATGCATCAGCTTCTTTGCAAAATATGGTCGGACGAAAGTATGCCCAACGATTGGAATTTAAGTGTGCTATGCCCAATCCACAAAAAAGGAGACCCCACAATCTGCGCCAACTACCGTGGGATTAGCCTCCTCAACATCGCATATAAGGTTCTGTCGAGCGTATTGTGTGAAAGCTTAAAGCCCACCGTCAACAAACTGATTGGACCTTATCAGTGTGGCTTTAGACCTGGTAAATCAACAACCGACCAGATATTCACGATGCGCCAAATCTTGGAAAAGACCCGTGAAAGGAGAATCGACACACACCACCTCTTCGTCGATTTCAAAGCTGCTTTCGACAGCACGAAAAGGAGCTGCCTTTATGCCGCGATGTCTGAATTTGGTATCCCCGCAAAACTAATACGGCTGTGTAAGCTGACGTTGAGCAACACGAAAAGTTCCGTCAGAATCGGGAAGGACCTCTCCGAGCCGTTCGATACCAAACGAGGTTTCAGACAAGGCGATTCCTTATCGTGCGACTTTTTCAACCTGCTTCTGGAGAAAATAGTTCGAGCTGCAGAACTCAACAGAGAAGGTACCATCTTCTATAAGAGTGTACAACTGCTGGCGTATGCCGATGATATTGATATCATCGGCCTCAACACCCGCGCCGTTAGTTCTGCTTTCTCCAGACTGGACAAGGAAGCAAAAGAAATGGGTCTGGTAGTGAACGAGGGCAAGACGAAATATCTCCTGTCATCAAACAAACAGTCATCGCACTCGCGACTTGGCACTCACGTCACTGTTGACAGTCATAACTTTGAAGTTGTAGATAATTTCGTCTATCTTGAAACCAGCGTAAACACCACCAACAATGTCAGCCTGGAAATCCAACGCAGGATAACTCTTGCCAACAGGTGCTACTTCGGACTAAGTAGGCAATTGAGAAGCACAGTCCTCTCTCGACAAACAAAAACCAAACTCTATAAGTCACTCATAATTCCCGTCCTGCTATATGGTGCAGAGGCTTGGACGATGTCAACAACGGATGAGTCGACGTTGCGAGTTTTCGAGAGAAAGGTTCTGCGAAAGATTTATGGTCCTTTGCGCGTTGGCCACGGCGAATATCGCATTCGATGGAACGATGAGCTGTACGAGATATACGACGACATTGACATAGTTCAGCACAAAAAAGCGGCTACGCTGGCTAGGTCATGTTGTCCGGATGGATGAAAGCACTCCAGCTCTGAAAGTATTCGACGCAGTACCCGCCGCCGGAAGCAGAGGAAGACCTCCACTCCGTTGGAAGGACCAAGTGGAGAAGGACCTGGCCTCGCTTGGAATATCTAATTGGCGCCACGTAGCGAAGAGAAGAAACGACTGGCGCGCTGTTGTTGACTCGGCTATAATCGCGTAAGCGGTGTCTACGCCAGTAAAGTTAAGTTAAGTTAAGTCGGTCAAATGTAAATAAATGCATTCAGAAGAAAACTCACCACTGAGAAATATAAAAATAGGGGTGCATTTTATTAATAAGAACTCACTACAAAGAGAATATATGAATATTAGTAAATGATATTTTTATGGGCGAAATATTGCACACTATGGCATTTAAATCACCTGTTCGTAAATATATATCATTAATAAATAATTTCCTGTTATGTTAAGCAACAATATTTGTAGTTTATGTTATTTAATGAACTAAATTCGCTAATAAGCTAAATTCGCTACCTCAATATATACAGCACTGCGTTGCTACCACTTAAAATCCAAGATGGCCGCTATTCACCCCTCAGAAAGCTACCACGAACAGGTTTTCTACTGTATATACTGTGGTGGACACTAACGATGTGAAAGAAGCACTCTAAGAAGGTGGTTTTAGCATTAAATCAGTAGTACAGTGGCTCACAGCTTATTTCGTGTGCTCTTTTGTGAAAATTTCCCATAATATTTGAAATATTTTCCATACCTTATTTATTTTTAAAAAATCTTAAATGTACATTCAAAGCTAAGTTATTCTACATTACGAACACATACAAAAACATTCAAACAATTTCTTCTTAAGTATAGTATATACAACAAAAACAAAATACACGGTAAATCGACGTCAATACTTTCACTCTGTACATTTAACTATACACTCTAAACGTTAAAATAAGTTTATATTTCACTTTTATTTTGCTATGTTTTACCTAAATTTAGTAATTTCAAAATCACTTAGCACACTCATCGTTGAAAATGTTAGATTGTTTGCAATTATGAGGGAAACGAGCGTTGCCACATCTTAAACAGCAAATATGTAAGATTTTAAACTATTTTTCTTTGTTTGTTTTTGCGCGTGATTCTTTTTTCAATATTAGCTATAATAAAAAAATACTTTCTACATGTGTATATGTGGAATATGTGATTTATGTGACTGAAATACTTTCGCGTAGTACTCCTTTCTGCGTTAAAAATAAAAAAATATATATTAAGTTTTCGTTATAAAGTGCTTATATTTTTTGTGTGTCTTGCACTCATATTGAAACAAAATTTGAGTTTTCGTTATTAAATGGTTAAGTTTTGGTTATTATATCTGTCAGCGATTTTCATTTATTTTTGATAATACAATACGTTGTTTGGTGACAATATATATAATATTATTATATAATATTACTATACAATATTACCTATTTCTTTATTAAATTAAATACAGAACATATCCATGGATAGAGGAGTTTTTGGGCAAAAAGGAATTTCCTTATTATCACACGGCAGCGCTCTATTTCGTCGTAATTTTTAGCACACTTATGATGTTCACCCGAGTGTAACATATAATTTTTAAAATAAAGATTTCTTAGGTAAAAAAACTACTGAAAGTGTAAATTGTGGATTTATTTAAAATTTTATAGTTTAATTTAATTAATTTGAAGTGAAAAATGTGAGTAAAGTGTGGTTGATGTGGTAAAATAGCTTGTTGAAATGTTCGAAATTTGGGAATTTTTGAACTTTAAGGTCGAATATCTTGTAAACTAAGCGTTTGCGGAACTTATAACCCCGTATATGTTTTAATCAGGAGAACTTCCTCTTTCCAACGGTGCCTTCAAATCGCGATGCCAAAGAAATCAGAATTTCGCCTTTTTAGGAACCAATATCAACACCAACAATAACGTCAGCCTCGAGGACTGAGTAGGCAATTGATCGCATCGCATTTATCGATACTCTCGATATTCGAGACTAAACAAGAATTGATAAAAATGAGACACACATAATAGAAAAATAATATTAATTGGAAAAAATAAAAATAAATAAAAATATCGATATTCGCAATATTCGCTTCTGAATTATGAACACCGGGGTTTCGGACAGACTAGGGTTATTTTTTTTCGAGCGCTGGAAATTCGAAAACTATCAGTGCATGAATCGATAGTGCCCATTCGAATTTACAACAATGTTGCCATAATTTTGAACATAACCTTGCCATTTTCGTTGAAATGAAGTGATTGTAAGGTTTTTCATATTTTTATAAATATAACATATTTAACATAACCAATTTTTCTTATTGGTTAACTAAAAGTGAGTTTTTAATTTCGGGAAATACGATGTTTTTCTATTAAAACAACGAAAATATTGTTTTTAAAGGCCCGCGCCGCGCCCGCCCGTTAAAATTGGTGCACGTTTTCGGTAAATCCGCTCTCCTGAACATTTACTATAAAAAATTTCGTTATGAAATCAATGTGCTACACAAATTGAGTTGTAGGTAAGGGCGGTTGTTAAAGAACGCACGTGTAAATTTATTAGAAATATACTAACGTCATCTCCGCACTAAATTTGCAAAATATATAGTTTTTTTCTGCACTTCAAAACTTTTCGAACACTAATTACATTTTGATATAATATTTTTATTAGCGCACTACTTAAAATCACACAATAACAACACAAATCTATTTACCAGAAACGCGTAATAACAAAAAAAAAATTTCTGCTTTCCGATATTTCAATTTTATGCACGGATATTTATTACAAAAGTACACTTGACTCAAGAAAACTGTTTATACCCGAGAAAGACATGTAGTAACAAGACCATAGTAAATGTATCATGGTATTCTGTTTACTACGTTGGTGACACACATGGCAAGGTAGTAAACTCAAGTACAAGCTTTGTTTCATAGGCATTAAATATTTAAAAAAATATTAAACAATAAATATGTTGTTGTGCGTCATGGAGAAAATAAGTTCAATTATTTAAAATGCTCTAAAGTTAATCTATTTTCATAGAAAATAAGCGGTTTGGTTACAGTTTCTCTAAAATCCGTACATAAAATGAGGCATTTGCTGCTTTTCCGGAACAAAAATTGTGAAAAATGTTTTGTTTTCCATTTCATTAATTAATTTTTTAAGTTATTTTGACAGAATATTTCGAAGAGCTTTTGTGTAAAAGCTTTTACCAAAGTTTGTTACCTGTTTTTTAGCTGTGTATATACAAATACCACAAATCTACTTGTGGATCTTGGTGGAGGATGGAGTCATATGTAGAAGTTCACGCAAGTGAGGAAAGTTCTCTGATCGCCATTCACTTGGGAGTGGCCAGAAATGATTCTTTTACATATGACTCAAGTAGCTCACGACTTCCGGTCTTTGACCAAGTATCCTCTGGGTAGCCTAAAAACATCCGTTTGAAGACGAGCTAAAGTGAGAAGGCGAAACAACCCCCTGCATAGGGTTGTGCGCAAGCAACACGCCCCGGATGAGTGACCCCCCTTTTGATGACGACCATGGCAAACGAATTAAGGACTATGATTTGAGGGCATGCACCTGGAATGTCCGGTCCCTTAATTGGAAAGGTGCCGCTGCCCAGCTGGTTGATGTCCTCGTGAAAATAAAGGCTGACATCACCGCCGTCCAAGAAATGCGATGGACAAGGACAGAGACAAGTAGGTCCTTGTGGCATTTACTACATATAAAGGAGCGCAAATTTGGTGTTGGATTCGTGGTGGGAGAGGGACTCCGTCGCCGAGTACTATCATTCACTCCGGAGAATGAACGTCTAGCCACAATCCGCATCAAAGCGAGGTTCTTCAACATATCGCTGATTTGCGCCCACGCCCCGACGGAAAAGAAAGACGATGTGACCAAAGATGCCTTCTATGAGTGCTAGGAGCGCACTTATGAGAGATGCCCCGCCATGATGTCAAAATCGTGCTTGGCCTTAACGCCAGGGTGGGCAAAGAAGGTATCTTTGGCACTACGGTCGGTAAATTCAGCCTCAACGAGGAAACATCCCCAAATGGGTTGAGGCTGATCGACTTCGCCGGGGTCCGAAATACGGTTATCTGTAGTACTAGATTCCAGCATAAGAAGATTCATCGAGCTACCTGGCAGTCTCCGGATCGAAAAACCACCAACCAGATCGATCATGTTGTGATAGACGGAAGACACGTCTCCAGTGTTTTAGATGTGCGAGCGCTCTGAGGTCCTAACATCAACTCGATCAACAATCTTGTTGCAGCCAGGATTCGCCTCGCCTCTATGCAGCAAAAAACGCACGCCAACAAACACAAGGAAGGTTCGACTTCGAGAATCTGCAATCACAACAGACAGCCGAACGATTTTCTACTCGACTTGCACACCTGCTTTCTGAGGGCACTATCTAACAACTCGGTATAAGGGAACTGTGGGACGGCATTTCAAACTCATTACGTACAGCTGCAACCGAAATCATTGGTTTTCGGAAAGTGCAAAAGAACAGCTGGTACGACGAGGAGTGCCGGAGAGAAAACAGGCTGCATACCTCGCAACGTTACGATCGACTACAACACGTGCGGGATGGGATAGATACCGAGAGTTGAAGAGGGAAGCGAGACGCATTTGTAGACAGAAAAAGAAAGAGGCCGAAATGCGTGAGTACGAAGAGCTGGATAAGCTGGCCGACAGGGGTAATGCTCGAAAATTCTACGGAAAGATGCAGCAACTTACAGAATGTCTCAAGACCGGAGCATACTCTTGTAGAACCCCCAAAGGTGATCTAGTCACCGATGCCCAAAGCGTACTTAAATTATGGAGGGCACACTTCTCCAGCCTGCTGAATGGCAGTGAACGTACAACGCCAGGAGAAGGCGAACCCGATTCCCCAATCGATGACGATGGAGCAGACGCTCCATTGCTCGACCATGCAGAAGTTCGAATAGCAATTACCCGCCTAAAGAACAACAAAGCGGCGGGGGCCGATAGATTGCCGGCCGAGCTATTGAAACACGGCGGTGAAAAACTGATAAGGAGCATGTATCAGCTTCTTTGCAAAATATGGTCGGATGAATGCATGCCCAACGATTGGAATTTAAGTGTGATATGTCCAATCCATAAAAAAGGAGACCCCACAATCTGCGTCAACTACCGTGGGATAAGCCTCCTCAACATCGCGTGCAAGGCTCTTTCGAGCGTATTGTGTGAAATATTAAAGCCCACCGTCAACTAACTGATTGAACCTTATCAGTGTGGCTTTAGACCTGGAAAAACACCAACCGACCAGATATTCACCATGCGCCAAATTTTGGAAAAGACCCGTGAAAGGAAAATCGACACGCACCACCTATTCGTCGATTTCAAAGCTGCTTCCGACAGCACGAAAAGGAGCTGCCTCTATGCCGCGATGTCTGAATTTGGTATCCCCGCTAAACTAATACGGCTGTGTAAACTGACGTTGAGCAACACCAAAAGTTCCGTCAGGATCGGGAAGGACCTCTCCGAGCCGTTCGATACCAAACGAGGTTTCAGACAAGGCGACTCCCTATCGTGCGACTTCTTCAATCTGCTGGTGGAGAAAATTATTCGAGCTGAAGAACTTAATCGAGCAGGTACAATCTTTTGATATTGATATCATCGGCCTCAATAGCCGCGCGGTTAGTTTTGCTTTCTCCGGACTGAACTAGGAAGCAACGCTAATGGGTCTGGCCGTGAACGAGGGCAAGACAAAATATCTCCTGTCATCAAACAAACAGTCGTCGCACTCGCGACTTGGCTTTCATGTCACTCTTGTCAGTCATAACTTAGAAGTTGTAGATAATTTCGTCTATTTTGGAACCAGCCTAGAAATCCAACGCAGTATAACTCTTGCCAACAGGTGCTACTTCGGACTGAGTAGGCAATTGAAAAGTAAAGTCCTCTCTCGACGAACAAAAGCCAAACTCTATAAGTCGCTCATAATTCCCGTCCTGCTACATGGTGCAGAGGCTTGGAAGATGACAACAACCGATGAGTCGACGTTACGAGTTTTCGAGAGAAAGGTTCTGCGAAAGATTTATGGTCCTTTGCGCATTGGCCACGGCGAATATCGCATTCGATAGAACGATGAGCTGTACGAGATATACGACGACATTGACGTAGTTCAGCGAATTAAAAGACAGTGGCTACGCTGGCTAGGTCATTATGTCTGGATGGATGAAAGCACTCCAGCTCTGAAAGTATTCGACGCAGTACCCGCCGCGGGAAGCAAAGGAAGAGGAAGACCTCCACTCCGTTGGAAGGGCCAAGTGGAGAAAGACGTGGCTTCGCTTGGAATATCCAATATCCGCCACGTAGCAAGGAGAAGAAACGACTGGCGCGCTGTTGTGGACTCGGCTATAATGTATATAATGTCGACGCCAGTAAGGAAGAAGTAGGGTGTTGGTGAATGATATAAACACACGTATCCACTAAAACTATTTATTTATTTAAAAATTGTTCAGAAAATATTGAACCTTATAGGTTTAGATGGTAAAAAAAGCCTATTTGTCCCAAATCGTTAAAAAACCCGTAAAAGGTAAAATCGAAAACCTATTCTAATTTTCAAACGGAAACAGAAAAAACTCCCAGCCGATTTGTTAGTTTCCCCCAAAACAAAAGGGCTGGAAAAACACGTTCAACACCAAAATTTTAAAAATTGAGCTCGTCCAAAATGTTTGAAAACGCTCCCTAACTTTTAAATCTGCGGGGAAAAATTTTGAAAAAATTTCCTTTTTTAAAAATTTTGTTCCCGGTTAGGCGGGTTTTTTGCTTTCCCCGGAGAATAAAAACGAATGGTTTGGGCCGGAAAAAACCCCAAAAACAGCCTTTCTTTTCTCAACAAACGTCGTGAATTGGTTTTGTTCTTTAGTAAACTTAAAGGAGAAACGTTTTTTGGAACCAGAAAACCCGATATAACTTTGCCAAGGGGTTGCTACTTGGTGGAGGAAATTTAAAAAGGTTTTAGAAAAAAAAATCTTAATCGCTTTTCCCTTGCTACATGGGCAGAGTTGGAAATTCCAAAACCCGTAACTTTTTTCGAGAGAAATTTTTTTCAAACAATTTTTTTTCCCGTTTGCGCATTCCCAAATTTTGATTTGTAAATTTTTTGAGTGTACAATATTGGACGCTTGTTTTTATTCCGGTTTTTTAAAAGACAGTGTATTGAAATTATTCAGGTGAAAACTTTACTTGAAGTTTCCCCAACCCCAACAAGGGGGGCCCCCAAATTGCATATTGAAATTTGTTACGAAGCCACCAAGAGTCGCCCTAATATCGGTCGGTGTTCTTTTTGCGATCAAAGTATGGCAGCCCAAGGCAAGGCAAAAAAGTTCTCCCAAGATGAGGTGACATACGTGCAGAATTATGGATCGCGGTTAATCAGCAAGCGATCGTCACGATGTCACAGCACTCTGTTGACATTCTTCTTTGGATGACGGGTACACCAGATCAAATTGATGAAATAATTTCTCTGGAAATTCCTGATGTAGAGAAAGATCCAGTATTATATGAAGTGGTGGAAACCAATATGGTGCATGGACCTTGCCGACACTACAATCCTTTTTCGATTTGTATGTTTGACTATAAATGCACGAAACACTATCCACGTGCTTTTCTTTCGGAAATACAAACAGAACATTCAGCATTCAACTTAGAAAAGTGATATCGAAGTTGACCACACATGGGTTTTACAAATATCATTGAACATGCTTACTTATCAGCAAAGCCAAAATTCTTCTAAATATACATAAATATTTATTGATATACTTACATACATACATACATACGTATATACATAATGCATTTACATGCAATGCACATCTGCGTGTAATAATAATAAAAATGCATGGGACACAAGTCATAAATTTACATAACAGATAACATTAAACATACACACACACATGCAGCAATAAAAAATATGCTGCAATACATAAAAACATACACACATACACATATATTTAGTTATTTAAGATAGTTTTAAAAATTGTATTTAAGCCAGACAAAAACGAAATAAAATCAGAATGAATATATTCTCACTCGATGAAGGTCTTTATCACATGGATCGTACTATATTCACCATTATTGTTTAATTCATATTCAAAACTCATATCAGTGTTTAGTATTGCAGTTTGGTGAAATCGATAAAATACGTTTGAAAGTACGTCACCAAAGGAAGCAACATGGCGGTTATTGGTCTTAAACGATACGGTCGATACGTGAACTGCAATACGGCGTTTTGTAGGATATTTACTTTTGCAATTCATGAACGTTTTCCGACTGTTGTGCGTCTCGCAGTAAATTTGGAGAATGGCCAAAGAGTGTATTTTAACCCAGAGAATACAGCATAGCCAATGGAAACATCGCCAGCAACAAAATTAACAATGACGAGTTTTTTCTGAACTTTCGTCAGTGATCTGTTTGTGAGAACATTGCTCTATTCGGAAATACCTTGATATTATGCATGGAATGCATCGTCGAAGAAATAGTTACGCAAAAAACAAGGCCAACCAGTAGATTGACATCCAGGTGTATTATTAACTAATGGATTAGGACGAATTTACACAATCCACTCGAAAAACGACGATTGGTTTTAACTTTGTTTTGCTATTGATTAATGTACGCGGTTCAACTTTATTTGAGTCATTGTGTACTGCGAATGGTTCGTTGTGTGCAAGTTTTGGAGAAGTAAGCCAGAAATTACAATTCCTGGAACACGTTTATCACTAGAATGAAAATGAAGTTCGCATACTTTTCGATAAAAACATCGACATTGCCAAAGACATTCTACATCGTCTTCGTTAAAAATTGGAAATGGTACAATTTCGGTAGATACTGCCGGTGGTTCGATATCAATTCCATCTTCTTTTTATGAATTCACGAAAGATAAACTCAAATGTTCGGACATTGGGCAAATTATCGTAACTCTGATTCCCTAAGTGCACGCGCAATGTTAGCTGCCAAAAATACCGATGTTGTTGACTTAAAGTGGAAATTTCAAAGTCAAATTCCGGGAGACTTACGCTCATACAAATCGATCGATCATCTTGACAATGAAGACGACGACGTGAATTATCCAGCGGTATTTCCAAATTCTTTGGACAGGCTTGGTATGCCACCGCATCATTTGCGTCTAAAAGTAGGATCCGTCGTTATTATGTTTCGCAATCTTCATGCGCCGAAACTGTGTAATGAAACCCGAGTGATTGTGACGCACCTATCGAATACAAGGGGGAGAAAGCTGCGTTACATTGAAAACAAAAAATAAACACCAAAACTGAAATGATGAATTTAACTTTCTTTTCATTTCAAAATGCAAAATTTCACGCGCGACAACGGCTGCGGGGTCAGCTAGTATTTTTATATTAACTGCGATCCCGATAGGCAATAGTTATTGAACATAATTTTAAAATTGAATATGAATTGACTTATATACATACATACAAATACGCATTCAATGGGATGTCGAAAAATATATTGACAAATGTCGTACATAAAGATGATCATGGTGTCAGGAAGCCACAGTCTTCCAGAAGCATACGAGTCTTTATCACAGGTAATAAATGCACTCAACACCGCAGGGTTACCATTAAAAAGATAACAGCTAATCACCTAAATATCTTAAAAATATACCAAACGAAAATTTGTTGAATACTAATTTCCTTTTGTTCGAAAAGGAAAGTAGAACACACACACTGAGTCCATATCCGCATTTTCCGCCATAACGAAGTTACAGATTTTATCCTCGGTGGCAAAACTTTTCGACGCTGCACGATGGCTTTCGCCAATTATGATACAAGCGAAAATTCTGATTCAAGAGTAATGGCTCGACGGAACCGACTGGAGAGAACAAATGAAACCTCTTCCCTTAGAAAAATGGTCCCAGTTCGCTAACAATCTGACCGATATTTCGCAGATATCATTTACCTGAATACAAAGTGGAACTACGCGGCTTCTGCAACGCCTCTGAAAAGGCATATTGCGTCACTATATATGTGCGCACTCAAATCGATACCGAAACTACAAACCACCTACTAAATACAAAAGCAAAAGTTGTGCCTCTAAAAACGCTAAGTCTCCCACGACCTTAACTCTGTGGCACTCCACTTAAACATAGCGAAATACAAATAACATCTATGGTCCGATTCCAAGATAGTCCTAACCTGGTTAGAAAAGCCAACAAACGCGTGGAAAATATATACTACTGTGCCCAAAAATAAGGTGGCATTGTATTTATTTTGAAAATTCTTTATTTATTCTTCCAAATCAATTTCATCCCCTTCAAAGTAATCCCCTCCCGATGCAATGTACTTATGGAAACGGTATTTCTAATCGAACTTTTTAAATAATTGACCTAGTAAGATCAGCCACTTGGTAGCCAGTGCTGGCAATTCTGCTGATCTAGGTACAAGAAGGTGCAAACCCTTGCATCTCGCTACCACCACCCTTTGGTGGAACATAGCCTCCCGATTCTTGGTCACAATCGCCCATGCGCAACATACTTTTCCCAGTAAGTCGAGAAATCGAAAAGAAGACACTTATCATACAACACTGGATGACACTGACATCCTTGAACGATTTTTACTGTTAGTCGCCTATAGCGGCTTAAACTTAAAGCTAAAGGAGTATCTTACTCCCGCGCGTCAACCCCAACTCACTTCTTCACCCGCGATATATCATTGCTAAGAGTATCGAAGACGATTGATAAAAAGAACTTACTCTTTGTTCTAAACCCATTTCTAGAGACGAAGGGTCTGCTTCGTGTGAGTGGTCGCCTTGCTAACTCAAGCCTAACATATAATGAGCGCTACCCTATAATTATATCAGAGAGGTGTCCATTTGCCACTTTATTTATCAGACATATCCACATACTAATGCTCCACGCCGAACATCGCCTAATGCAACATATGGTCCGCCAAAAGTTGTACACACCCCGACTTAAGCCTGCAATAAAGAAGTGCATTTTTATCTGCAAGATCTGCACTGTGTATAAGCAGAAGTTGCGAACACAGATTACGCAGCACTTTCACCGGAACGCTGCAACTTCGCTTTGCCTTTCGCCATTACAGGCTTCGATTTTGTTGAGCTTTTTCAGATAAAGGCGATCAGTGTTTAACGATATCATTTGCTTATCAACTTTTATTGAATAGAAGTCGTTTGCTAAATACTAATGCAAGTACGGTTGCGTCTAACCTATTGATGGCGGGTGTATGTACATATCTACAAACCGAGCAATAACTCATGGCATCGTTATTTTCGTGCGAGCCACTACTAGCCAGACGACTGCGACGCAAGTGTACTTGTCTGCTGTGATCATTTTTGGTACCAGAGATAAAGAGATCCCCAACTCTCCTGTCACTGGAAATGTGACACCTACTGAACCTTGAAAGTTGACTGGATTGGGTAGGTCTTGACGTTTTGCAATTGGAATGACTGGAACGGCCAGATTGAAGTTATACCAAAATATATGTGAACGGAGGAATTTGTTGCCGCCGTTGAAGACCACTAATAAAAATGTAAAACAATGAAAATCAAACAAAATGCGAAATTTAAATATATTTCATTAAACGTTTTGCAATTTGATGCATTTCAGCATGAATTTTCAGTTACCAATGATTAAAAACATTTAATAATTGAGAACTAACAGACTTAATTCACCTTATTAAGTATTAAAACATTAAAAGTCAGTTGTTTTAATATACTATAAAATCATAAAAAGTAATTTAAATAGTTTCGCCATTTTATAAAAGTCCAATATGTAATAATTTGCAATCGTAATAAATGTTGGGTGTTTTAATTTAAATGCCCAAAAAATCGTATTTTGTTCGATCTGGCCATAATGGAAAATGTTATAAAAAACGCTTATTTTGAGGCGCTCTCACACTGGAATAAGTTGGGCATCCCATTATCCCTGTTTGGTACTGTCATTAAAGACGCTGTTTGCTGTAAGTGAGTTGTTGAGAGCCGAAGTGTCTTAAGAGAACAACGACATGACGATCGCTGTGTAGAAAAATATTTTAGCTTCAATACAGCGTGAGCCACAAAGCAAATAAGTTCTATTCTCTTTAAATAGTTTTGTTGTGACAAGTGTACTTTCATTGTATACTAAATATCCGTACATATTTAAAAAAATATAGGAAAGATAAGTGTTGAATTCCGGAGAGCAGAAATTTTATTTTGTTATTTTTGCTGCACGTTAATTTACGCGTTTCTGATAAAATACAACGGAAAAGAAGACTTTTACCGAAATGGCACAATTCCGATGTCTATGGCGCCGCGATCTGAAGAATAATCCGGCAGACTTCTCTATTATCGAATATTCAAAATTATTCTATTTTTGTTTTAATTTATCCCGACAGTTGGTGCTGCTATCAAATTGAGAAATATATTATACAAAATAAATATACAAATCTACGGTATTATTGTGTGCTAATTAAAATATAATTAGTGTTCGAAAAGTTTTGAAGTGCAGAAAAAACTATACATTTTGCAAATTTAGTGAGGAAACGACGTGAGTATATTTCTTACATAATTTCATAATAATTTTTTTATTAATGCTTTTATTAAAAATTATTAATTTTTGGAAATATTAAATAAAAAAAGCAAATAAATAGCATCATACGTTTTTTACCCAAAATTTGTTACAATAAATCTTTTCAGTTAATTAATTCAAATTTCATCTTCAATAAGCAACTAATATTTGTTGTGTTTTATTTAACAGTTTCTTATTTTTACAGAAAAATGCCACGTCTTCGTGGAAGAGTAAGAAATACTACTCGGAACGCGCAATTGGTCCTTGATCGTAGATTTAATAGATCAATCGAAGAACAATCGCCGGATAATACAAATTTACTCTTATTTCTGTGAGTCTATGCACCGCTTTTATGTTTAGTGCTTGCATCCATACTGGAGCTGAATATAGTATAACTGAGTTCATAGCTTTTGCGATTTGAATATGATCCTGAAATAAACTAATTGCAAAACTAATTTTATATATATTTTATATATAGAAAATATGTAATTAAAACATTGAAAATTTTCAACTTTAAACGCAAATATCTCGAAAACTATAAGCTTCCTACGGCTATAAAGCCGACCCTTTTTTTAAATCAATAATTTCTGTTTACTGATGAAGACAGTTAGTGCTACAATTTCTACGCATATCGGTTTTTTCACCAAATTTTTACTAAACACGCTTCTAGATTTCATTACACTCATACAGTATACACATACTCACACGCTATGGATTGGTTGAATTGTGATAAATGTTCCTGTAAGGAGGTTAGATATTGTAATTACTTTTTAATAGCAAATTTCAGATTGTTACAGCTTATTGCAAAAAGTTTGAAATTTTCAGATTAAAGACGTGGGTACAGGATAAGGTGTGTCGGGTCCGCTAGTCCTCTATATACTTTTATACATATTATTTACCGTATTGGGTTATATCGGTACTTGAACGGATTTAATTGATATTGGTTCTATGATAATGTATTAACCGTTGGCGCAAAGTTACATACATATGTACATACATATAATAATAAAAATAAAAGGTGGATTTTGGGAGTTAAATTGAAAAGAAAAGAAATTGTGTGTTTCATTTGCTTGCTTCTCTTGGTGGTAATTCCTTCCTATACCGGCGTTCCAATTTGCTGTGCTGTGGATTCCTGTGTTTTTTTACTTTTGTTTTAAATGTTAAATACTACAAGTCAAGTTTAAGTCGTTTTATATTTATTAAGTTTCGCTCCCGTTTTCGCGCACAGTTAGAATTGCTTTGTTGTGTTTGTATTAATAATTGTATTTCATAGTCTTTTGGGTTTTGTAATTAAATGTACTTCACTCCTCTGGATACTTTGTTCGCCTTTATTTCACTTTTAATATAATTTATAAATTTTAAAATTTATTTTGCAATTTTAATACACTTTACTTCTTTAGTTGACTGCACTTTTTATTTGTACTTTATTTTCGTTGTTCTTTATATATGTATATATGTATATGTATATATTGGTGAAATAATAAAAAAAAAATTAGGTAAAACCATAAAACCAAGAACTAGAGTGAAAACCACGAAAACTACACATAAGTATTACTTTTTTTTGGAAATTTCGTTTTTTTCACTGTAGTTCACCTTGGTTTTATGTTTTTACCTAATTTTTTTATTATTTCACCAATGTACCGTTCTTTATGGCTCGAAAGACCATGCAGTTTTAACGCACTCACCTTTATAATGATGAGGTATGTACTCAATAGGGTTTATTAAAAATTTGCGATAATTGAAAATTATAAGTTTGGTAGAGTGCAGAGAATGGTGACGCGAAATCTCGCACCGATCGCTGCTAACGGGAAAGGGATGTCCAACTTATTCCAGTGTGAGAGCACTTCAAAATTAGCGTTTTTTATAACATTTTCCATTATGGATAGATTGATCAAAATAATAAATTTTAGGCATTTAAATCAATACCCCCAACATTTAGTACGAATGAAAATTACTATAAAGTGGTTATTTATTATATGGAGAAACTATTGAAATATTTGTATAGTATATTAGAACAACTGATTTTTGACATTTCAATACCCAATAAAAGTATTTAACCTTGTTAGTTCTCAATCATTAAATGTTTTTAATCATTTTCCATTGAAAATAGTGCTATGATACGTCAAATTACATAACGTTTTATCAAATACCTTTAAATTTCACAAATTTATTTAACTTTCATTGTTTTACATTTTTTATAAGTGGTCTTGAACGATGCAACAAATCCCTCCGTTTACAAATTTTTTTGGTAAGATTTCAATCTGGCCATCGCTCGTTTCCAATTGCTAAACGTCAAAACCTATTGAAATCGATCAATTGTCAAAGTTCCGGAAGTTTTGACGTTTAGCAATTGTTCTCTCACTTCCAGTAAGCGAGGAGTTGGACATCTCTTTATCTCTGCTCCTGATGTCGAAACAGAAGTGAGTGGGATCTCCTCGTCGACTCTTTTATTCCCTTTGGTGTTTGGGATTAGATGGTGTGATGTAAGTGATGTGATTGTGGTTGGTTGGTGTGCATGTGTGTATTTCTGTCGATGTGTGGTGCTCTCATGGGTTTTTTTTATGGTAAGAGGAAGCACCGAAAGCTGGAGTGCGGGACTTTAATCTGCTAAACCTAACCAGAGAACTTAAAAGTATAGAGAAGGTGCAGGTTCGACAGCGAACATTCGTTAGATTTATAGTAGGGAATTCACCTCACAAGCACGGAATTCGCGCTGTGAAATGTTAATATTTTTAACAGTTCTTCACATACTCAACAGAGAAGATGAAGAGAAATAAATATATGTATTTCGGCATATGATGCCATATAATGTATGCCGAAGCAGAGAATATGAAGAAACTCGCAATGAAGAATTTCGTTTTGCTTGTTTATATTTTGTTTCATTTTTGACAGCGAAAAATGTGTACAAAACATATTATGTTCTCTGTCTCACATACCCATGCTCCTTTTGAAACTCCCAACAACAGCATTGTGATATTTTCATGCTTGAATTTTTCAACTTGGGAATCGCAAAGTATGCAAATACATACATACATATGTATGCTTTTGCGTTTTGCCGTCGGCAATTGAATATTGACATTTAAACATAATTATGATATAATTGACACTTTGTATGAATGCATTATAGTCAATTCGGACTTGCATATTTAATAATTTTCTTTGATTTTTACATAATATACTATACTAATAAATATTTTTGTATTTTATTTCCTACTAATAGAAATTAAATTTATCACAACATATATACATACATCATATTATCTTATGTCTCTGCACATGCTCATATCATAATCTTATTATCTGCTCATATGATTGCATGTACATATGCGCATGTGCGCGTTCAGAAATTCAAATCATGATTTTATCACTTATCAATATATTATATGTGCACGCATACTTATGTATATGTACATACATATATTTGTATACACTTCCGAACAAATAATGCGCAAGCATACAAACATAAGTATGTGTACACATGTGAATATGTCACCAACAAAAAATGGAAGCATTGTTCTACAAAAACAATTGTCTAAACAGCAGAAGCATCAAAAGTCAATATGGCAGCCGAATTGGCGAAGCCCAAATGTACATAGTAAATTTTACAACAAAAACGATTTCATTCATAAACGCAGGCGCATATGCCACAAGCGACCTCGCTTCATTCAGACGCCGTAACATCTCCCCGAGCATGCCTTTGCCTACAAGCGTCTTTTCGCGACGATGGCAAAAGCTAAAAATCATAAATTGAACAACATTCTGATGCTTCTTTACAGAAAGAAGTGTGAAAAGTGGCAATATATTGGCGATTTACAATATTTGTCAATTCTAAAATAAGTATTTTTCCGTGGCTCGCAAAAATTTGCGTCAATATGTATGCAAGCTCATACATATGCATACATATTTACGCTAGTTTGTAGGCGATGCTGTTCCAGCAGCAAGGAAAGCGGTAACAATCGGCGATCCATTGTATATTTATTTCGTGCATAACCAAACCATAATTAGGGCAACGCACTGTAAGTGTCAATGGTGGTGCTGGTGGTGGGCGCTTGAAAAGCCGCAATGAGAACGTGGGTTCGAATCTCGACAAAGTTTAATTTTTAATTTTTGCCTTTTATTTTATGGCAAAAGCTAAAAATCATAAATTGAACATCTTGTGGTGTTTGTTTGAAGAAAGAAATGAGAAAAGTGACAACATAGTAGTTGTCGATTTACAAAATTTGTCTAAAATATTTTTCCGTGACAAAAATCTGCGTCGATATGTATTCATGCTCATACGTATACACACATACATATTTACGCACGTTGTAGGCGAAGCTGCTACAGGGGCAAGGGAAGCGTGACAATCGGCGGCCATTAGTTTATTTTTTTCAGCCATTGGTTGACCGTGGCAACGGAGATGCGAAAAGACGCGTGCGACACTTGTTATTATGAATGTATGTATGTACATATGCATGTGGCTCGCATTTGCTTTCGTAAACATACAAATGCGCCAAAGAAATAATATAAGTATGTATGTATATGCCATAGGAATTCTATTGGTACAAATATGGAAATGATAACGAAATAATGCGAATATGCATATTTCATGAAGGTCATTAATTTTTTTTGAAGAAATGAAGTTCATTTTACACATCTTCACTTTGTAATAGTGGAAATAAATATTAATTTATTTAAAAATTAAAAAAATAAAAATAAAGAGAAATAAAATTAAAATAATTTATCCTAATTTTTCCAGATTTTGTAAAAAAAATTTAAATTTTTATCATTTTTTGGAAAAAATGGTTTATTTGATACAAAATAATTACGCATATATGACAATGGTTCATATAATACAATATAAACATGCATATGTCACTCAGAGAATGCTTGTTTACATTCTTTGTGTGACTTTGTATACTTTTCTACAAAGCAATTCTCTTTATTTATTCGCAGTCATTTTACATATATTTCTGCCACTGCACGTGCTCAAATCTGCTAAATAGCAGCGAATATGGTGAATTCCCTACTATGATTCTATCAGCTCTGTTAGCCGCGCAATCGAACCGTCATACAGATTTCGATTTGCACCTTCTCTATACTTTTAAGTTCTCTGACCTAACCTACTCCCACCTCATTTCTCTTTGCCGCTCTGCTGACAGCTTTCCACTTTACAGAGGTCTAGCACATACATATGTGCAGTCAAATTTTCCACCGTGATACTACTATTATACTTGAAAACCGTGGGCAATAAAAGAGCACGTGTTCAGAGTTTTCTATACAGCAGTCAACGCAATTACATAGTGGGCATCTAAGTGGCGCATCAAATTAAACGGTACCAAATCAATTAACGCCGACTTTACCTTGAAAAAGCCGGCATATTGTCCAATTTATATAAATAACATTCCTATACCACACCATAACAGTGCTAAGTACCTAGGTATCACCTTAGATGCTAAGCTACGCTGGAAAGAGCAAAAAAAAAAAGGGACGAGCTTGATATAAAATTTGGCAAACTTTACCACCTAGTTGGCAGGAAATCCAAGCTATCAATACAAAACAAACTGTTATTATACAATCAAGTCTTAAAGCCAGTTTGAACCTACGGAGCCCAACTATGGGGTTGCTCAAGTCAAAGCGGTATTGCCAGCATTCAGCGCTTTCAAAGTAAAGTACTAAGGACTTTAGTTAATGCTCCTTGGTACATTAGATCTACTGACCTGCACGTGATTTAGGCGTGAATTCAGTGGTAAATGAAATCTCCAAGTTAGCAAAGTCTCACGTTAATGAGGAAGCCTCCAGACTAATCGAAACTGCTGGGCGAGAAATCTGGTTGAAACGCAAGAAGCCTTCCGATCTAGTAAGACAACAGTAGCAGCAAATGTATTTCTTAGTATCTCTCTTAATTAATTAGACTAGAATTGTTGTTAGTATTTTACTTTTATACTCGTATACTAGGTACAAAGTAAAATAAAACAAAAAAATAGATTTTTCTATACACTCTGTACACATCGGACAGTATTGACTAAAGTCATGACGATATTTGAATAGATAGCTTCTGAAGCAACCATACCCACTGAGTATTTGGGTAAGGTGGAAATCCAGGTCTCCATGTTTCCTACCTATCCAAGAGTGTATGTCCGAAATCAGTCGGTAGGTCCACCGTCCTTTGCATGAAGTTTGCCACCGCTGCTGCCACATTGCAATGCTTTTTATTCTCTCTTCTCTTTTTGCTGTGGTAGACGTCTCTGTGAGTTATATTAGGTTGTCAAAAAAGTCTTGCGGTATTTTTATTGAATCAATTTGTGTGGCACCCATACATCGAGCTTCTTAGTGACTCCAAGTTTCTTCAAATGATTTATAACGGTTCGATGACTACTACGCCGGTCTCTTTCGACCAATTTAGCGATTTTATCGCAATTTTCGACGACAGGCCTTCCGGAGCGTGGCGCATCATCGACCACCTCTACACCAGAACGAAAACAATTGAAACCATCGTTATGTAGTGGAAATGGAAACTGCATCGGGTCCGTAAACTGCACCAATTTTATTGGCGGCTTGAGATGCATTTTTGCCTCTAACGTAGTAATACTGTAAAATATGCCGTATTTTCTCTTTATTTTGCTCCATGTTTGCGACGCTATAACTCACGAACGACTTAAAAGAAACGGCAATCAATCGAACACGTGTTAGCGCGTGAAATGAGCTTTCCAAAAAGGTATAGCATGACACGATGCGACGGATAAAACTAGAACTACGCGCTTACAGCGCCAACTAGCGAAAATACCGCAAGACATTTTTGACAACCTAATATATTCGCGCGAATTTGTGTCCCTGGATGTCAATCGGTGCCATACTGGCTAATACCTCAGCAGCGTCATTTGAAATGGTGCGGAAAGCACTTATCACTCGTATTGCTGAAAGCCTATGCACTGTGTTATTTGGTCTAGCATATGATTTTGTTTCTAGCGCCTGTATCCATATTTTAGCCACATACACGATCACTGAACTTACAGCCTTAGCTATTAAACATCGTCGGCTGGAACGCATACAGCCTTTATTTGTCATCATTCTAGACAACGCATTATATATTTTACTTGCTTTACTTGTCGCATTTTCGAAGTGTTCTTTTAACATAAGTCTTGAGTCCACTATTACCCCAAGATACTTCAACTGCAACTGTGAAGTAATCTCACATTCTCCGATGGTCAGCGATATTTGCTCCTCAATTTTCCTTGAGCTTATGAGCAGGACTTCTGTTTTCTGCTCAGCCAGCTCTAGACTCCTGGCAGTAAACCATCGGCGCAGACCATTTATGCTGTCACTGCATTTGATCCGGAGGTCATCCAGATGTTTAGCTACAGCTACCACTATGAGGTTATCGCAATAAACGACAGTTTTCACATTTTTTGATTGCGGTATTCTTAACACCCCGTCGTACATCAGATTCCATAGCAGTGGGCCTAAAACCAAGCCTTGCCCTTCCCTTCCCTTCGCTTCCCTCGTCCGTCTCGTACAACAATCTCATATATTGAAAATAACTCATTATAATATTTATCAGATACTGAGGAGCGTGTATATCGTGTAGAGCTTTTTTTATTTTTTCCCACTTTGCGGAGTTGAACGCATTCTTCACATCCAGCGTTATTAGCGCGCAGTATTTTTTCCAACCACCTTTCCATCTTTTTCCGCTTATTGCACATTTTGCAGTATCAACTATTTCTCTTAGTGCGTCAATAGTGGACCTCTTTTTAATAAAGCCGTGTTGTCTCTCTGATAATCCGTCGGCTTTTTGGATTGCTAACTCCAAGCGGTTTTTTACAATGCTTTCGTACACTTTCCCAATTGTGTCGAGCATGAAAAGAGGTCGATAAGATGAAGGTCTTTCTGGTGGCTTTTTTGGGTTTGGGAGTACAACCAGACGCTGTATCTTCCACGGATCAGGGAACACCTCTTCTAATATACACGAATTGTACATATTAACAAAAAAGCTGGGCCTTAGAGTTGTGGCTTCCTTAATGGCTCTATTTGGTATACTATCTATTCCGGGCGCTTTAGGGTTATTGATTTTTTTCGCAATAGCCAATACTTCGTCTTCTGTGACTAAAATTGGTGGCTCCGTAGCTTCGTTTCGTTTAATATAGGAAATGGAAGCATGTGTCGGGAATAACGCTTTGACAACATGTTTCATAAAATATGCGTTAATAGGTTGATGAGATTTATTTTTAAACTTCGACATACAAATTTTGTATGCCGTTCCCAGGGATCTATGTTCGCTTCTTCACAAAGCTTTTCGAAACAGGATCTCTTACTACGGATAATGGCTGACTTCAGAAGCTTTTTCTGATATTTAAATGATTCTCTTAGGCTGATTTCGTTATCACCTCCTTGTTTACGCTGATGGTGGCGTCTTGCTGAGTGACAGAGCTTCCTCAGCTTGGCGATTTCGACGTTCTACCAGTATACCGGCTTCCTATTTATATTGTATCTCGTCCTGCGCATAGTTTCATCGCATGCCGCAACTAGCTCCTTACGCACAGCGGATACTAAATGGGCGGCATCTCCGCCTGATGCCTTTGCCACACTCCAGACGCTCTCAAAAACGTAAGTATCAAATTCCTTTTGCCGCCAACTTTGCCTTCGAGAGGTTCCGTTTCTTGGGAGAACGAAACTTCAGCAATTATAGCCATATGGTCACTATTTGTGTACATATCTGACACCTTCCACTTAGTATGCCTGCTAAGCGCGTCGTTAGCAAATATTAAGTCTATTATTGAACCTTTATTTCCCTTTTGAAAGGTATTTTGTGTACCACTGTTTAAAATCGTAAGGTTTGTTTGACTCAAAAATTCTAGAATGAAGCCACCACGATGATTGGTAATTCTGCTACCCCAAGCAGTAGACCATGCCGTATTGCCGCCTTACCACTTATATCTTTACTCCAAGTGCTTTCCGAACGTTGGGAATATTGTTCGCTTAATAGGGCGACATCTATGTTTTCATCCAGCACCGTCTATTTTAGAAGGTCTTGTGCTGCAGCGCAATGGTTCAGATTTAGTTGCAATATCTTCATTTTTTCGTTGTCCCCAACATATCTGCATATTTAGGACAGACCGTACTTAAAACGGAGTGCTTCCCTTTGCAGAGCATACTACATGTGAAATTTGTGCATGTCTTTGCCACGTGACCTGGGGTGTACAAAGGGAAGACCTATCAATGGGGCAGCAACATTTGTGCGATATATGTCCTAGTTGGAAGCACCTAAAACAACGAGTTATAGGTGACCACCCGATCTTTACTTTGCCACACTTGAGTAAGGTTTTGGCATCCTCAGCTCGTAGGCATATAAGAGCTATTTGAGTGCCACTTCGAGTTTTAAGGAAATTTTTTATATTTTGCTTCCTTAGGTTTTGGATCCCACACTCCTTTCGCAATGCCTCACAGATTTCTTCAGGGGTGGTTATCTCATCCAAGTCTTTACACAAAATGGTAATATTATGAGTTTTTGGCTGTATTACGGCCATCTCACCAATAACTCCTTCTAGGGCGCTTTTCTGCTTGATGTTTTAGTTCGATTAGCAGGTCTCCTTTGAGGGTTTTTTTAATGTACCTCACGTTTTAAACCCAGTTCTTCAAGGCCTCTGTCGCATTTTATTTTTTTCAGAATATCCGCATACGACGCTCCCTCCTTTTTTATTAAGATTATAGCGTCTGGTTTCGATCTCATTCTGTTCTCGATCGGTTTCTTCCTTCTAACAACGTCTATCCATTTTTCGACTGCGGGCTTGTCACCCAAACCGTCTTTGTGTATGTATTCCGTGACCTTACTATGTGTTGCTTGCACTTTGTGACTCATGTTTTTAGGCTTCTTCGTTGATGGCAAATATTCCAATATCTCGCGGATACCTGCGACGCTTTCCCTACCATGGTTCTTTTCGACGGCTTCTCTTGCTTTTCTGCATTATCATACAAGCTTGTGATACAGCTCACAAGATGACGCATAGCTTAATTTATATGTCTCTGACCGGACATCATGATTTCGAGCTCTCAAACTTTTTTACAAAGTTTGCAGAAAATATTGGGATTTTTAACATTGTTAAGCTCCTCAGATTTGCTACCTTTGTCTGCATTTTCGCATATTTTTGCTGATCCAGCAGCGGTGGGTTCTTCCGGTTTGCCTTTTGGAGGCGTTCTAAAGATTTTTGAGTTCCTTCGAAAAGGATTCTCTGGTGTACATCCCAAACTGTTATCAGAGGCCATAACTCTGCCAGAGAATAGTTGGGAACACCTGTCAGTGGGTACGTTCAGCCTTTGCCCAAACAAACCTTACTTATATTTTGATGGTTGGCAATGCCGTAACCAAAGCAAAACGAAGAAAGGAGAAACAAAACAAAAAACAGCTGATAGACTAAATCAAAACGGCAAAAAAGAATTGAGTGCACGTTTTGATTCGCTGTAACCTGGGGAAATTCCTATTCAATTTTTATTTTGTTTTATATAAATTTGCCAAAAAAGGGGCAGGTTTGTAAGTGCCAAATAAATTCTATTGAAAAAATGTTTGTACTTATCTTATTTTGTGATTAGCTTCCAATCAAATTAAAAGTGCAGTTCCAGTCTCCCGGTAAGTCTTAAACAAAACCAAGTGTGCTATTACTTTAAAAGACCACATATTCTTGCAGACATCCCGGGTAATGTGGATTGTATGCAATGATATCGTGACAGTGGTGAAGGTTGCGCGTCAATGTTGTGAGGCTGATGTGCTCAACACAATGACAGCGACAGACTGCAGCAGCACGACAGTGATCTGAAAATGGCGTTGTGAATCCCACTACATGAACATTTGTGAGAAGGCAGCAACATAACAATGGCCGGCATGTACACAAGACAACACAGCTCTCCATTTTGCATGTACGCAATTTCGTTGTGGCCATACTAATACCTTGCACTTCAATGATATTTGAATATTTTGTTCAAAGTGAAATTTTTTATGCAAAAATAAGTAAATATGTAGGTAAATAGTTTTGTTTTAAATTATCAGTTGTTGTTACAAATGATATAATAGAGCTATAATAGAACATAATAGAACTATTTTCTGCTTTTGTTTGCAAAAATAACGTCAAGTTTGTTAGATCTGTGAATGATTTCACATTTTACATATTAGTGGCATCACCACTCTACCTCATCTCTCTACTTTCAACTTTACTGTCATTCTGCTATCGTTGGCAAATATAGGAATATATTGAAGTTAGCGAGAGCGACAATTGCCGGCCTGCAGTCGTGTAGTCATGCAGCTGTCAAAATAATTGTGTCCACAAGAACGTGTGTATTTTAATATTTGACAGATGTCGTTTGCAGTCTGTCGCGGTAAATTTGTCGCAGGAAATGCTTTTCCATGCTTCCTTTAATTGTACGAATAAAACGTCCTTATTTTTACAATTATCAAGTCTTAAGTTTCGATCTACAATTTTCCATAGGTTCTCTGCCATAACACATTCTCTTTTCTTAAAATCGTTAAAAATTTATTCTCTAGAAATAATATTTTTTTCTCAGAATACTTATTTCGAGCCGTTGATATATCTTTCATTTTAACGTACACGACCTCATTGAATAATGAACTGCAACTGAATATTCACAAATAGTTTCCGATTTTGCCACTATCTATACATATTCAAAATTCGCTGATCATTAAAAACCGTTTATACTATGTTCGGACCGACACTGAAAACGTTTTGAAAACACATTTGGGTTGTGGAATCTTAGTCGTTCAGACCGACAATGTGAGTTTTCACTGTCAACTATCAATAGGGGGATTCTCTTACTCTTGCAAGATTTCACGATGACACAAAATGCAAAACCGAAATATGCAAGGCCAAGAGAGCACCCATTGCACAATCTAGTGATATATGACGGCACGAAAATAAACATATTTGGGTTTTGGTCTGACATATTTTACAGCCATTTCATACAATTTTCTGCTTGTGTTTGTTATTGTACCGTTGCACCAAGAGGAAAATCAATTCATGCACGGCGCAAGGTTTTTGCAAGAGCAAGAGAATCCCCCTAATATGAGAATATCAAGTGACAGCTGTATTTGTATACGGAATGTAAACAAATATCTAGTGACAATTTAGGATCGGCATAATATGTCTTCCAATAAAAACGATTAAACTAGAGAAGGCACCGATTATAATGAGTGGAATGTATGTTTTCAAATAGTTTTCAGCGAAAATTGGTTTTCAATGTGTTTTCGTTTGGCAGATTATACATGGACGAAAACACAAGTTTTAGGGCAAAAACCAGTTTTTCCCATGAAAACATGTTTTCATTGTCAGTCCGAACATGGTATTTAACAAACAACTAATGCGAATTCTTAGTTATATTCTTCAGTTTTGTGATACCAGATTTTTGGAGTTATTCATATATGCAATCCTTATTTTTTTAATAAGTTAATTTGTTTAATTTTTAACTTAAAAAGAAGAATAAATGATCTCATAATACAAATAAATAAAATATAATTTAATTTCTTCTTTATGATTTTTTTCAGTATTTAACTGGCGACAAGGTAGATTCCGTGCATAAGTTTTGTCCGACATTGTATATACGAGACGAGTTGGAATCCGAGTGACTGTCTGTCTGTCCGTGCAAGCTGCAGCTTGAATAAAAACTAATATACCTTGAAGAAACACTAGCAAGGGCTACCTGTTCGCAAAATATTAAGTACAACAACCAAATTTGTTTAGCGCAAATATTTGAAGTACTCCTAACTGTAAAAATCCTTTACTCCCCATATAACGTTACCGTTAAAAACTACTTAAATAATAACTATATGCGACAGAGACATTAAATGGCGTAGTACCGCTTACTTTTAGGTGAAAACGCTTACCTAAAAACCCGGCCGACTTATTAAAGTTGGATTTTGGCTCTCCTCTGTCATTTTTATAACACAGTGTGAAAATAAGCAACATCGGACTTCAGCCACTCCTACTTCCCATGCAACACAATATCGGGAACATTTATTTTCGTTTTGCCTATTTTATTCAGAGCTACCGACAAGAGTCCGACATTATTCTGTTATACTTTTCATATTATTCTCTATTTTTTATACGCTTCGTGGGAATAATGTATTTACTTACCTAATTTGTAGCCTTATTAATTTTGTTATTTACTATTATTATTTAAAGGGTTATTTGCATTTGCATCTAAAAACTGATGTCGATGGTCCAATGAGTTACTTTAATTTGTTCATGTACTTTGTAATTTAGCATGTTTTGACAAGTCCTTAGATAAAAAAATTTTTAAAAAGAGGGATAAGTTAGAAAGTTCTTTCCATTTTTTCATGCATTAAATACATACATATACATAAATCATATGTATATATTTATATAAATAGTATGCATTGCTGCCGCTAATGCTCCAAAATATGCAGGAAAAGTAAATGCCAAATTAAAGTACCGTGTTACCATCTTACGTTAAAACCCCAAATTAGGGTTTAAAAGAGTCGGAAAGGAATTTTTAGGGGTGTTGTTGGAGCAAGAAGCGTTTTTCTTGCTTTATTTTATTATTATATACCTAGGTGCAAACCAAATTAAAGTGCAGTGTGCTCTTGTTGACGGGCTATAAGCAAGTGATTTATTTGCAAAGTTGTTCATATGTATATACATAATTACTATTTAGAAGATTTGAGCATTGACATACATAAGTATAGAAAATTATGAGTACAATATGCGTATGTATACATGTGTGTACAAATGCAAGCAACGTAAATTGAGTTATTAACAAGCAATAAATTAAAAAGAGAT
The DNA here is from genome assembly GCA_027475135.1 of Bactrocera correcta. Taxonomy (NCBI): domain Eukaryota; kingdom Metazoa; phylum Arthropoda; class Insecta; order Diptera; family Tephritidae; genus Bactrocera; species Bactrocera correcta. The sequence continues at coordinate 59,397,189 of CM050325.1, read as the reverse complement.
TTATAACAGCAATGTATTACTTTTAGCCGGAGCACGGTTCACTGTCATTAGGGTGACCCAACAATCCCCCGTTGAAAGAACTATTTTTCAAGAAATCGGAAGAATGGCTAATTTACGTATGGGCCTACATTGGCAGTTCGGAGATTCACCACTCTAACATGGCCATCTCGTCCAAGCACGGTTGATTCGACCCGACCTAATCTCCAACGTTGCGGTGGAAGATTGTCATCATGTATGATCACTAAAGCACCCTTAGTGAGATCATTTGAAGGTGTTATCCACTTTACAGGGACTCGTAGTTCGTTTATATAATCCACAGACCAGTGACGCCAAAAACCTTGCTTGATGGCAGTGATTGTGTTGTAGCGATCAAGGTGTGAAACGGTCTTCAGCTCCAGGGAGCGCTCATTCAAGCCACGCAAAGAATCACCGACCAAAAACTTACCAGGTGTCATTGCACCAAAGTCGTTAGGATTTGATGACATTAAAGAGAGCGGACGTGAATTAAGAATGGCTTCTACTTCTACAGCACCGTTGTTCAACTCTTCGAAAGTCAATTTGGTGTTTGCCAATGTGCGATTTAACAATCCTTTCGCGCTCTTTACCGCAGCTTCCCAGAGGCCGCCGAAGCGAGGTGACCTGGGTGGAATAAAATGGAAATTAATAAAATCAGAGGAACAATATTTATAGATTTCATTTGACGTTTCAGTCTTGAATAAGAACTGTTTGAGGTCCTTTAACTGGTTAGATCCGCCCACAAAATTGGTAGCATTGTCGCAAAAGATATCACATGGCATTTTACGGCGACCACTCATTCGCTTCAATGCATTTAGAAATGCGTTTGTTGATACATATATCGAAGACCACCTCGATGTGCACAGCTTTAGTTAAAAGGCACACGAATACAGCTAAATATGACTTGGTGGGTGGTTTTCCTCGAATTTGAAGATATGTGTTTATTGGTCCACAAAAGTCGATTCCGCAACGTTCAAATGGGCGAGAGGTGTAATACATGTAACTGGTTTGGCTTGTAACGAACACAATGCACAAAGGAACGAACGATGCGACGAGCAACATCTCTAACATTGACAATCCAAAATTCTAATCTGATGAAGGCCTTTGGGCCTGCGTGAAAATTTCGTAAATGTCGAAGATACTTTAGTAAAAAATTGGGAATCGCTGGGTAGTAAAATCGATGTTTCTGCGAGTTGGGTAAATCTGCATTATCTAGACGTCCACCAACTTTTATGAGTTCAAAACCGGTTACGTTGTCCAAGAATGGTGTGAGAAACTTCAAGTTACTTTTTAGAGCTTGGTTTTTTTGAAGCAATTGAATATTATTTAAAAAATGTTGTTGCTGAATATTGAAGGTGCAATATTATGCGCGTCGTAATTCGTCAGGAGATGGCGAAATGGCGTTTGTCGTAGAATCTCGTCTGCATTTATCACTGAACCGAAAGAGCCAGGCGATGAGACGCACACTATGGATATACGAGCTTATGCCATCAATGACACCGATCAAGTAATTTACCTCCTTAACTACAGCAAATATGTTCTTGCGTTTCTCTCTGTTCACAATATCCATGTCAAGCTCAATATTGCCTGTGTGCCTTGGCCATTTGATTGCGTTTTCTTGTGAAAAGTGAGGACCAGAAAACCATATCGAAGATTTGACGTTCTTGTTCTTCCATGAATAAGACGTACTGGGAACAAATGTCTGGCGAATGCGACAAACGGCGTTCGATTGCTAAGAATCGGCGACAAGCGATGTCGAATGATGCTCCAAGTGCAGCTGGATTGTCCTTAAATGGCAGCCTCACAATTATACGTCCAGTAGTATCTTGATGTGTTATGGCTATAAAATGACGTTCGCAAAGCTGATGATCAGATGAAATAGAGTTGGGTTTGCAGTCGACAGTTTCGAGCTCCCAAAGGCGTTGAATGTTTGCATCAATAGAGTCTTCGCGAAATGGCAGACATGACTTTGAATACGTATAGTGCTTCGACTGGTACCTTCCAGAAACCACCCAGCCAAATAATGTTTTTTGCAATGTAGGTAAATTTTGGCCAAGCTTTATTTGACCAACAGTGAGAGCTTCAAAAAATGCCTCTGTTGTAAGCAACAGATCGATGCGTCGAGGTTTAAAGAAGGTTTCGTCAGCCAAAGTTGTGTTGGCTGGCAAGTTCCAGTTCAATGTGTCAATTTCAGCGTCAGGTTGGTATGCAATATGGGGTGTGGAGCGAAAGTTGAAATGCTGATGTTCGTGACTTAATTGTTGTGGTGGTTCGAGCTTTAATATTGGTAACTGAATCACCTATGCTGCGAATGCCAATGTGGTACTTTTCTCGACGAAGGTGAAGCCTTTGAGCGAACTCGTCGGTCATGAAATTCACTTGAGAACATGAGTCGAGAAGAGCTCTTCACAGCTTGTAGGTACCCATGGAATTTTTAACTAGAACTAAAGCTGTTGCTAAAATGACCTGCCCGTGATCCGATGTCTCCATATGCGAATGCGCGGCTGCTAGTTGCTTGTATGTATGAGGTTTGGTTGAATATTATGATGATACTTGAAACGATTGCGAAACAGGAAGAGATGTTGGACTTGCAAGTGTAGGCAGTGTTGCGTTGTCATGATGCAAGTGCGTATGATGCGTTCTGTTGCTGGAGCGGCAGCGATGCTTCCACGCACACTGAGCTACTCTGACACCCTTGCTCAGACAATTGGTACAGAGGTCGTATTTCCTGGCAGCATCGTAGCGTTGATTCGTGTTCATGTCCTTAAATTGAGAACACCCAATAATTTTGTGTTTATCGCTAGAGCAAAGAACACAAGAAGGCTTAGTGATGGCGAATAATGAGTTATGTCCACGAGTAGTAATCCGAATTGATTTGGTGGACTCGAACTTATGGTGTGACGAGGAGTCGGGTGAATGCAAAAACTGACAATGGCGTTCTAAAACTTGGGTGCATTGTATCCAAGTTGGAAGCGATTTGTAGTCTAGCGATTCATTCCATTTGTTGCAAGTTTGCTGATCATATTTTCCAATAACAATGTAAATCAGCATTGCTTGTGTGATATTGGAGCTCGTGCCCAATGATTCTAACGAACTGAATATAGCTGATGCCTTATCAATCAAACTACGCAATTGTTGATAGTTTGATTTATCGGCTGTTTGCAGCGTAAATAAAGAGGCAATTCCTTCCAAAAAATCAGAGTGGGATTATCGAAGCGTTCCCTGAATCTGTCTAAAGCTTTCGTGTAGTTTTCGCTGGTGATCTGGAAGGCTCTTACAGTTTCCAGCACTGAACCTTTAAGACACGACAACAAATAATTGAATCGTTCTATATCTGATAGTCTATGTTCCCGAGCGACAAGTTGAGTGAAAGATGCAATAAAGTTTTTGTATTCTGCGTAATTCCCGCTAAATGTAGGCCACGATAGCCTTGGCAAGAATGATGTCGTGGAAACAGAAGTTGGAGCTGTTGTCTCGGGGTAATTAATTGTAACGTTTCCTTCGTCCCCAAGTTGTGCTTGAATGCAAAGTTTGGCTGTGACTTAGCTTTCCTCTAAATCTGCACGACCTGCGTTAGATGGATCCAAATCTTCAATGTCAGCTTGAACCGAGAGTGCTTGCTTAAAGTATGACTCTAGTATTCCCTGTCGGCATTGTAACTTCGCATGTGAAGACTTTTCATCAAAGTCATCAGAGTCTTTTAATCCCTCAACCAGAGAACATAAAACATAGAGAAGGAGCAAATCGAAATCTGTATGATGTTCGATTGGACGGCTAACAGAACTTATAAGATTGTGATACGGAATTTCACCATTCCGCTGCTATTTAGCAGAAATGAGCACGTGCAAAGGCAGAAATATATATAAAACGACTGAATTCATGCGAGAATGAATAAAGAGAAATGCTTTAAAGAAAAATATACAAATCCACACAGAGAATGTAAAGAAGCATTCTCTGTATCACATATGCATGCTTATATTGTATCATATGAACCATTTTTTCAGAAAAATTATAAAAATTTTAATTTTTTTACAAAATCGTGATAAATTAGGTAAAAAATAATTTAATTATATATGTCAATTTTTAAATTATTCAAAAAAGTTATATTTATTTCGACTATTACCAAGTGAAGATGTATCAAATGAACTTCATTTCTTCAAAGAAAATTGATGACCTTCAAGAAATATGCATATTCGCATTATTTCGTTATCATTTCCATATTTGCACCAATAGAATTTCTATGGCATACATATTGTTACGATTTTACTGCTTGCTAGTTCACTTTGTTAGGTTCGTATCTCTGGATTGACAAATAAAACTACAACTGTTTAATTTAATTCAACTACTCTTTATTTCACAACTCGTCTACACTATAGCAGTTTACTCTTAGCACTGATCGATTACGTTCGCGCTGCCACGGCTTATATAGCCACGCACTTCTCGCTGATGCCGACGTGTCCTTCTAGAATATCGCGTCTGGAAATTACCAGAACATAATGCTATACGGCGCCAGACGCAAGCAGACAGCCGCGGCGCCAGATGTCTACAACAAGACAAATGCTATTCCATATACCTACAGCTATTGTTCATAATAAGGGATGCATATAGCAATACAAATACTACTTTTTGTAACACTGCCCTCCACTAAAGCCTAATCGTCCCGATTAGGCACAAATCCTCTTGAACCAAATGGGGCGAGCCTCTCCAAATGCACTACTTTCATTTTACATCGTGCTTTCCCATTTCTTTGTGTGCGGTATACCACGTCATTAAGTCGTTTCATCACCATATAGGGTCCTTCCCAGGCTGTCTGCAATTTCGGGGACAAGCCTTTCTTTCGAAGTGGATTGTACAACAGGACCAGATCACCTTCTTCAAAACCTTTTGAATTTGCCGCTTGATCGAACCGGTCCTTCATCTTATTGCTCATCAGATGCGTGTGCTGTCTTACCATTAGATGCAATTCATTCATTTCTTCCCTTAAGGCAGAACAATAATCTCCATCATTTCTTACAGCTGCAGGATTCGTTCCAAACTTAAGATCAGCAGGGAGTCGCAGATCAGATCCGAAAATAATCTTTGCTGGCGTGTAACCAGTTGTCTCGTGCTTCGCTGAACGATACGCCAGCAGGAACATCTGGATGCACTTGTCCCAATTCCGTTGATCTTTATCAACGATTTTCCGCAGATGTTCTTCGAGTGTTCGGTTGAATCTCTCCACCATTCCATCTGATTGTGGATGTAACGCTGTTGTCCGTGTCTTGTGGATGCCCAATAATGTACAGACTTCTTGGAAAATGGAAAATTCGAAATTCCTGCCTTGATATGAGTGTAATTCGACGGGCACTCCGAACCTTGTTATCCAATTTTCTACAAACGCTTCGGCTATTGTCTTCGCTTCTTGGTTTGGTAAGGCATATACTTCTGGCCATTTACTGAAATAGTCCATGACAACCAGTAGATATTTGTTTCCGGCCATACTGGTTGGGAACGGACCTGCAACAGCCCAGCTGATTGATTTTGATGCGATGAGGAGTCCAATCATCTTCAGGTTCTATATTCAGTAATCGCACGTCGATTATACCTTCTTTTCCCTCTGATTTGGAGCAATGTTTACATTCCAGTGGACAAGGGCGACGTGATAATGCATCCGCATTTTTGTGGTGAATCCCCTTTCGATGTTCCGTTTCGAAGTCGTAATTCTGTAATCTTTCGATCCATCGTGCAATTTGGCCTTCCGGATTCTTAAACTGTAATAACCATTTTAATACTGCATGATCAGTCCTCAGCAAGAATCGTTGTCCATACAAATACTTGTGGAAATGTTTTACACATTCCACCACAGCTAGTAGTTCTTTTCGCATCACACTGTAGTTTTTCTCTGGTTTGCCGAGCACTCTGCTGTAATACCCAATTACTCTTTCTTGTCCGTCGATGAGCTGAGACAGGACACCTCCAATTCCATAAGCGCTCGCATCTGTATCCAGGATGAATTTCTTTCCAGGTATTGGATAAGCCAACATCGGCGCCGTACAAAGTAGTTCTTTAAGCTGCTCAAACGCTTTTTCTTGTTCCAACTGCCATACAAACGGGCGATTCTTCTTTGTTAAATCATGTAAACTTCTAGCCACGTTCGCAAATCCAGGTACAAAACGGCGGTAATACGTGCATAAGCCGAGGAAGCTGCGGAGTTCATGAATGTTGGTGGGTCGAGGCCAATCTTTCACTGCTTTTATTTTTCCTTCCTCGGTGTGAATTCCCTCAGTTGACATTTTATGTCCGAGATATGTGACCTGCTTCTTCCATAATGAACACTTTTTGGGATTCAAGCGTAATCCGGCTGATGCTATTCGCTGAAAGACTTCCTCTAGATTTTTCAGATGATCATCAAAACTTTTTCCCATGATGATAATGTCATCAAGATACACCAAACATGTCTTCCAGTTGAGTCCTTTTAACACATGTTCCATCAGTCGCTCGAACGTTGCAGGCGCATTACATAACCCAAATGGCATCACAGAGAATTCCCATAACCCGTCGCCCATACTGATAGCGATCTTTTCACGGTCACATTCATCAATCTCGAGTTGCCAATATCCACTTTGTAGATCTAATGTAGAAAACCATTTCGCTCCAGACAAGGTGTCTAATGTATCGTCGATTCTTGGTAGAGGATAACTGTCTTTCTTTGTGACATCATTCAACTTCCTATAATCTACGCAGAAATGGGTGCTACCATCTTTCTTTTTAACTAAGACGATAGGTGAGCTCCATGGACTTATTGAAGGTTTGATTACACCGTTTTTGTACATGTCTTCAATAATTTTGTTAGCATCCTCACGTGTTGCAAGTGGAACCCTACGCGGAGCTTGTCGGATTGGTTTAGCGTCTCCAGTATTTATGCGATGTTTGACAATGCCGGTTCTTCCTGTATTTCCTTCGTTTGCAAATATGGATGCGTATTTTTCTAATAGTTTTTCTGCTTTTAATTTTTCATTTCCATGCAGTTCGTTCAGCAAATTATTTAGGAGTGTAGGACTTATCTGCTGTGGCTCAATAGTAGGCTTCTGTTGTGACCGTTCGCATCGTGCTATTGCACTTATATTCTGGCACTGTCCAATTACTGCTCCTTTCTTCAGACTTATAGGCGTGTTGAATTCATTCACTACTCTGACCGGAATGGTGGCGTCTTCTCTAGTTTTCACAAGCGTTCTTCCTACCAATATGGGTGTATCTATTTTTGTTGGTTCCACATTCCCCAACTCTTCAGTCCCACCTCCTCCATTCACTTTAGCCCATACAATCGCCTCAGATTTTGGTGGAATTTAACCATCTTGAATTTGGATTATTTGACAATCCCACTTCTGATACCAATTGTTACGATTTTACTGCTTGCTAGTTCACTTTGTTAGGTTCGTATCTCTGGATTGACAAATAAAACTACAACTGTTTAATTTAATTCAACTACTCTTTATTTCACAACTCGTCTACACTATAGCAGTTTACTCTTAGCACTGATCGATTACGTTCGCGCTGCCACGGCTTATATAGCCACGCACTTCTCGCTGATGCCGACGTGTCCTTCTAGAATATCGCGTCTGGAAATTACCAGAACATAATGCTATACGGCGCCAGACGCAAGCAGACAGCCGCGGCGCCAGATGTCTACAACAAGACAAATGCTATTCCATATACCTACAGCTATTGTTCATAATAAGGGATGCATATAGCAATACAAATACAACTTAATACTACTTTTTGTAACAATATATTATTTCTTTGGTACATTTGTCTGTATGTTTACGAAAGCAAATGCGAGCCACACACATACATATGTACATACATTCATCATAACAAGTGTCGCAGGCATCTTTTGCATCTCTGTTGTCACGATCAACCAATGGCCGAAACTAGCGTTTTGTCGAAGAGTCAAGTGCTGAACATATTGAGCGCGGCAGACTGTTCTGTCAAATATTAAAATACACACGTTCTTAAGGACGCAGTTATGTAGTTGTGCAGCTGCCTCAATAACTATGTCCCTAAGAACGTGTGTATTCTGATATATGACAGATGTTGTTTGCGGTCTGTCGCGCTCATTGTGTTCAGCATTTGTGTGATGATAGAAAATCCAAGCTGTGCCAAAAAAAGTAAACGAATGGCTGCCAATTGTCACCGCTGCCCTTGCCCCTGTAGCAGCTTTGCCAGCAAACTAGCGTAAATATGTATGCATATGTATGAGCTTGCATACATATCAACGCAGACTTTTGCGAGCCACGGAAAAATACTTATTTTAGAATTAACAAATATTGTAAATCGACAAGAGCTATATTGCCACTTTTCTCACATCTTTCTGTGAAGAAGCATCAGAAAGTTGTTCAGCTTATGATTTTTAGCTTTTGCCATCGTCGCGAAAAGACACTTGTAGGCAAAGGCATGCTCGGGGAGATGTTACGGCGTCTGTTTGTATGAATGAAGCGAGGTCGCCTGTGGCATATGCGCCTGCGTTTATGAATGAAATCGTTTTTGTTGTAAAATTTACTACATTTGGGCTTCGCCAATTCGGCTGTCATATTGATTTGCATGCTTATGCTATTTGAGCAATGCTTCAATTTTTTGTTGGTGACATATTCACATGTGTACGCATATGTTTGTATGCTTGTGCATTATTTGTTCGGCAATGTACACAAATATATGTACATATAAGTATATATGAATGTATGAACATGCAGATCAATGCGCGCACATGTAATATATTGATAAGTGATAAAACCATGATTTGAATTTCTGAACGCGCACATGCGTATATATGCATTCATATGAGCATGTGCAGATACATAAGATTAATATGATAGAATATGTACATACATACATATGTATATATATGTTTGTGATAAATTTAACTTCTATTAGTAAGAAATATAATACAAAAATATTTATAGTATACATTATTATGTAAAAATCGAATAAAATTATTAAATTTGCATGCATTCATACCTCATATCATAATTATTTTTACATGCCAATATGGAAATGCCGACGGCAAACACAAAAGCATATGTAACTACATACATACTTACATATATGCATACATTGCGATTCCCAAGTTGAAAGCAAAAATTGAAGCATGAAAATATCACAATGCTTTGGCTAGGAGTATCATAAGGACCATGCATACATACATACATATGTACATATATATATTTATATCTCTTCATATTCTTGAGTATGTGAGAGAGCTGTATTTGTACACATTTTGAGCTGTTAAAAATGGAATATCAAAGAACTTATTTTTCTCAATATTCACTATTCAATATACATGCTATGGCATCATATGCCGTACATACTTATATTATTTCTCTTCATACTCACTGGTGGAGTATGTGAGAGAACTGTTAAAAATATTAACATTTCTCATCGTAAATTCTGTGGTTGTGAGGTGAAATTCCGTATGACAATCTTATAAAATGTTCGCTGTCGAACCTGCACCTTCTCTATGTTTTAAGTTCTCTGCCTCAACTATAGATTTAATACGTGATATATTGCGTTTTATTTTAGCGCGTTTGCGTTTGGAGTGTTCAAGAGACATTATGCTTTTTATGTTATTTTTGTACACCCTTAATGTAAAATGAAGAGAATAACTAACACCGGTCAGTAATAGCGGCGGCAAAAAGAGAAGTTGTATCATGGTATAGAGCAGAGCCGCTCAAAATTTTTTATGCCTATACTCGGAGTATAGGCAAGCAAATGCAGTCGAAGCATGTACGCTATGACGCTAATTCTGCCAGCGTCAAAATCACACTCGAAATACAGGAATTCAGTTTCGAATAAGCATAAAGAGGACTTAAGGAGAATCAAAACTTACGATCTTGAAGTCGATATGGAAAAAATCATGGAAAGTTAAAAAAAAATTTACTTAAAATTATTGTTGTTCTTATTTGCTTTTTTAATCAAAAACCATAATTTTTTATTTTTTTCTAAATTTTTAATAACAAAATAACCAAATAGCACGATTTCACTCAGTGTACTAAGCAAGCGCGCGCACACAATCATGCGCTGGCAGATATCGAATGTGTGATTGTATGCGTTGGTAATTATTGTATGCGTTGCGCATTATTTTGAGCAACTTGATTTCAGAAACTAAAAGTAAGGGATTTATGGTTGAAGCCATTAATAAAGAGAACATATTGAATTTTAAAACAACATGGCAGCCGTTCTACAAGAAAACCTGCAAGTCAATTGATAAAAGTACAACTTTTAAAATATCAAAATATAAACATTTTGGGTACAATACTTTGCTCCGAAAATCAAGAACTATTCCTAAAATACCTGACGAAAAAGCATACTGGTCAACACTACCCATAAACGAAAAAAAGATGAATGATGTGCGAAAAATCATACCATGTATTCCTGAAGAGTACGTTTTATGATTTGATTTTGACTTGGCCCACAACCACATTGGATGGTGCTGATATAGATGAGGATTAATACAATATCTTTTCTATGTTATTAATATAATAAATGCTAATATTCTTTAATATTTGTGTCTTTATTTTCATAAATTGGAAAAATGGAATAATTCCAAGAATTTCAAACTACCCTAACTTTTGTTTCTCTTTACGTAAAATATTTTTTTTTACAGCATATTATCGGCAACAATGTTTACTACATTTCATTTTAAGATATCATGGGTATTTGATCTATACGTTGGGAGTAAATCAGTTTTTTCTAATTATCTCAGTTCGTACTTTTTGTAATTATTCCCTTCTTCCGATTGGTGGTTCAATTATAGTAATAGCCATGTTTTCTGAATTTTAAATATAAATTTTTGTAATCACAAACTACATACACGTTTTGTATGTCAGAATTTAACTATATGCGGCGATCAGGAATCCTACTGGTTCCCAAATGGGGTGTTTGATTATCCTAACAGATATGTGGTAAATCTGTTTCTATTTTTTAGTTCTAAGCTAAATTTTTAAATAAACAGGATTCTTAAAGAAATTATTTTTTGAATTTGCCATATCTATATAGTAGTAAAAGGTAGTTTAAATTAGCTTATGCAACACTATTTTGCCATGCTCAGTAGCAATACTGGCATAGTATTTAAAAAAATAAATGATTGTTCCAAATTTATTCCGTTTGAAATTATTCAAATCGATAACTTGTTTGGCCCAATTAAAAATGCAAATCAAATTGCTTAATTTTTAATAGCGGTTCATTATTAGCCAAATTACATTTATTTGTTTTTTAAAGTTTTAATATCAACTTCCACATCATTCATAATTCCATGGTACTTACTCTTCCATGGAGGTAAATTGTACACCAAAATTCTTCAACCACTGTATGTCGGAGGAAACGACATCGGTAATACATTCGCAATCGGTACGTTCCAAATGTAGCTCACCAATAGGTTGTAAAGGACAGATAAGCTCAGGGAACTTGGCTTTCAATAAGAAGGTAGAATCGCAACGCATGCCTTAACGACGGTATCCCCACCATTTTTCATCTTTGCGCATAACATAATGAAACCAGTCAATTAATTCGCTCAATTGGTAACGCTTTGTTCTGCAAGGTGGGTGTTTAGCATATTAGAAAGTATGTAAATTCAATTTTGCTCTAAACCTACCCAACAGCTTTATAAAACTGACCAGCAGGATCAGGATCCTTAGCGCATTTGACAAAAGCTGGATGTTGCACACCGAATGTGCTCACCGTAGTATTTGCTCTTCAAAAAGTTGCTACCACCCTCAAGCACAAAGCTCATTGGTTGGGACTATCGTTCTACACCAGCTCCTTTGCTGATTCTATAAAAAAATTAAAAAATACATGGTAAATCTTTTGAAATAAAGTTTAATTTTAGCTTCTACGAACACGCCATTGAATTTAAAATTTTGTATCGAAGTCACGACCACGCGTATCGCTTTTTCATCTCTTAAATCATAAAATTGGAACAGCACCTGACCCATTACGCAGCAATATTAACGTGGCCATGTTCGGTTATTTCGTACTTTTATTGGAATAAAATCCCAGCCGATCTGTTGTTTATCGTCCCAAGGGAAATTTGTAAGCACTTCTTCCAGATTAAAATAACTAAATAAAGTTAAATCCTTTAACCATGAAATAAACTCAAACAAATTGTCTTGCAAAAACCTTCGTTACGATAGCAAAAATGTAAATATGGCTGTGAATGAGCATAGTCTAGACCCCACTATTCGGTACGGTTGCTTATTTGTTCGTAACATTTTTCTGAGGTGAACATTTATTGACTTACCATAGTTAAAAAGAGGCATAAATAAAAAACTCAATTTTTCATGTATTTGCTCATATTGTACTCATCTTTAAGAATATATATTAAAATAAAATAATTTTCCTTTTCAAAATATATTAAAGTTTTATATATAACCAATATTTTTGGGACAACTTTTCCATAAATTTTAAGAAAATAACACAATGCAACCATTTTCTGGTTAAAAGTCGGCCATCTTGGATTCCAATAAAACTCAACCCCGGACTACACTTGACGCTTCTACAGGGGCACCTCTCAGTTGTGCCTTTGTTTACATAACATCAGCTGATAGTGACTTACTCTTCCTCTACCGTGGTTGTATACTGCTCACTAACAATGCGTTGTCTTACTAAACATTTAGTACAGGCAGAGCTATGAACGTTCAGCTGAGCAAAAGAGTAAGGGCGCTGACTTATGCTGAGCATACGATGATCTGCTAACAAAAGCAGCGAATCCAATTCCGTTAACCAAAATGTTCCAAACAGTGATGTAGCGAATTATATATACATGTGAATGGGTAAATGTATGTATGATGATAAAGTAATTCGTTTTTATACGTACGATATCCAATGAGCGGTAATTGCAGCAACTGTAGAAATTCTTAAAACCTCACCAGACAAATCAGCCGATTCCAAACCAGTTATGTGAAAATAAACGGAAGGCAGGTAAGGAACTCATCAACAACTTTATGTACTTTATGTTCAGATTACTCCACTAAACTATTTGTTCGATGTGCATATGTATTTTTCAATGCAATTGATGCAACTATTGTTTTTCAAAATTTTTCACACTTTTGCACAAGAAAGTAAACTTATTTTACACAGCCCCACGTTGGGCGCCAAAATGTTGGAGCAAGCAGCGTTTTTCTTACTTTATTTTATTATTAAAATATACGGGGGTGCAAAACAAATTAAAGTGCAGTGTGCTGTTGTTCGCGGTTTCTTAGCAAGTGATTTATTTGCAAAGTTGTTCATGTGTATATACATAATTACTCTTTAGAAGATTTGAGCATTGACATAAGTAAAGAAAATTATAAGTACAATATGTGTATGTATATATGTGTGTACAAATGCAGGCAACGTTAATTGAGTTATTAACATGCAATGAGATAAAAAGAGATTTATAACAACCATGTATTACTTTTATCCGAAGCACGGGTCACTGTCATTAAAGTGACTCAACAGGTGTTATATATTTAGGCTTATTTCAGGGATTTTCCATACTTTGAATTTTAATATAGAAAAATAGAACACAGATTACGTACATATCAAAGCGTACTAAAGCAAAGCGAAGCAAATTGTTCGGAGACTCTCGTCTTTTTACGATCTAACAATCAGACAAATTTCCATTATTTTACAATCTTTTCAAAGTGATATCGTTCAACCTACTGAACGTATTATATGCACCGCGACCTAAGGTCTACAGCTCTCCTCCCAAGGCGAGCTCGTCAATTGGTTAATTTCCGGCTATACCCTTGGTACCAGGTATCCAAACAAAGTGCCCCCTTAAAGTTTTTGGGTTTTAAATTTAACTTTCAATTAAGGGGGAAGGGCGGCCAGTGTTGCATTAAGCGGACAACGTTTTCGAGACCCTGGCCTGATATCGATTGAAGCTGTTCATGCTCTGTCTACAAGGGTCGTAATGTTGGCCGAGATTATCCAGCTTGTGGTACAGCCAATCGGCCAACCTTCTCTTTTTTCATTGACGAGTATCGGTGCAAGCCCGAAGCGACTCTCCTGAATCTGAGCAGCTGGGCTTACTTCGGGAGGCGTGGTTGTGGTCTCTCCTGTTACAGTGGTCGTAGTCGATTTTGCTAAACTTTCGTTTATCCCCTGCACACCCCTTACTTGCACCGGGGCTGGCGTTACGTTGCCGTTTCTCCTTAGCCGTATTGGTTTCCTTGTTGCGGTAGTTGTTGCTGCAGTTTTATATGTTTCCTTAGTCATCTTGTTCGTACTACCCTTGGCTCAACGTGGTAAGCTGCCGAGTCCATGCTTGTAAAGGGGGAACGAGAAGAATACATCCAATTTTACCTCCTGCCTGCAAATCATCCAATGGGAATGGATGAATAACACCCTGGATTAGGAAGACACAGCTTTTGCTTGCCGCACGTTTGGAGCTTTTGACAACCCACAGGTGTGGTGCCATACAGCACTGCTCATGCCAGATGAGTGATGCCGAGTATGCCTTTCCGCTTAAGCCCCTGCACTACGAGAAGTTGTCTGCCATTTACAGAGGCACACAGCTTCAATGTATTTTGTAATTTAATTTTTACGATATGGCTCATAAACTTGCTCGTAAGGATTTTGTAGAAGAAACAGTGGAGAACGTAGAACCGTGGCCCGTATCAGCTGATACGACCCATCTTATGGGCGCGCAATGCAAGTGAACAGTGAAAAACACTACTCCCTTCACTCTTTGAAGTACGATGTCGCGAGAATTCACGGCATTTGGATTTTTGCCATGGAAAAGAGTCAGCTGATTGCTCTCTCACAACGCAGGGTTGCTAATATCGATATACTGTAGTAATTATCAACTTTTATTTTATAATTCAATCTATTCAATATGTTTGAAATTTTCTTAAAATGACTCAAAATCAGAGTCGAATGCTATTATTTATAAATATATATACTATTGTTAATAGTTTGCTTTCGGTTTTGATATTATATATTGTAAAAAATTGTAATTGAAAACATAGATGTGCACAAAGATGGCTGATTTCTGCGTTTTTACCACGGGTTCAACTGCATTTTGCTCGATAATAGAGGCCATACACCGGCACACATGTGCTTTCGATCTGTGTGAATTCGTTTGCCCATACACGACACACAAATCCATTTTGCGTTCGTTCTTCACACAGCTAACATCTGCGACAGGCAAGCGGAAAATTTCTAGGAATTTCTTCCTAATGTAGAACTTTTATATATTTATATATATATATATCTATATTCATTAATAAGTTATTCCAACTTTTATTTTTCTCAATTTTATATTTATCACTTTTCGTTTGCCAAATTGCCAATTAATTTTTTATAAGATCAATAAATTCTGATACGAAATCTTTATTAAGGGAAGAGTCTGCTTTAAAAGCTTCAAACAATCGCTTAAATCTCTTTAAAAATTATTTAACAACAAACAAAGTTATAGATTGGAATTCGAAATATTGTCAAAGCTAGAAGGGAAATAGTAACCGAGCGTCTAATACTATGTTCAGACCAAAAATTTAAGGGATTAGATTACATTTAAGCATTTCATAACCCAAAAGTGTTCTCACTGCCGTTAGAAAGATCAAAACACAGCTGTTATTGTCATTCATGAAGTCACATCGCTTAATATTTTTCAAAAGAAAAGATTGTCAAATAGTATTTTGAAAAAAAAAGCAGTATTTTTTAAAATACTTTCCATATAATAGAAATAATGGATGCATTTTTTCCTTTGTTAAGTCGATTTTCAGGTGAAATTAGATTCATTGCTTAAAAAAAATTTGTTTGTTTACATTTTTTTCCCTTTGTAGTGTTTAAATCAGCTGTGATAATGTAACAGATTTCCAGTGCTGACAAGTGGATTGCGCAAAATCAGAGTCGCACAGAGAGATTTAGCGTGAATCAGTTCCAAATCATTTCATTGAAATTTCGTATTTCGAAATCTTGATAAATTTTTAAGATTAGTGGGATAATCCATTCAACAGCCGAAATCGTGTGATTAAGTGTCGGTCTGAACATAGTATAACAGATACATACAAGTATATGAGCGCTTGGGCAAAAAGCGAAAACTTTGAAGCGCCATTTCTCGGTATTTTATTTTTACGATTATTCTTAATTGGCGGGCAAAGTTGGAATTGGCATAAAATTATCTTCTATTTAAACTAAAAAAACTAAGAAAAGTCAGGTTTGAACATATTTTTAAACAAAATAAAGTAAAATTTTTTGGTCACTTTTTTCAATTTAAAAAAAAAAATATAAAATTTTACACTTTTTTTTTTGGAATTTTTATAGTCTACCTAGAAGATAAGTTACTAAAACCATGAATCTATTTGAATTTTTTGCTTCTGATAAATCCATATGCGAGATGTATCGGGTAATTGCTTCCCAAGGGCAGAATATCAAAGATTTCGTATTCAAACAATTTGTGAAAGATATTCAAATATATAACTATAAAGCCTAGAAATTTCGCTTGAATCAATTATTTCTTTCCCTCCCAAAAAAATCCCCAAAAAGTCGATTTTTTGAGCCTCTATAGCAGGCTCTCCCCTTAACACTTGCTATTGTCCGCTATCTTCACTGCTCGGCGACACGAGAGAAATGAGATTTTGTGCGCTCACAACGCCATACACGATAAACACCGCGCACCGATCGTAAAAAATCAAACATTTTCGCGAACATGGATCGGTACGTGAACCAGCCCATACACGAATAAACCGCATGTTTACACATATCGATCGAACGCACTTGTGTGTCGTGTATGCCTACTTTAAGGAAGGAAAAGGAAGGAAGGGAGTAGCGTTTTTGACTGGTTCTGCTTTTAGTTTTGGGTCCAAAAGAGATGCCATACTTGATAAAAATATGAAGTATTAAAAAATTTTGTGAAATGATTTTTATTTATTATTTATAATCTAAAACTCATTATTAATTAAATAATATTTGATTATTTATGTTAATAAATGTTATAAGTGTTAAATATTTTACTGTTATGTAAATAATTTACTCAAATGTCTCAACACACATCACGAAATCGAAATTCAACAGATTTTTATGTGATGCCCTGCATTCGGTAATCATACACATGCAAATGATCCTGAACTTATTTTTTATGTAACAATTCTCTTGTATGGTACCCCTATGCTATGTATGCCCAACTGGCATTATACTGTTATAATCTCACCAGAAAGTTGCAGGACATTTTGAATTATCGTAAAGGAGGAGTAGAGGGAGAATCAGCTGATGCTATGTGAAAAAATACACAGCTGAGAGATGCCCATATAGAAACGTTAAGGGGAGTTCGGGGTTGAGTTTCTATTGGCATCAAAGTTAGCCGAATTTTAACCGGCAAATGGTTGCATTGTGTTTTATTCTCAAAATTTATGGAAAAGTTATTCAAAAAAAATATTGGTTATACATAAAACTTTAATATATTTTCAAAAAAAAAAAAAAAAAATGGTTTTATTTTAATAAATATTCATAAATAAGAGGATATTGAGCAAATAAAGGAGTTATTAAACTTTTTATTCATGCTTCGTTTTTACTGAGTTAAGTTAATAAATGATCACCACAGGAAGATGTTAGGTGCAAATAAGGAACCATACCAAATAATGGAGCCAGAATATACTTATTCACAGCGTTTAAAAACGAATGACTTATACCCAAGACACACATGTAGTACATAACGTAGTATAATATAGAACCTATATGTGTGTCATCAGTATTTCACATTTTTGTTCCCAAGCAAATAGAGTTCCATACTACATTAGCATACTACATTGAAATTCAGTGGTTTTCTGCAATGTACTACGATGGATCGCATTGAACACACCCAAAGCTTTAAAGCTCATTCTATCAAAATCATATGTTTTCGCTGCCAGCTGACAAAATAAAAAATAAATAAATTTATCAGTTGTGGCCGTAAGACAAAAAATATGGAGAAAGTCCAAAAAAATATATTGGGAATGGCGCAATAAGAAATATAATTGAAGTATGGGCACAATTTAATTCCCAACTGCGTGGAGTTCACAAAAATAGCCACATTTACTCGGCAATGAGCACGCAACTTGTAAATGAGCACGGTGTTTTCCTAGCGCCAGCCGAGCTGCGAAATTGAATTAATAATTTAACAAAGAAGTACAGGTTTGTAAATAATTATACAATAATAATAAGTATGTGCTAATTTAAACATATCAGACAGGAACGGAAGGCTGTGGGCCCAAGCGGAGGAGCTCCGTCTAATTGGGAATTCTACGACGACATACACAAAATAATTGGCAGCTATAAATCAAATTTCACACACGAACTGGCCGACGAAAGCATTGGAAATGGTTTGTTCGAAATAGCAATTATTTTATTTTAATATTACAATTTCAATGTATGTTTATACATCTTTTATTCCACAGTTTCGGATCCATTAGACATATCGATGGCGGCATCTTCATTGTCAAATGAAAGTGGACCTGAAGAAGCACCATCAACTTCGTCGGCTGCAATAAAGAGAAAGAGGAATTGTGATGAAGATTATCTCGAACTGGCTAAAAAAGAGCAAAAGATGATAGAAGCTTATTTCAATAAATCTTTGGAAAATGAGGAAAAGGCCCTCAAATTGATGGAGAAAACCAACGCCGTTCTTATGGCTATGTTAAATAAACATATGTAAATAAAAAAATATCAATTCTTTGTGATGATTACAAATAATATTTACCGTGGATAAAATGTGTCATAATTGCCTGTCGACTTTCAATTCCGCATATGATTTCTTGTCTGTCTATGTGTGCTCTATGAGGTTGCCTTCCGCTATTTCCAGCGTTTGCTTGTTGAATCCATTGCAGATTGACAGTGTCATTTCTTTTGTTGCATATATTATGAATAATGCAACAAGATTTTATAACAAGGTTAACATTTAAATGTCCTTTAAATGTCCGGAAGCATTTTCCACAACTCTTCGGCACAATGAAATGCGTCTGTTAAATATTTTTTTACTTTCTGGTTGATTAACAGAAAATGGAAATGGTTTCATAACGTATTTAGACAGTTTAAATGCTGAATCTCCTATAAGGAGTATCGGCACTTCAATGCCTTCGATTGTTTTTGCATATTTTTTTAAAATTTTGTTATCCGAATGACACTTTTTCAAAGCCGACTGCTCAAATAATGTGGAGTCATTGCTTTGTCCTGGTGTATCAACATTGATATAAGTAAATCTGCATCTATAGTCTACTGACGCAAATAAAACCGTCGAGTACCACCCTTTAAAGTTATAATAATCGCGGGCTTCGTTTTTTGGAGGCTTTATTTCAATGTGGCACCCATCTATTGCGCCATAACATTGCGGGAATCCTAAATGTTCAAAACTATCGAATATTTCATTCACTTTCACATCATTCGGCGGATATGCATCGAATACTTCCTTCTTAAACACTCTGCATATATCTTGGCAAACTTGTCCCACTATTGCTCCTACTGTTGTGCGGCCGATTTCAAAAAGACTACCAACTGTTCTATATTCTGCGGAAGAAGCTAACGTGTATAAAGCGACAGCAATTCGTTTTTCAAAAGGAATGGCGTTACGCCAATCGGTATCCTTTTTGCGCACATTTTTTAATGCGTCCACTAAATAAAAAAAACGTCTCCCTGCTCACTCGGAATGCATTTTTAAATTTTTCCTCGCTGAATAGCTGAACATCCCTTTCCCAGAATTGAAAATTTTCCGCCTATTAGATAAAAAATTCTTTATATGTTAAAAACTACCTGTTTAAATTTACCATTGACCAGCAAGTTCGATATCTTTTTTAAAATTCTTTTTTCTAACGCAAGCCTGATTTATTTTTTGCTTGATTTCAAAGCCCTAAGAGCTAATGTAAAATATTTTTTTTTTCTCCGATAATACAATATTTTTTGGTAGTTTGCGGCTATCACTTTGGTAACGTCCATTTTCATTTTATATATTGTTGCGATTTTACTGCTTGCTAGCTTACTTTGCTAGGTTCGTACCGCTGGATTGACAAATAAAACCAAACACTGTTTAATTCAATTCAACAACTCTTTATTTCGCAATTTGTCTTCACTATAACAGTATACTCTTAGCACTCGATCGATACGTTGGCGCTGCCACGGCTTATATAGCCACGCACTTCTCGCTGATGCCGAAGTGTCCTTCTAGAATATTGTGTCTGGCAATTATAAGAAAATAATGCTATACGGCGCCAGATGCAGCTATTGTTTAGACAAGCAGACAGCCGCGGCGCCAAATGCAGCTATTGTTTAAGTAGACAAACGCGGCGCCCAATGTTTATAATAAGGGATGCATACAGCAATACAAATACCAAACTTAATACTACTTTTGTAACACTGCCCTCCACTTAAGCCTAATCGTCCCGATTAGGCACAAATACTCTTGAACCAAATGGGGCGAGCCTTTCCAAATGTACTACTTTCATTTTATATATTGCTTTTCCATTTCTTTGTATGCGGTATACCACGACATTAAGTCGTTTCATCACCATATAGGGCCCTTCCCAGGCTGTCTGCAATTTCGGGGACAAGCCTTTCTTTCGAAGTGGATTGTACAACAGGACCAAATCATCTTCTTCAAAACCTTTTGAATTTGCCGCTTGATCAAACCGGTCCTTCATCTTATTGCTCATCAGATGCGTGTGCTGCCTTACCATTAGATGCAATTCATTAATTTTTTCCTTTAAGGCAGAGCAATAATCTCCATCGTTTCTTACAGCTGCAGGATTCATTCCAAACTTAAGATCAGCAGGGAGTCGCAGATCAGATCCGAAAATAATCTTTGCTGGTGTGTAACCAGTTGTCTCGTGCTTCGCTGAACGATACGCCAGCAGGAACATCTGGATGCATTTGTCCTAATTCCGTTGATCTTTATCAACAATTTTCCGCAGATGTTCTTCGAGCGTTCGGTTGAATCGCTCTACCATCCCATCTGATTGTGGATGTAACGCTGTTGTCCGTGTCTTGTGGATGTTCAATAATGTACAGACGTCTTGGAAAATGGAAGATTCGAAATTCCTGCCTTGATCTGAGTGTAATTCGACGGGCACTCCGAACCTCGTTATCCAATTTTCTACAAATGCCTCGGCTGCTGTCTTCGCTTTTTGGTTTGGTAAGGCATTCACTTCTGGCCATTTACTGAAATAGTCCATGACAACCAGTAGATATTTGTTTCCGGCCGTACTGGTTGGGAACGGACCTGCAACATCCATTGCGACTCGTTCAAATGGTGATCCCAATTTGTACTGTTGCAGCCTACCGCGACTTTTGACTTTAGGACCTTTAGCTGCCATGCACTTTACACAATTACTTATTCATTCTGCTAATGAATCTCGACAACCAATCCAGTAGAAAAGTTGTTTGATCTTCTCTATAGTTTTTGTAATTCCAAGGTGTCCTCCACTAGGTCCATTGTGATATTCTTTCAATACTTTCGGGATCATGGACTTCGGTACTATGGTCAGCAGACGAGATTGTTTGCCATCTTTGCTTTCCCAGGTACGATGAAGGTATCCATTAACGAGGTTTATGCTGTACCATTGGGCCCAATAAGCTTTTGCAGTTGGACTCTCGTTACTTATTTGTTCCTTTGGTGGTCGTACCCCATTTTCTTTGGCTATTATCAGCTTTGCAAGATCAGGGTCCTCCAGCTGATTGATTCTGATGCGGTGAGGAGTCCAATCATCTTCAGGTTCTATATTCAGTAATCGCACGTCGATTATGCCTTGTTTTCCTTCTGATTTAGAGCAATGTTTACATTCCAGTGGACAAGGGCGAAGTGATAATACATCCGCATTTTTGTGGTGAATCCCCTTTCGTTGTTCTGTTTCGAAGTCGTAATTCTGTAATCTTTCAATTCATCGTGTAATTTGGCCTTTCGCATTCTTAAACTGTAATAACCATTTTAAAGCTGCATGATCAGTCTTCAGCAAGAATCGCTGCTCATACAAATACTTGTGGAAATGTTTTACACATTCCACCACGGCTAGTAGTTCTTTTCGCGTCACACAGTAGTTTTTCTCTGCTTTCCCAAGCACTCTGCTGTAAAACCCAATTACTCTTTCTTTCCAGGTATTGGATAAGCTAGCATCGGTTCTCAACTCATCTAGTTCTTTAAGCTGCTCAAACGCTTTTTCTTGTTCTCACTGCCATACAAACGGGCGAATCTTCTTTGTTAAATCATGTAAACTTCTAGCCACGTTCGCAAATCCAGGTAAAAAACGGCGGTAATACGTGCATAAGCCGAGGAAGCTGCGGAGTTCATGTATGTTGGTGGGTCGAGGACAATCTTTCACTGCTTTTATTTTTCCTTCCTCGGTGTGAATCCCCTAAGTTGACACTTTATGTCCGAGATATGTGACCTGCTTCTTCCATAATGAACGCTTTTTGGGATTCAAGCGTAATCCGGCTGATGCTATTCGCTGAAAGACTTCCTCTAGATTTTTTAGATGATCATCAAAACTTTTTCCCATGACGATAATGTCATCAAGATATACCAAACATGTCTTCCAGTTGAGTCCTTTTAACACATGTTCCATCAGTTCGCTCGAACGTTGCAGGCGCATTACATAACCCAAATGGCATCACAGAGAATTCCCATAACCCGTCGCCCATACTGAAAGCGGTCTTTTCACGGTCACATTCATCAATCTCGACTTGCCAATATCCACTTTGTAGATCTAATGTAGAAAACCATTTCGCTCCTGACAAGATGTCTAATGTATCGTCGATTCTCGGTAGAGGATAACTGTCTTTCTTTGTGACATCATTCAACTTTCTATAATCTACGCAAAAACGGGTGCTACCATCTTTCTTTTTAACTAAGACGATAGGTGAGCTCCATGGACTTATTGAAGGTTTGATTACACCGTTTTTGTACATGTCTTCAATAATTTTGTTAGCATCCTCACGTGTTGCTAGTGGAACCCTACGCGGAGCTTGTCGGATTGGTTCAGCGTCTCCAGTATTTATGCCATGTTTGACAATACCGGTTCTTCCTGTGTTGTTTCCTTCGTTTGCAAATATGGGTGCCTATTTTTCTAATAGTTTTTCTGCTTTTAGTTTTTCATTTCCATGCAGTTCGTTCAGCAAATTGTTTAGGAGTGTAGGACTTATCTGCTGTGGTCAATAGTAGGTTTCTGTAGTGACCGTTCGCATCGTGCTATTGCACTTATATTATGGAACTGTTCATTAACTGCTCCTTTCTTCAGACTTATAGGCGTGTTGAGTTCATTCACTACTCTGACCGGAATGTTAGCGTCTTCTCTAGTTTTCACAAGCGTTCTTCCTACCAATATGGGTGTATCTATTTTTGTTGGTTCCACAATCCACAATTCTTCAGTCCCACCTCCTCCATTCACTTTAGCCCATACAATCGCCTCAGATTTTGGTGGAATACTCTGATTATCATCAACAATCACCCTCTTACTTTCAACGTTGGTCACATATCCGGTGTTTATAGGCATCTCCATGTTTTGGCAAAACAGCATTTGCTTGTTTAAATCCAAGTAACCCGTGATCAATCATGAAATCTACTCCCATTATAATTTCATCCGTGATTTCTGCTACGATGAAGGTGTGATTAACTACCAGGGTACCAATCATCACTTCGCAAAACACTTTTCCCGCAACAGCTGCTTCCTCCCCGGTGGCCGTTCGAAGCTTGCAACCGACTAATGGTTCAACTGTTCCTCTTACCTCGTCCGGTCGGATAATTGAATGTGTAGCAACAGTATCCAAAGTAAGCGTTGACAGTCGTCCATTTACGATACCGTTGATAGTAAGATTGTTGTCATGGCGACCTATTTGTGATATCGAGATGGCGGGGCAAATAGTTGTGGGAACCATTTCACGCCCCTTTGAACTGTTCCGTTTTAGTTTAACGACTTGTGAGGTGTGGATACTCTGTCCTCGTTATCTGTTGGTTGCTTCCGTTTTAATAGGTTTACTTTTATATTGCAATTTCGGGCAAAGTGACCCGCTTTTCCGCAGTTGAAGCATCTGCCCGTTGAATTTACTCGCGGTGCAGCAATTGTCTTCAGAGTCTTCAATATTTCTTCCATCAGCGCCGGTTGTTCCATTTCAACTCTTTGTACTCTGTGTGCTGAATTACTTAGTAGAGAAGCTGTTTCCTGTGTGAGGGCGTGCGAAACCGTTTCAGCAAACGTTCTTTTTGGCAATGCATATGTGGCGCGTTTGGTGTCCACATCACGAATCCCATTTATGAAACTTTGAATTTTTACCCTCCCTATGTAATCCGCAGGTGCATCTGCATTTGCCAAATGAGCCAGTCGTTCTATTTCAGTTGCGAACTCTTGCAATGTCTCGTTCATCTTCTGACCCCTATTTTGCAGTTCGATCTGGTATATTTGTTTCCGGTGCTCACTACCATATCGTCTTTCTATCGCACTCATCAATGCCTCATAGTTGTCTCGTTCACAACCTGGAATAGTCTGAAGGATTTCTGCCGCAGGTCTTTTCAATGATACAAACGAGGCCATTGCTGTCTTTTCAAACTGAAGTTTGAAATTTTGAAATGGAGTACTTCCATCGTATGTGGGTGCCTTCAATCTTGGATTATTTTGTTGATGGTGCAAGGCCATGCAGTTGCAGTTCTCGCATACGATTACTCAATTGAAAAACTTCTGATTTCAAATTTTCTTCGTCATTTTTTAACGTGCTTAATTCTTCTTCAAATTTTGAAAATTTCTTTTGCACTTGTGTATTATTTTCTGTAATCTGGTGTACCAAACGCTTTCCTAACAGCGTATTATTTTCAGTCGTTTGTTGTGTAAGGCGAGACTCTAACTGTGATGTATCTTCAGCTATTTGCGTCATTTGCTGTGCCAGACGATTTTCTGTTTGCACTACATTTTCTGCTATTTTCTTAATAGCCATTTTCATATCTACACTTGATGATGTTCGTTGTTCTTTTACTTTTTCTTCTACCTTTGTAGAAGTTCCTGGTCCTTCTAATTCGAACTCATCCACATTAATTCCATCCGCTTCCATTGCTTCACGTAATCGTGCCTGCAGATCCGCCTTTTGCCCCCTTATCCCCCTTCTCCAGTTCCTTTTTTAATTGCTGAATTCTCAATTCTCCGAATTTAACCATCTTGAATTTGGATTATTTGACAATCCCACTTCTGTCACCAATTGCTGCGATTTTACTGCTTGCTAGTTTACTTTGCTAGGTTCGTACCGCTGGATTGACAAATAAAACCAAACACTGTTTAATTCAATTCAACAACTCTTTATTTCGCAATTTGTCTTCACTATAACAGTATACTCTTAGCACTGGATCGATACGTTGGCGCTGCCACGGCTTATATAGCCACGCACTTCTCGCTGATGCCGAAGTGTCCTTCTAGAATATTGTGTCTGGCAATTATAAGAAAATAATGCTATACGGCGCCAGATGCAGCTATTGTTTAGACAAGCAGACGGCTGCGGCGCCAAATGCAGCTATTGTTTAAGTAGACAAACGCGGCGCTGAATGTTAATAATAAGGGATGCATACAGCAATACAAATACCTAACTTAATACTACTTTTGTAACAATATTTAAAAAAATTTACGTCAGCTGTTGAATGTACTAGGTAGGCATACTGGATGTGTGTCACTGTGCTGGTGTATGGTTTCATGAGCTTTCTTCGTAGTACAAATAGTAGTAAGGAAAGCACATGTCTGTCTAGGGTATTAAATTTCCGAATTATATTTGGTATGTGTAGTCACCCGGTTATAGAGGTGTCCACTCTAAGTACTCTATCGATTGTGTTTGTATATCGATTTATATTTTAGTATTCTAGAGGTTGGTAGTAAGAGTTTAATAATTGGATTTTGATTGATATAAAAAAGTTGGATTGTGATATCTGCGAGTACATAATTGTTTCTAAAATTTAGACGGAAGTATATGCATATTTATATTTTGCAAAGCTTTTTCTGCAGGAGATATTTTACCAGTGAAGAACAGCCTGACGATCGTTATTTGGTTTATTAAACGTATGTATTTATAATTTATTTTTTCTCATGTTTAATTAATTTCTTAGATCGGCGGAACGCGATGATTTTAATATCATCATGTAATTTATAGAACTTTTCGTTAAATAAAGTCGAAATAAATATAGGCTCTGCAGAAATTTCGAATTGAACGTTGATAGGAAAATAGTATTTTAAACGATCTCGTTAATAAAGTTTTAAAGTAGCATACATACATAGGTGGTTACTATCAAAATAGATCCCATGATTTTTTTTTTTATGGATTAGATTTTTTGAATCAGATTTAGTTTTCAGCAATATACATATATGTAAGAAAATTTTTTGTAGAACAAAAATTTTTATTTCAAGCTTTTCACAAGTCTCATAAAGGGGTTGAGTTTAGAATCGCGCCGGTTAATTTTTATCGAACTTTATTTTAAAACAGATTTTATAAAAATCGGTTCACAAATTTTTCCACAAATTCACTTTAAAAAATGCTAATGTTTTTGCAAATGGCTGGGATTTAAAATAGCATCCCAGGCTCTCGGGGATGAAATGGGTATCGTTGGAAAGGTGACGTTCTCCAGATCACGAAAATATATATATATAGTTGCCGCTGACTTATAGTTTTAGAGATATTTGCATTTAAAGTTGAAAAATTGACAATGTTTACAGTGATAATTTGTACATTGTGAATAACTTTTTCACTTATATTATGCACATTTCACTTACTAACACTTCACTATTACGTTTCTGTATATTAATTTTTTTAATATTTGTAAATAAAGCTTTAAAATTTCTAAATATTGTGTTGCTAGCGTATTTTCATAAGTTGTGCATTGTACCAAACCAATTATGGATACATTTTCACGCACATAGTATATTACTTATGAATTATAAAAACCACTAGTAATGTTTTTAATTACTTTTGATTGTTAATTTCTTCGTAAATCTTTAATTAAAATACACAATTAAATACAATTTAATATCGCGCCGGTTAACCCTTTACAACTCAACTTCATCATTTAATACAATGACTGGCTTTTTGCATAGCTTTCAGCAAAAAAACAAACACGTATATTTTGGTTTTTCAATATTTTATTCTTAAAAGGATATTATCCTATTTTAAGGGTTTGTAACATATATGTCACATTGTGTTAATATGTCTGAAATTTATGTTTAAGTAGTATGAAATAGTTTGAAGCAATTATTATTTTTATTGTGCATAAAGCTACTCCACATTTAATACACACAGTTTGTGATACCCCATTGCATCCTGGTAGCTTACATCGTATCCGTTTTTCTGTCCATTCTGTTTTTTTGCTTGAATTTATTCCTCAATTCCTCGTCTTTTTATAACGGACTTTGTTCCTATTTTACATGACACTGTAGCAACCTCTTGACGAAAATCGGCTGAGGACAAATGTTGTCCTTCAATATTATTTACCTGGCGCACTCTCCTATATAGCAGCCATGCATTAGACATGGCTAGGTCTAAAAAGTGGTAAAACAGTCGAATTTGCCAACGCTTACTTCGCAATAATATTTTTTATCTCCCCTTTATGCTTTCGATCAAATCAACTCCACCCATGTGGCGATTGTACTCACAAACTGTTTGCAGTCGTTCTATCTGTATATACTTTTTATTTTTTTTATCATAGCGTTTTACATTGGATTTGGGTTGCTCCCCAACAAAATTAGAAGCCAGAGTGACAATCTTATTATCCTTCCAAGCCACAGTGGATATATCTACTCCTTCAATGTTACCGACGAACTCTTCTGAGTATCCTCTTTTCTTCTTCAATAGCGCTTTCTCTCTCCTTGGTGTTTACAATCATGTATTCTGTTTCGTCGAATTGTTCCGAGACTATGTAGTCCCCTTTTGGAAAAAAATTCTATAAGGCGAAATGAATTGAAATAATTGTCAAAATAGATTCTATACTGCATTTGATTTGGAACAATCCGGCACAATCTCATGACAACGTTGGACGTAGCTCCTAAATCTGGTTCACTTGGTCCCACAATATTTTCTGCGCCTGTCTTAACCTTAAAGTTGTATGCAAATCCGCTTACACCGCAAAGAACAAAAATTTTATATCCCCATTTATTTGGTTTTTTGGGATTATACCTCTTCAAGTTATGTCTAGCTTTAGTAGGACATATTTGCTCATCCACACAAAGGTATTTTTCCAATACGATTTTCTGATAACTTTCATTCAATTTTAGAATCACTAGCATTTGGGAATTATCGTTGAAATGAAGCAACTGTCTAATTTTTTCGAAAGTATTCACTGGCATCGTTTACTTGATCAAAGTAGTGCCTATGCACTTATTCCAATGCTTTGTTGCTCTTGGCAAATGTACTAACGACATTATATACATACACTATTCCAATGAATTGCTATATGTCAATTTCCGAGACACGAAATGCATTGCTAGGATCTTTAGCAACTATATAAATTTGTTTGTTCCGATATATATTTAATGAGCTCCTTCGAAATTTTTTGGAAAAAAAATTGAGCAGTAGAATCTAGGTCTAAAATATTGCTATCTAGAGTCTCGTCTCCTGTAAAACGAAGTTGATGTTCGTTCAAAGATAGGTTTTTTTTTCTTCCATAGCACACTAATTTTAGATTTTTTTCTATTTCCTGATGATCCTGGTGCACTCTGCACATTACTTTCACTGACGGCCATGGGCAAAATCGGCAAACTATTTTCAAATTCGTCATCTTCTATTATGTTTTCAAAACACAAAACATCCAATTCAGTGGGGTCAAAGTCTGGATCTGCAATGCTGTCGTCATCAAAATCAAGTCCATCAACGCTTTCTTCGTAATCCATAAGAATATTTTCGATTTCATCCTCTGTCAGTTTTATATTAGTCATACTA
The DNA here is from genome assembly GCA_027475135.1 of Bactrocera correcta. Classification (NCBI taxonomy): domain Eukaryota; kingdom Metazoa; phylum Arthropoda; class Insecta; order Diptera; family Tephritidae; genus Bactrocera; species Bactrocera correcta. Next base: position 59,368,308 of record CM050325.1, on the reverse strand, counting down.
AAACAATAGACGTTATAACACAATGTTGCAGATATGTCACAAAGCATTATTACCTGCACATAGCAAAAATATAAATATTGTAGCTGCTTAATAATTATAGTTCAAAACAATGAACTCGCCTTTCGAACTCCACAAAAAAACGAACGTTAAATTACACTTTTTATATTTTTTATACCCACTTCACGCCCCCTTATTGGAAAGAGGAAGGATGGAAATTTTTAATAAATCCCCCCTCGACCCCCTAGAGCCCCTATAGACCTGTAGGGAGCCCTTCGAAACTGGCCAAAAATCAGTGTTTTTCTCATTTTTCCATACAAACTGAAACCAATGCAACCCAGCCAACATTTTTGTATGGACAAGAAATCAAAATAAAGAAAACCAAAATGTTTTGGCGGCCTTCGGCCGCGCTCTAAAAAAATAACCCTGATCGAGCGAATACCCGGGGTGACCGAAGTACTTTCGTGTATTACTGCTTTCTGCGTTGGCGGCCTTCTGCCGCGCTCTAAAAAAATAACCCTGGTCAAGCGAATACCCGGGGTGACCGATGTACTTACGTGTAGTACTACTTTTTGCGTTGGCCACCTTTGGCTGCGCTCTAAAAAATTAACCCTGGTCGAGCGAATACCCGGGTTGACCGAAGTACTTTCGTGTAGTACTCCTCTCTGCGTTGGCGGCTTTCGGCCGCGCTTTAAAAAAATAATCCTGGCCGGTCCAACACCGGGGTGTATCAGATTTTTTTCGCATACAACTCCTTTTTGCGTGGCGGACTTCGGCCGCGCTTCAAAAAAAAATAACCCTGGTCGGTCCAACACCGGGGTGTATCAGATTTTTTTCGCATAGAACTCCTTTTTGCGTGAGCGGCTTTTGGTCGCGCTTCAAAAAAAAATAACCCTGGTCGGTCCAACACCGGGGTGTACCAGATTTTTTTCGTATAGAACTCGTTTTTGCGTGGGCGGCCTTCGGCCGCGCTCTAAAAAAATAACCCTGGCGGGTTCAACACCGGCTACGCCATCCACAGTATTTTAGCATTGAACACCTTTTCGCGATTACTACATACATTCATTGCTTAGTGGGTGTAATTTATTCCCTTTTGTTCGTACTTTCTCGGTAATTTGACAGTTCATATTAGGTATTTGGTTTTTCGCATTATTGAACTCAATGCAGAAAAAGGTGTATTTTATTTAAAGGTTTACAAAGAAATGAACAATCAAAAGTAATTAAAAACATTACTAGCGGTTTTTATAATTCAACAGAATGAGTGAAAAAAAATTTACACCGAAAAAAATTGTTGGGTAAAATTTTCAACAAAAGTCAAAAAAAAGTTCGAAAAATTTACAAAAAAAAATTATTTAAATTCTTCTTTTATTTCTGATAAATACTCTATAATTAGTTTTTTAAATAAAGTATAGGGTGGTCCGAACAAGAATTTTAAACGTCAAATTTTCATGATTTTTCGATATTTGTTGAAAAACTCTGAAATTTTATATAAAACCAAAATCTATTTCTTATTTGAAAGGTAGCTATAAAAGCTTTAATTTGATACCGGTTTGAAGTCAATAGCTTCAGTTTTAAGAGAGTTATGCTCATTTTTGTGAAGTGCTAGAATAGATGTAGAATAAAAAAAAAATTGAAGATACTATTTTATAACACAGGTATATTTTATTGCATTCTACAGAAAAATTACAAATTATCAGTCATCTACCAATAAGTTCATTGCTTCCTCTGATAATTTCAGGTATTTCTTCTCCTTCAGTATTCTCCTACTTGTGATTGCGGGATCAGAATTGGCGAGCAGATAATGTAATATGTCTTCACAATTGTTTTTTCTTGATGTTTTCCTCGCATAGTAAATAAAGCCTTGTGTTTCTGAAGTCCTTGTTTCCTGCTTCAAATGCACCTTCTTATAGTTGCCCCATGGGAACTAAAAATGAACGAATTATTTCAGCTGCATGAATAAGAACCTTGTGGACAGTTGGTGGCATATAATTCCACGAATATTTCTTTACATAGAGACCAGCAGTTTCTTTTCCGTACTTAGAGAACTTATCACAGTCTATCTTATATCCAGAAGTTATACCTTGAAGAATACTAGAAAACCTTCTTATAAGTTCGGTATCTACTCCTGTGGCCAGAGCGGTTTCCTCAGGATCACTAAAGAATTTCCTTGGTGTGTTACCGACATTAGTTGTTCCACTTCCTTGTTTCACAACATCGACAGTTGATTGGAGCGGATCTTTCAGATTTTGTTGAACTTCCTTTTTTCTTTGATTTCTAATAATCTTCCCATCTTCACTGATCTTAGTTCTCTTTGTTTCCCCTGCCTTGCGCACAGTGATTTGATAAGCAATGTTCAGTAGGGTTTCCATAAATCTTATTCTACAATGTAATGTTGATAATCCAAATCTATAAGCTTCCTGATTGGGTGTCCTTTTAAAAAATTTGTTCAACTGATTCATTTCACTGGGCTTTGCGTGGCAAATGTAACACGTTGCTGCAGACTTGTTATCTGATAAAGAATTACCGACTTTTCCATCAACCATTGTTTCCTCCACGTTTCTAGTTTTACTCTGATGCATCAACTCATGCAGTTCCTGATAGGAAATTTTAATGTATTCCATAATTCTTGACTGTCAAAATTATAATTATATATTCTGATGTAATATTTGAACCATTAAAACACTTATATGAAAAACGCATCAGAAAGCAATTAAATGTAGTAAATGAAGGGAAACCACAAAATAAAAACAATACAAATAAGCGCGCAATAACGGATTATTTCACCCACCTACATAGACGTAAAAACAAAGGGCGAGAAAGAGAGAGCGAAAGATAAAGAATAAAATAGTAAAACAACAGATAGAGAAAAAGATACCACCACAAGCTAAAAGAAAACACTATATAAAGACGGACACACATGCGGACTAATTAGTGATAAAAAAGAAAAGATGGCGATTAGCCGAAACCGGTCTGAAAATAATAAAAATTTGACGTGGGATGACGGAAAGTCACCCAAAAACCAATATGATTAAATTATTCAATAAGTGATTCCGAGAATTTCCGTTCTATTTCTATGGAATAAATACTGAGAGTGATATACTAAAATCGCTATAACTTCCAGGAGGGCAGGTATGGGCAGCTGATTTTTTCACAGTTCGTTGAAAACAAATTATGTAACATTTCTGTAGTGGTTTGGAACTGGGACTCTCTGGGACTTTTTAGATATTGATCGACCTTTAGTCGGGTTTTCTCTCTAAAAAAGGTGCATATGAAAATGTCTCAAACAACAGTCCTTTGTTTTACAGAAGATACTTGTCCGAAGACAGATTTTTTTTTCCGAATCAAAATATCTGTCACCAAAATCAAATGACATCGCTTTGAATACAGCCTTGAAATCCCTTCTCTTCGTGAAAATTTTATATATTTGACTTCTAAAATCAATTAAAAATCAACGGGCCAACATAAAAATAATCTTGCATCATTAAAAACACTGAAAAAAATAATCGGAGAAAAGTTACTTTTCCACCAGCCGCAACAGCGGCGCGATACTAAACTCAACCCTATCCCAATTGTATATAATTATTATTTAAAAATTCTAATTCTAATATAACATTAAATTAAATGAGTAATCTTTCTCTGACAACAGCATCTATGTTATTAACCATAGAGAGCCCTCTCTTCCAGTGTACCAAATGTATTGATTTTTTCAATATATTCTCTGCAAGGGATTGTTCTTAGGATATTCTTAAAAACAAACTCCCTAAATTGCGATGGCTGGGATTTAAAATAGCAGTCGTAGCGTCGAGACTCCATTGTGAGACCAATCCGTTTGCAGGCTCATTGCTCATGGTGATGTCCAACACCTCTCTTCTGCTTATGGTTATGAATGTGGGTTCACACCCTACATTCTCTATCGCTAAGCTACTTCCTAATAAGTCCTCTAAAAGAGACTCATCTCTTACGTTGCAATTCGTACTGCCCCATTCCAAGTGTTGGGCGTCTGCGTCGCAGCCAATAATCAGGGGAAGCCTGTGCCTTGTGCAATGTTCCACCAGCCTTTTCACCACTTCCGGTGGTGCCGTGGATGCCTCCTCTGGGAAGTAAGCTACAATTAAATGAAGCATTAGAATGATACCGTGAGCTGTATGAAGAAGTAAAGCAAAGAAGACACAGCGATTAATGACTGATTTTTTTAAATCTTAAATGTGTTTTATATTATATTCATTTTTTCAACATTCCCAAAATACTTTTTGTTTGTTCCTTTTAAAAGTAATACATATGTGAATAATACCATGAAAATCTACAATGTTTTAATTGTGTAAGTTCTCACTGTAGATAGATAGATTCACATATAAAATTAGATGCTTTTTACACTTTTTCCTTTTTTGCACGATTTATTTCGTAAATTGGTCCTTATAGAGAGTTTTATATTAAAATCTTTTTTTTTTTGCACGGTTTTTTTGAACGGGTAATTTACTGTCCCAGTTAACCGTGCAAAAAGGAGATCAACTGTATATAGATTATACCAAAGAAAAGGATTTTTGCAGTTGTCTTTTGCAAAAAATTTTTTTATTATCCGGCGGTGGAGTGTGTCAAGTACAGGGTAGGCCATTTAAAGTTGACCCATCTGGCAACGCTGTAACTTTTAACAGCGCTGACAAATCGGCTAATGTCATACCGCGTTAGAAGCGTCATTCGAAGACAATTTATACCATGGAACAGTACACTCCAAAAGAACGCGCTGAAATTGTTCAGCTTTATATTCAAAATAACTTTTCAATTGTGTTAACTCAACGTGCGTTTCGCAAAAAAAATAAAGTGAAAAGTGCTCCAGTTAAGAACACAATTAAGTCTTTATACGCAAAATTTGTGAACACCGGTAATCTCAGTAATGCCAGTCATGCATCCAGACAACGCACAAGACGTTCTGATGAAAATATCGAAGCTGTACGAGCCAGTATTGAGGAGACTCCATCGACATCGAGTTATCGCCGCTCTCAGGAATTAGACATCTCTCGCACCACTCTCCGACGCATAATTCATAAAGATTTGAAGATGTTTCCATATAAAATTCAAATGGCACAAAAACTAAACCCAGCTGATTATCCGCGACGCCTTAATTTTGGCAAATGGGTCAACTTTAAATGGCCTACCCTGTATTTTTCCGCGTAAAACTCCTTTTTAAGTTGGAGGTCTTCGAACTTGATCGGTAACACCGGGGTATTTCAAGTGTTTTTTTTTCTCATAAAACACCGTTTTGTTAATTTTGATTTTATATTTATTTAATTTTAGTTGTTAAAATATATTAGTATGGTAAATATATTACTATGGTAACACTGATTATTTGACAGTTTGTAGCTCTTTCGTTGTTGTTAAGTAAATAGAATTAAACAAGAAGTTAAATATTAAATTATAACTGTTTTTGCACTATGTAATGTAAAATAATTGTGTACAAAAGGATTAGAGAAGTGTTAGTTGATATAAAAGTGCAAAAATGACAAACTTTATCAAATGCTTGCTGATTGTCCAAAATTGCTGCTGAACAATATTCTTTACGTCAGTAATGTAGTTAACTACATGGTGACATTGTTTAGGTGTACCGTGAAAACGGCGAACCCCAAATTGATGTTCAGGTATTACCTTATTCTCCTTTAGTACACCCAGCGAAATATTTATAAAGCCACCGTCAAATTTCATATTTTTTTTAGAAAAATTGGTGTAAGCGTCCACAGATTCTGCATTTTAAATTTACGGGATGAAGTTTGAACTATTTCATATTCATTTAATATTTTAATCACAGTAGGCGGTGAATATTTAACAAAAACCGTTATCTCTAAACGAAATATTTATAAAGCCAGAAGGCGCTTATTTGATTCCATCATTATTTTGGTGGTGACAAATAAGACTACATGTGAGTTATTAATTATTATTGCATAAGTAATTTAATCCGAGGCTGTTGTTGTTTTTTCATTGGAGTGTTGTTTTTACGTGGCGGGTCCCAAACCCAGCGCACAACTCTATGCAGGGGGTTGTTTCGCCTTTCTCACTTTAGCTCGCCTTCACGGATGTTCTTAGGCTACCCAGAGGATACTTGGTCAAAGACCGTAAGTCGTGAGCTACTTGAGTCATATGTAAAAGAATCGTTTCTGGCCACTCCCAAGTGAATGACGATCAGAGAACTTTTCTCACTTGCGTGATCTTCTACACATGATTCCATCCTCCATATAATAATAATATTATATTACATATAAATATTTATATTTTTTTTTAATGTATTGCGAGTATTTTTTATCTTCTGAATTTATTGGTATGCCGTCGTACGTATGTGACGGAATGGGTCAATACCTTTTGTATATGTAATGTATTTAATTTATTTATTTAACGCCAATCGGCACTATACATCTAATAACAATTATAATTCTAAATAAGACAACAGGCTTAAACATATAAAATTAGGAATTAAACACGTAACCAACTTCGTATGCTAGTATTTTAATAAAGCTTTTTAACGATCTTTCTGAGGTTCTGTAGAGATCCGCTGAAGAAGTTGATATCACCGTGCAGAGAGTTTACCAATCTACAGATTCTTTCCTTTGGGCCATTGATTACATAGTTTTTGTTCGATCTGCAAGTTTTCAGGATCCTCATCTGTCTAAGGTTAAGCTTATTTGGTACGATTTCAAAATCTGCAAGGATTTTTGGGGCATCAATTAATCCATTGAGGATTTTGAGTAAGAAGATGAGGTCTGCTACCTGCCGTCGAGATTTCAGGTCGTTTATTTTCAGGATGCTTTGGACGTCTTCTGTGGAATTGATATCGTTTCTGGGTCTGTTATGAAATAGCAGCGCTTTGCAGAACTTGTGCTGGGGTCTCTCTACTCTGTTGATCATTGAGTCCGTGAATGGGGACCAAATCACTGTTCCATATTCTAAAATAGGTAGCACTAATGCTGAGAATAGACAGGTTAACGAGCAATTGTTCTTAAATTCCCTACACATCCGATTAATCAACCCTAATACTTTGTATGCCTGCGAAGTAATTTTATCGATGTGTTTCTTGAAATTTAGTCTTCTGTCAATAGTTATACCTAGGTCTCTGATGTGTTCACCTTCCGTGAGTATTTGGTCGTTCAACATGTAGGTTAAAGGTACCTGCGTATGCTCACGGGTGAAGGACATCACTGAGCATTTCTTCACATTCAAAACAAGTTTATTTATCTTACACCAGTTATACAGCTCATCTATATCGTTTTGTAAGATGTGAATATCAGAAACGGTGAAAATTCTACGAAAAATTTTTAAATCGTCAGAGTATAATAAGTACTCAGACTGCAGTTTCCTCCCAATGTCATTCACAAATATGTTGAAGAGTATGGGTCCAAGGGGGGGATCCCTGGGGAACACCAGATGTGACATCATACTCATCTGAAATGTGTCCATCGATTCTTACTTGCAACCTTCTTTCTGTTAGGTACGATCTGATCCATCGTAGGGCATTGCAATTCACACCATAATTTTTTAGCTTCACCATAAGAGTCGAATGGTCCACTTTGTCGAATGCCTTGCGAAAGTCCATGAATGAACTGGAATACCACTGTCCATCGCCTTCAAGATGTAGTTGACATAGGTATATAAGTTTGTTGTAGTGGATCTGGCACCAAAAAATCCGTGCTGTTTAGAAGAAATGGTATTTCTGAATGATGATATCAACTGCGGCAGGACAATTTTCTCAAACAGTTTTGCTAATGCAGATTGGATACATACAGGTCTATAATTGGTGACTTCAGATCTTGGGCCGTTTTTGTGGATGGGACTGATGAACGACGATTTCCACGCCGATGGAAAGGTTCCGTGATGAAAAAACTTACTGAATATATGCGTGATAGGTTCACAGAGCCCGACAGCACAGTTGCGTAGAAATATATTAGGCAAACCATCAGGTCCTGCTCCTGATCCAGGGCCAACAGCTGCTTAAAAACTTCATTGAAGTTAGCATCAAATTCATTTTTCTCCACATTTCCTACAATGTCAGCAGATTGATGATGACCAACTCCGCTGGGGCTCATTGTATAGGGGTCTTTGAAGTAAGATGCGAAGATATTATTAATCTCATTCCATGTCATGGTAGCTGGGACTCCCAAGTCGGTACCCCTTTTGTTTTTGACAAACCTCTAGAATTCATTTTTGTCTGAAGATACTACATTTTCCACTTTATTAATGTATGACTTGTAACATATTGCACTTAATTTCTTGCATTCGAGTCCCAGTTGGCAAAAACATGTATAATTTGACTTAGTTTTATTCCTCCTATATCTTATAATGGGTTCGTGTGGCACCCATACATCGAGCTTCTTAGTGACTCCAAGCTTCTTCAAATGATTTATAACAGTTTATGACTACTATGCCGGTCTCTTTCGACCGATTCAGCGATTTTATCGCAATTTTCGATGACAGACCTTCCGGAGCGTGGCGCATCTTCGACCACCTCTATAGCAGAACGAAAACGTTGAAACCGTCGTTGTGCGGTGGAAATGGAAACTGTATCGGGTCCATAAACTGCACAAATTTTATTTGCGGCTTGAGATGCATTTTTGCCTTTATCGTAGTAGTACTGTAAAATATGCCGTATTTTCTCTTTATTCTGCTCCATGTTTGCGACGCAAATCAAACACGTGTTAGCGCGCGAAATGAGCTTTCCAAAAAGGTATAGCATGGCCCGATGCGACGAATAAAACAAGAACTACGCGCTTTCAGCGCCAACTAGCGAAAATACCGCAAGACTTAACCTAATATGTTCAGATTTCTTCGATTTAATTTTATTTATAAGTTCTTTACAGAACCAGCAGGGAAATTTACTGTTTCCTCGAATATAGAGGGACGAACTGAGAATACCTTCTTGTACCTTATTATAAAACCAACTAACCTTATCATCCACTTCTTTTATTTTTTATAGCTCAATCCAGTTAGATCTTAAAAAGAAAGCATTAAGACTGACATAGTCGGCGTTCTTAAACGAATAAGAAGGAGGATAATTTGGTATTAGGCTAGGCTGAAAATCCAAGGAGATCTCCAGGGCGGGTGATATTTTCACAGTCGTGAAAGCAAGTATTACGTTGATTGAGAGATCCAAATTACTGAAACATAAATCCAACAGTTTATTATTTTTATTTAAGATGTTATTGAATTGTTGACACTCAATAAGGGCAGTGGTATCGTACAGCAGCTTCTCGCAATCAAAGCGCGGTGTACTGCTGGGCAAAATGTAGTCTCTCCCTATCATAATCCTAGAATCCGGAAATTTTTCTCAAATGTATTAATATTTCAGTATGGGCATAGTATATCTCATAATTAGATTGTGGTGGTATATATACGCACCCAATGATGATACAAGTATTATCACCTTTGATCCTTATGAAGATCTGTTCTAGGTTATTGTTCCCAATGGATATAAGCTCAGCTTTATTTATTCGTTTAAAAGCAATCAGGACACCACCTCCTCTCTCGCATCCTGTCGAAGTATCCCTGTCCTTCCTTAGTGTGATATAGGAGCTATCGAAAAATTCGTTATTTTGAATAGATGAGTAAAGCCAGGACTCTGTGATACATATTACGTTGTGCGAACTACTTGCTGATGAGGTTAGGAACTCGCCCAGTTTTGTCCTTAGACCGCGCGTATTCTGGTAGAATACTTGTAGCTGCTTTAGATTTCCTTTCCTCGACGACTTGGCGAAAGTTTGTGTTAACAATTGTAGGCGTGCCATTCACGTATTTAATGGTTTTGTGTTTCACGCCACTGTCAATTAACAATCTAAGTTTTTCCCTCAGTGATCGCAAATGTGACTGCTGAGCCGAAGTGAGATCTGACTTGAAGGAGACTCGTGTGTCAGGATCTGGTTTGGATCTTAGTATACTTCTTTCATAAGTGACAGACTGTGTCTTAATCAGCAAAGGCTTAGACCGATCGGGTGTTGGACGCCCTAGCCTGCGTAGCTTGAACGATTTCATATTGTCATGGAGCTCTTCAGGAATGATTGATGAGAACCGTGCTCTATCTTCTTCTAGACGTACTTTACCGTCTACCGCCTTGGATTCGGTAGTATTAATTGCGATCACATTGGCTTCCCGCTTCTTGCGCTCATTGATCTCCGTAATAACCTCCTCTGGAGGAAGTGAAGAGAATGAACTTAATTTTTCTTCTATTTCCGCAACTCTTTTATCTAAATGTGAGCACTTTTTCGAGATAGCCTCGTTCAGTTTATTTATCTCACTCCTTATATCTGAGAGGTTACTCTCAATAGACTGCTTAAATTTATCGAACTTCGACTCAATTTTGCTTGACAGTTTGATGAGTAAATTTTCATATTTATCGAGGGACTCGTCGTCTGTGACGTCACTGTCATCCTCAACTAACTCAGAATCTCGCTGGGCATCTGATATCCTTACACTAACCTCGCAAAGACACTTGTCGCACTTCCAAACTGATTTATTTTTTAATACTTTATTAGCTGTAGCCCTAAATTCTTCGCTGCTGAGTCCGGTACACCGAGCGCGATGCCAGTAGCTGCATTGAGCACATTGAATGCTGCTGGTACCTTCACGAATAACATTAAGACAAGCCCCGCAAGCAAATTTGCTGGTTGACTTTTTAGGAGGCATAATCACCGTACTTATTGTTCACTTCGATTACTTTCACCTAACTTAACAAATCGTGAAGCAATTAAATTTAGATATTTATGAAAATAAAACAACTAATAAATGATCAGCACAAAAATTAGCACTTGTTGTTTAGTCCAGTGTTGCCAGTTGTTAAGGCAACATATAAGTATGTATGTGCGTTTTTATATGCTTGTACTTAGGCTTTAGTATTAAGTGCACTTCTCTTGTTATTTTTTACAAAGAGAGAGGGATTTTATTAAAAACTTTGCCTATTAGGACTTTGATTACATGTAAATAATATATAGTATATGGTTTAAGTATACAAACCTGCATTTCTTTAGAAGAAAGAATTTTTATAATTGCCGCACAGTTATTTTTTGCGAAATATTGCAATAATTTTCCTTTAAATTTAAAGTTTTTATTCCTATTTTTAATCACTCAATTATATCCTATGTGTGGGATATATGTATAGACGTTTGTATAGGGTGATTTTTTAAGAGCTTGATAACTTTTTTAAAAAAAAAAACGCATAAAATTTGCAAAATCTCATCGGTTCTTTATTTGAAACGTTAGATTGGTTCATGACATTTACTTTTTGAAGATAATTTCATTTAAATGTTGACCGCGGCTGCGTCTTAGGTGGTCCATTCGGAAAGTCCAATTTTGGGCAACTTTTTCGAGCATTTCGGCCGGAATAGCCCGAATTTCTTCGGAAATGTTGTCTTCCAAAGCTGGAATAGTTGCTGGCTTATTTCTGTAGACTTTAGACTTGACGTAGCCCCACAAAAAATAGTCTAAAGGCGTTAAATCGCATGATCTTGGTGGCCAACTTACGGGTCCATTTCTTGAGATGAATTGTTGTCCGAAGTTTTCCCTCAAAATGGCCATAGAATCGCGAGCTGTGTGGCATGTAGCGCCATCTTGTTGAAACCACATGTCAACCAAGTTCAGTTCTTCCATTTTTGGCAACAAAAAGTTTGTTAGCATCGAACGATAGCGATCGCCATTCACCGTAACGTTGCGTCCAACAGCATCTTTGAAAAAATACGGTCCAATGATTCCACCAGCGTACAAACCACACCAAACAGTGCATTTTTCGGGATGCATGGGCAGTTCTTGAACGGCTTCTGGTTGCTCTTCACCCCAAATGCGGCAATTTTGCTTATTTACGTAGCCATTCAACCAGAAATGAGCCTCATCGCTCATCGGACACGGACGCGAAACACATTTCGAACCGAACACTGATTTTGGTAATAAAATTCAATGATTTGCAAGCGTTGCTCGTTAGTAAGTCTATTCATGATGAAATGTCAAAGCATACTGAGCATCTTTCTCTTTGACACCATGTCTGACATCCCACGTGATCTGTCAAATACTACTGCATGAAAATCCTAACCTCAAAAAAATCACCCGTTACATATAAGTGCAGGCCGCATGTATGCCATATGTATGTACTACTGTGCCCAAAAAGTTAGGTTTGAGTTTAAACTGCGCGCGTCGAAGGATTTGGAGATTTTTTTTTGATTGAGTGACATTTTCGATCAAAAGTCAACTAAGCGAAGTCTAAATATACAGTACATAGGGGCTTGAACAGTTTTTATTGGATTTCAACATTTTTTGGTCATAAGATGGCACACACTAAAGACACACTTAACTTGTGTATTGGAAAATAAAAGAAGTCAGCTTTAGAATACCGTCGCAAGATTTCGGGAATAAAATAGGGCTATACTTTAGTACACCATCCCACGATTTCAGGGTTAAAAGTGGTGTGGTTGGATAGGGGAAATGCTCAAGGTTAATATTTATAATTATAGCCACCGCGGACTTATAGTTTTCGAGATATCTAACAATACCACAATTTAAAGTTGAAAATTACCACTATTCGAAGTACGTATTTTTTTCATTTAAATTTAATATTCGTACGAGTTGTTGGTATGCAGCGCAGCCTTTATAATTCGCTGTATGGTTTTGCAAGCAATGAACACATGTGGATAATGTGTCTTTGGGTTTAGTGCATTGAGCAGTTGAATGCATTAAATTACATTTCACACATTTAAACGGTTTTTTGCAATACGTTTTAGTATGCCCAAATTCCTGACATCGATAGCATTGAAGAATGTCATTAGTTTGACGAGGAGCCTCTACCTTAATAATAGCATTATTTAAGTGCTTAAGCTCATAAAGTTCTTTATTGTTGGCGCTGGGCTCCAAATCAACAAAAAACATTGAAAAGCTTAGTGATTCTACTTTTAACATTAGAAACATTTCTTACCTTATGACCCAATGCAATGGAAAAGTGAACACCTTTTATCACTACTCTACATGATCGCTCCTGTTTGGGTTGATTTGTGTGAAAACACACCTTAACACTATCTAAATGTTTAACAACTTTTCGATATGAATCAATATTATTTACCATAACTCTAATTTATACATCACTTAGCCATTTATATCTAAAATCTTTTTGGCAATTATAATTGAAATAGACTTTATCATTTCCCTTATGTTGTGAACCCCAGGGCATGATTAACGGCGGTGGCTTTTGAACATTTAACACTTCTCTTTCGTTCACTGATACGTTCTCACCATCGTTTAACAACAACTCGTACGAAAAAAAAGGTTTATGCAAATAATAGAAGAGAGGAAAAATATCAAACTTCCCTAGCTTAAGTAATGGGTTACCTAAATTAAATTCCACTAACAATGAGGCAAGTGACAACGTTAAGCAGACTTATAGCGGGATTCTGTAACCAGTCTCTAGTCTCTATTTGAGACATTTTGAGACAAAGTATCAATTTGATACTAGTTACTATTCACTAAACAGTCTCTAGCGTTAGTCTCAAAATATTGAGACCTGGTAGTTAGCTGGTCACAAAACTATAAAGAACTCTTGCTGTCATTTTCAATGTACTGAATAGAGATCATCATAGATATTAATCGATTGTCGTTTTTTTACATTTTGTAAGCAATTCAAACACGAAAAGGTTAAAAATAAATAAATTTTACATAAATTTCGTAAATATTATGAAACAAAGTCAACATATATTTTTATTTTTATTGATAATTATGTTTTTTGACTATGGTATAGAAATTTTAATATTTGTTATCGACATATTTATTATCATTCAAGTGTAAAAACATCTCTGAATAATGAAATGTAATAGATTTTGAGACTGTCACTTACAGAATAGCAAAATCGTCTCAAGTCTCAAAAATTGTCTAACTCAAAATCTCAAATTTAGAGACTTGATACTGTCTCACGTTACAGAATCGCACGGTTATTCTAATGTACTAAAAGGTAATACGAAAAATGAACAAAATGCGATGATAATGCCGTCATACTCAAGAAATTGAAATATTTTGAAATCAAAATTTTATTGACATTATGTTAGTGTCAGAAAGACACTTCACAAATAAAACATTCTTACAAATAAAAAATAATGATGTAGTCCTCTTTCGACAAACAAAAACCAAACTCTATAAGTCGCTCATAATTCCCGTCCTGCTATATAGTGCAGAGGCATGGACGATGTCAACAACGGATGAGTCGTCGCTGCGAGTTTTCGAGAGAAAAGTTTTGCGACAGATTTATGGTCTTTTGCGCGTTGGCCACGGCGAATATCGCATTCGATGGAACGATGAGCTGTACGAGATATACGACGACATTGATATAGTACAGCGAATTAAAGGCGGCTACGCTGGCTAGGTCATGTTGTCTGGATGGACGAAAACTCTCCAGCTTTGAAAGTATTCGACGCAGTACCCGCCGGGGGAAGCAGAGGAAGAGGAAGACCTCCACTGCGTTGAAAGGACCAAGTGGAGAAGGACCTGGCTTCGCTTGGAATATCCAATTGGAGCCACGTAGCGAAAAGAAGAAACGACTGGCGTGCTGTTGTTAACTCGGCTATAATCGCGTAAGCGGTGTCTACGCCAATTAAGAAGAAGAAGTAATTTAATTGGCTATTTACTTTCATTATTTTTTTTTAATTTTTCTGGATATCGTAAAGAATGCCTCGCGGAAAAGCTTTGACGGAAGAAGAGAAAGGAAAAATTATGGCATATCATGAAGAGAACTGAATCGAGCAGGTACAATCTTTTATAAGAGTGTACAGTTATTGGCGTATGCCGATGATATTGATATCATCGGCTTCAACACCCGCGCCGTTAGTTCTGCTTTCTCCAGACTGAACTAGGAAGCAACGCAAATGGGTCTCACAGTGAAAGAGGGTAAGACGAAATATCTCCTGTCATCGAACAAACAGTCGTCGCACTCGCGACTTGGCTCCCACGTCACTGTTGACAGTCATAACTTTGAAGTTGTAGATAATTTCGTCTATCTTGGACGCGTAAACACCACCAACAATGTCAGCCTGGAAATCCAACGCAGGATTACTCTTGCCAACAGGTGCTGCTTCTGACTGAGTAGGCAGTTGAAAAGTAAAGTTCTCACGACGAACAAAAGCCAAACTCTATAAGTCGCTCATAATTCCCGTCCTGCTATATGGTGCAGAGGCATGGACGATGTCAACAACGGATGAGTCGACGCTGCGAGTTTTCGAGAGAAAAGTTCTGCGAAAGATGTATGGTCCTTTGCGCGTTGGCCACGGCGAATATCGCATTCGATGGAACGATGAGCTGTACGAGATATACGACGACATTGATATAGTACAGCGAATTAAAAGCGGCTACGCTGGCTAGGTCATGTTGTCTGGATGGACGAAAACTCTCCAGCTTTGAAAGTATTCGACGCAGTACCCGCCGGGGGAAGCAGAGGAAGAGGAAGACCTCCACTCCGTTGAAAGGACCAAGTAGAGAAAGACCTGGCTTCGCTTGGAATATCCAATTGGAGCCACGTAGCGAAAAGAAGAAACGACTGGCGTGCTGTTGTTAACTCGGCTATAATCGCGTAAGCGGTGTCTACGCCAATTAAGAAGAAGAAGTAATTTAATTGGCTATTTACTTTCATTAATTTTTCTCGATATCGTAAAGAATGCCTCGCGGAAAAGCGTTGACGGAAGAAGAGAAAGGAAAAATTATGGCATATCATGAAAGTGAAGTGAAGAGAAGTGGGAGGCCTCCAAGAGGGAACGAAAGCAAAACGTAGCATTAAACGACTTATCATGCAGGAAAATGTAAGTGCGAGACAAATAAAACAGCAAGTTCATTTGGAGATAGGAGTACGATGAGTACAACAAATACTTAAATGTGAATTAGATTATATTTATGAAAAAAAATTCCCCGTCATTGACCGAAAAACACAAATTAGCCAGGCTTCGTTTCATCGAAAAATATCGCTTTTGGGATGACGAGTGGAAAAATGTTATTTTTACTGACGAAAATGAAATGTAAGCGACGAAGTTTTGGTGGCGGATTACTCATGGTTTGGACTGGGATAATTTACAGAGGGGAAACTCCAGTTAGATTTGTAACAACAAGAATGGGCTCGGAATACTACATTAAGTTACTGGATGAAGTTCTTATTGATTTCGGAGAAAACGTAAATTGTTTAAGAAATGCCATCGTTGAAAAATGATAAACAATTGACCAAATCGTTATCCATTTTTTAATTACATAATTCTATTATTTCGTTCGGCTTATTTAAATTATGTTTGAGAAAACTTACATAATTTATTTTTTTCCCCCTAAACAAACATAACATTAATTGAATTAAATAAAATAATAAATAATAGCAAAATAATAGATTTTTCTTTCAGTATTGAGCTTAACGAAAATGGCTTTATAAATAATATTTCGCTGGGTGTAGTGGAAATATTCTACACAAAAATATTTTTTCAAATATTTTGGAGAATAAAGACAACAAACTGATTGGTCCATATGAAGTGATTTCGTTCTCGGCTTTACCTGGTTTGAGCTCCATCACAATTTCTGCACACTTCCACTGAGTAGGGAATTAGTTTAGCCTTAATATTGAATTATAGATAAGTGTAAGAAACATAATTCCTTTTTTAGGTAAGCACTTAGCTTCTCTGGCATAAATTTTGTCATATCCTGGAGATTTCTTGTTCAGTTTTTCGATTTCAGAACGTATTTCGACGGGCGTATGTTTCATTGGTAGAGATAGTTGACAGGGTATATCAAGAAATTCTAATATTACAGCATCATTGCTGCTACCACTACAACCAAACGTTATTACCGTCTTTAATAGGTAAATTTCTTTTTTTAGGTCTTTTTAGATATTTTGTAGCGTTTCAAATCTTTTGATCTTCATTATTTCTTTAATTTCAATTCTCAATATAATCGGTAATCGATTTAGCAACACCTTTTGTGCAAGAGTATTTTGCATTGGATTTCACTGATTTGTGTTTTTCGCGCCAAGATAAGACAATCTCTCAATTTAAAGTTATGAGGTTTAAACATTCCTTGGGAGAGTGGCAGTCAACGAGTTTATGAATGTAAGGATTATATTTTGTCTTACCCTCTTTTCATTTTGTAAGAGACCCATTTCTTGCTTAACCTGAGTTCTAACTCTGGCAGATAAGCTAGAACTAACGTTGAGTGGTTTGAAGCCGATTGATATCAAATTTTTATGGGATACGGCCATAACTGTACACCCTTTAAAGAGTGTCGTAAGATTATTCTTTCATATATGCATCTTATAAACTTCTCACTTTCATTTTTCGTAAAGCCCCACGAGGGATTCTTTAGCGTTATCCACAAAAAATCTGAAGAGATAATAAATTAATGAACTAGTGATAAAAGCCAAATGTGAAATCATTATTTCTAGACTTCTTAATTGGCAGTTGAACACGCTTAATGGTTAAGCCGATTTATACAAGACAGCCGTCGATTCTTCTTGGACTACGTCTCCAATTGGATATTCTCACGCTTAAGACAGAGTTTCTGAACTTGAGTCTTTCACGTAAGTGCAGTCTTCTACTCTTCATCTTTCGGATGTGTTTTACTGATGAATAATTGTCAAAGCAGGATAGTTAACTTGTCCATACAAAAAACATATCATAAAAATGCATAGTTGACTTGTTAAATTCGCTGTAATTATATTAACTTTTGTGTATATTCTCGTAAGCTCATCGTTAATATCTAATGCGTATTCGTACGAAATGGCACAAGAGTTCTTAAGGACCATAATCTGTCTCAATATTTTAACTCGAAACTGCAGCGATAGTACTAGATCGTTGTGACATTGTCTCAAATGTCTCATATATAGCAGAGACTGGTGAATTATTATGATTGCACAGCCAGCATGAGCCCTGTCATTTGGATGATTAGAGGCGACTATATCATAATTTTTTATTTGTAAGAATGTTTTATTTGTGAAGTGTGTTTCTGACACTAACACAATGTCAAATTTCAATTTCTTGAGTATGACGGGATATGTGATATGATAATATGGCATTCCATATTGCTAATCTTAAGTTTCACTTGCATAGCTTGTTAAGAAGTAGAGACATCATGTTAAGTAGAGTCTTTGTTAATTCTATTTGTTTTTTTACCAGCTGTTCAATTTTTATCATCGCATTTTGTTCATTTTTCGTATTACCTTATAGTACATTAGAATAACCGTGCGATTCTGTAACCTGAGACAGTATCAAGTCTCTAAATTTGAGATTTTGAGTTAGAGACAATTTTTGAGACTTGAGACGATTTTGCTATTCTGTAAGTGACAGTTTCAAAATCTATTACATTTCATTATTCAGAGATGTTTTTACATATATATAATAAATATGTCGATAACAAATATTAACTTTTCTATAACATAGTCAAAAAACATAATTATCAATAAAAATAAAAATATATGTTGACTTTGTTTCACAATATTTACGAAATTTATGTAAAATTTATTTATTTTTAACCTTTTCGTGTTTGAATTGCTTACAAAATGTAAAAAAACGACAATCGATTAATATCTATGATGATCTCTATTCAGTACATTGAAAATGACAGCAAGAGTTCTTTATAGTTTTGTGACCAGCTAACTACCAGGTCTCAATATTTTGAGACTAACGCTAGAGACTGTTTAGTGAATAGTAACTAGTATCAAATTGATACTTTGTCTCAAAATGTCTCAAATAGAGACTAGAGACTGGTTACAGAATCCCGCTATAAGTCTGCTTAACGTTGTCACTTGCCCCATTGTTAGTGGAATTTAATTTAGGTAACCCATTACTTAAGCTAGGGAAGTTTGATATTTTTCCTCTCTTCTATTATTTGCATAAACCTTTTTTTTCGTACGAGTTGTTGTTAAACGATGGTGAGAACGTATCAGTGAACGAAAGAGAAGTGTTAAATGTTCAAAAGCCACCGCCGTTAATCATGCCCTGGGGTTCACAACATAAGGGAAATGATAAAGTCTATTTCAATTATAATTGCCAAAAAGATTTTAGATATAAATGGCTAAGTGATGTATAAATTAGAGTTATGGTAAATAATATTGATTCATATCGAAAAGTTGTTAAACATTTAGATAGTGTTAAGGTGTGTTTTCACACAAATCAACCCAAACAGGAGCGATCATGTAGAGTAGTGATAAAAGGTGTTCACTTTTCCATTGCATTGGGTCATAAGGTAAGAAATGTTTCTAATGTTAAAAGTAGAATCACTAAGCTTTTCAATGTTTTTTGTTGATTTGGAGCCCAGCGCCAACAATAAAGAACTTTATGAGCTTAAGCACTTAAATAATGCTATTATTAAGGTAGAGGCTCCTCGTCAAACTAATGACATTCTTCAATGCTATCGATGTCAGGAATTTGGGCATACTAAAACGTATTGCAAAAAACCGTTTAAATGTGTGAAATGTAATTTAATGCATTCAACTGCTCAATGCACTAAACCCAAAGACACATTACCCACATGTGTTCATTGCTTGCAAAACCATACAGCGAATTATAAAGGCTGCGCTGCATACCAACAACTCGTACGAATATTAAATTTAAATGAAAAAAATACGTCGAATAGTGGTAATTTTCAACTTTAAATTGTGGTATTGTTAGATATCTCGAAAACTATAAGTCCGCGGTGGCTATAATTATAAATATTAATCTTGAGCATTTCCACTATCCAACCATACCACTTTTAACCCTGAAATCGTGGGATGGTGTACTAAAGTATCGCCTTATTTTATTCCCGAAATCTTGCGACGGTATTCTAAAGCTGACTTCTTTTATTTTCCAATACACAAGTTAAGTGTGTCTTTAGTGTGTGCCATCTTATGACCAAAAATTGTTGAAATCCAATAAAAACTGTTCAAGCCCCTACGTACGGTATATTTAGACTTCGCTTAGTTGACTTTTGATCGAAAATGTCACTCAATGTGTGATATACTAATGTGCCCAAAAAATAAGGTGACATTGTATTTATTTTGAAAATTCTTTATTTATTCTTCAAAGTAATCTCCTACCGATGCAATGCACTTATGCCAACGGATTTTCCAATCTTCGAAACACTGGTTGTAGTCACTTTCCGGGATGGCCTTTAGTTCCGTTTTCGCTGCGGCTTGAATCTCCTCTATCGTATAAAAACGGTGTCCACGGAGCGGTCTCTTGAGCTTGGTGAACAGTCAGAAGTCGCACGGCGCCAGATCAGATGAATACGGTGGTTGCGGAACGATATGGGTTGAGTTTTTGGCGAAATGATCACGAATTACGAGGGCAGTATGGCATGGCGCATTATCGTGGCGTAAAATCCAAGAGTTGTCTTTCCACAATTCCGGCCTTTTTAGGCGGATAACGTTACGCAAACGACGCATAACTTTCAAATAATATTCCTTGTTGACTGTTTGACCGGTTGGAAGGAATTCATAATGCACAACACCACGATAATCGAAGAAGCCAGTCAAAATGACCTTGATTTTTGAGCGACTTTGGCGCGATTTTTTGGTCTCGGCTCTCTTTTGGCACGATATTCGCTCGATTGATCCGTTGTTTCGGTGTCGTAAGCATAGATCCAAGTCTCATCGCCAGTTATAATGCGTTTCATGACACCTTGGTAGTCGGAAAGCGTCGTTTCACACACTTCAACGCGACGCATTTTTTCCTAAAAATTCAATGTTTTCGGTACCTGTCGAGATTTGACGTGCTTGAGGCCCAAAACATCCTTCAAAATGGTATTGGCTAAGCCTTTCGATATGCCAACTTCATCAGCAAGGTCTATAATTGTTAATCCACGGTTTTTCAACACCAAATCTTTGATTTGTTGAACGTGAGCTTCGTCGGTTGAGGTTGATGGTCGCCCTGAACGCTCTTCGTATTCAACACGTTCACAGCCGGCTTGGAACTCACTATACCACTTGTAAACAATTTTTTTAGACACACCCTCATCACCAAAGGCTTTCTGCACCATCCTCAACGTATCCGCAGCAAAAAATTGATTCCGTAAACAAAATTTAATGCAAATCTTTGCTCATCAAATTTCGACATCGCAAAAAACGAAAAACTCACTTTTAGCAGCCCACAAAACGACACGTATCTCAAACACTAATAAATATTTCCACAATAAATTTGACATAAATGTGACTGACAGTACTACCAACCTAAAAAAAAAAATAATTCTCCAAATCCTTCGACGCGCGCAGTTTAATTTCAAATGTCAGCTTATTTTTTGGGCACAGTTGTATATAACTGAAATTAATCGATAACCCTTCTCTTACATATAGTGGTATGTCGGTATGTCAAAAATGGGTTGAATTGGACTTTTTAATTCACAGTTTTTGTGGGTTATAAATATGAGTATTTTATGACTTCAATTATACATATATTATTTTATTTTTATTTTTTGCGTTCAACTATGGTCTGCATTGGTTGCATTCGGTCGCGCTTCAAAAAATAACCCTGGTCGATTCATAACGGGGGCATTCATAGTTATTTCACCAATTCAGTATCATTTTCTTTGTAAAACATGCAGATAAGGTAACAAAAAAAAAAGTAAATAAATAACTTTAGTTCAATGCTTTACACAATAAGGGTTGTATTCTGACAATTTATCCTCTATATATGTGTTTTCTAAATCAGGAAAACATTCTCATCCGAACATACCCATTTTATTCCCGAATTCCGTGCATAAAATACATAAATTTAATTTATTTTTAAGTGCACAGCATACTTTGAATGGCAAAATTCCGATTGCCTTTGCGCCACGATCTGAAGACACCGTTGGAAAGAGGAAGGGGGGTTATAGGGATATTCGACTTTAAAGTTCACAAAAATTGCAAAAAAATTTTAACGCGCTATTTCACTACATTTATGTAATTTATTTAAGTATAGAGAAGGAAGGGAGTGCTTCGCGTAAGGACTTTAGTCACCCCGGGTATTGGCTTGACCAGGGTTATTTTTTTTGCGCGCGGGCGAAGGCCGCCAACGCAGAATGGAGTACTACGCGAAAGTACTCCAGTTTCGCAGTACTCTCAACGCAATTATAAATTATATAAGTAATATAAATTACATATTATTCATATATAAGGAAAAAAGTGTTCACATACTCAATTATAGCTTAAACATTTTTGGAAGGATTTTTTTTTTTATAGTTAATAAAGAAAAATCATTACGTGAAAGTACAAAAAAAGAAAATCTTTGAAAAATCCTTCATATTTAGTTTTTAAGATCTGGCCATGCTCCTTTATCTCATAATTATAAACAATCTAATCTTCAACTAGAAATGTACTATTTTTAAATCAATAAATTTAGCTAAGAGAAAATAAAATAAGATTGAAATGTGAACTTATATCAATGTTTTAAGTGTATGTTTCGATGTACAAAGTGAGAAATATGAAAAAATGTTGTGAAATGTATACAGCGAATATTTTAAAAAATATAAGTGTAAGGAACATTATTTTTACAAACTCTGGAAAGTAGTGGGAATAGTGCCCTTTGCATTTTGTGTTGAGCTTTCCCGTGTATTTAATATTTTCTTCGAAGCATTTTGTTTGAATATTTTGTAAAAATGGTGCTTATGCTTTCATTAAAAACCCAATATTGTGTCAAAAAAGGAGTATAATTTATGGGCAAGAGTTCAAGAAGGTTGGTATTAAAAAGCGAATGACCGATGCTAATCAAATATCTAATATTTTTCAGTTTACTTAATATGAAAGTGAATAATAATCAGCTGGAATTTATAATAAGCATCCCCTAATATACAGTGGGGAGCAAAAATATCAACATGTTTAAAGAATGGGTCAAATATAATATCTTATTATTATCATCGTCGTCATTTATATTTAATAATATTTTCCTACTTAATACACCTTTTTTGACGACGATAAACATATCAAATCCAAAAGTAACTATATCGGTCCAGCCTTTCTTTAGTATTAGCGAGACAAAAGAACAATGGTTTATATATACATATATAGAAGATTATTCCAAGAATACCGAGTTTAAGAAATAGTGCTTACTAAGTGTTTTGGTATGATTGTGACTGAATTTTTGACCAAACTTGAAACGAGAGACACCGCTTAATTAAATCGGGCGAATACATTTATCTTCTGTGATTTTTTCTGTTTTAGAAATTTCACAAGCCTGTTTTTAAAAATTGCCAGAAAACTTGTGCGCGTAGAAATCATGTGGAGATCAATCTTCACACGACCAAAAAAAAAGGTTGTAACAATCTAGGAACAAAATATTTCTTTTATAATATAATATTTGAGGCTTAATATGGACGCCAGGATCAATTATGGTTGTAATTCATTCACTGTTTTATAATATAATGAATGTTGAATACTTACGCAACATATTCAGTATAGAGTTTTATAAACACTTAAGATATTTGCGCATCTTTGATTTTTATAAATTGCGAACATTTTATCCTGAAATTAGTATTTTCTTTGTTGCTTGTTTTCTATTAGTAATCGCTTTAATAACAAATTATATAATTTTTGCTTACTTTCAGATTTAGATATCAATGAATTCTATGAAAAAGGAATAATGTTGGGAATGAATCGCCGGGGTATTAATACTGTTACAACAATGGCATCTCAATCAGGAATGGATGACAGCAATTGGAAAAACATAAATGTAGCGGAAAATTCGACACTTTTAAACAATTCTAACAACTCTAATTTAAACACCGATGGATCAAATCAAAGTGGATTTCCACAAAACAGTATTGCGTATAATTCAAGTAATAGTCAATATTCACAAGGAGGGCAATCTTCTCCTGCCGGTAATCAGTCGATAATATTTCAAAATACGAATCCACCTGGTTCTAATACTCCTCAGTATACGTCTTCACCTGCCCCGTCTGGTTCTTCGACTCCAGGGCCAGTTGTACAACAAGGTATTGGCGGTTCCTATACTCAGTCTGCCAGTTCGGGATCATTTAATGGTCCTGTAGGAGGTCCGTTTGGTTCTCCCTCTTCGAATTTAAATCAATTTAATAGACCATCAAATGCAGGGACTCCTTTTAATTCTGGACAGGGTAGTCACTTTTCTTCGCAAGCAGTCTTTGGAAGCCAATTCGGCACATTATCAACTACTCCATTTAGTCATACAGGTAGCCACCCAATGATGGGAAGTTCTCAACAAATAGATCGTATGGAGCAAGGCTTTAGAAGGCATAATTCTTATTTTAGTCACACTGAACATCGTGTTTTTGAATTGAATAAGCGACTTCAGCAACGTACAGATGAAAGCGATAACTGTTGGTGGGATTCATTCACCACTGAGTTTTTCGAAGATGATGCACGATTAACAATATTGTTTTGTTTAGAAGACGGACCGAAAAGATATACTATTGGACGGACATTAATACCACGATTCTTTCGCAGCATCTATGAAGGAGGAGTATCTGACTTGTACTTCCAACTTAAACATGCAAAAGAGTCATTTCATAATACAACTATTACGCTAGATTGTGATCAGTGCACAGTAATAACCCAACATGGTAAGCCATTTTTTACCAAAGTATGTGCTGACGCAAGACTTATACTAGAATTTGTGTATGACGACTATATGCGAATAAGATCATGGCACATGACAATTAAAGGCCATAGGGAACTTATTCCAAGGTCTGTAATAGGAACATCGATACCACCTGACCCAATGTTGTTAGATCAAATAACAAAAAATATTACAAGGGCAGGAATAACAAATTCCACGTTGAATTATCTCCGATTATGTGTTATATTGGAACCAATGCAAGAATTAATGTCTAGGCATAAAGCATATGCATTAAGTCCACGCGATTGCTTAAAAACTACTTTGTTTCAAAAATGGCAACGAATGGTGGCTCCTCCAGGAAAAAAGGATCCACAAAGACCAGCGAATAAGAGGCGTAAACGGAAAGGA
Source organism: Bactrocera correcta (assembly GCA_027475135.1). Lineage (NCBI taxonomy): Eukaryota > Metazoa > Arthropoda > Insecta > Diptera > Tephritidae > Bactrocera > Bactrocera correcta. The sequence continues at coordinate 59,343,400 of CM050325.1, read as the reverse complement.
TCTAACTCTGGAGGAGCGGCAAATACAGGTACGCCTCCGGTTACCAATCAAAAGAGATCTCCTTCAGGTCCAAATTTCTCGTTGTCTTCACAAGATGTAATGGTTGTAGGTGAACCCACCTTGATGGGGGGTGAGTTTGGTGAAGAAGATGAAAGATTAATTACAAGACTAGAAAATACTCAATATGATGGAAATAATGCTGTGGAACATGAAAATCATTCAGGTTTTGGTCATGCAGACTCTCCAATATCAGGATCAAATCCATGGAATATGGATCGAACAGGAAACATCCCTTCTAGTCCTAGCAATGCTTCTGTACAACAAAACAATTCAAATATATCTGAAATAGACAAAAAAAGTCCAATAGTTTCACAGTAGATTACTTGGGAGCCAGTACTTCTAGGATTGCATATGAGAAATGCAAATTCTCCCAATTAAACATAATTCTTATTTTGAGAAAAAGCAACTTTATTTTATGGATCACGAATGTGATGTTTTAAAATTACATTAATTTATTATTATTCGGATTTAAATTCACACTTCCTTACGGTACTTAAAATTTAATATAAGTTATACCACATATGAATGAAGGCAATTTCAAAATAATTGGATATACATACATGAAATATTTTATATATTTCCGCATATTTATTGTAATATAATGTTATAATGCAATATAATATAATTTTAATATAATTGATTTAAAAATGTGTTGTACTTTGGTAAAGAATTTCATTAAAATAATAATTTTTTCTGAAAAACATGAAACAATTTAAATTTTATTTAAAAACAAATAAATATAATATCAATTCCTTCATAACGTAATATTCTTTTTTCGTTGTTCTTCATTATTGGAGTTTACAAACCTCCATGTCGATAACGTCTTTATCACCTCGCGGTGCTATGTTGTGCGGTAGCCAGCTGGTAGAAGCGAGTGACGTTGCCATAAAGGTTAAACCCAACCCCCAATGCCAACCCCACTCATCTAACACCCCTATCCCTTTGGACCGACCCCGTCGGAACAGCACGTTTCCTGGCCTCCCGCTAGATGAATTCGACGACAACCTGGATAACCCTTAAACAACAATTGCCATAATTGTAGAAGGAATTATGTTTTCTTTTGAAAATATGGCAATTTCACTATGGTGACATTGGGAGGAGGCTTATTCGAAACTGCGCATCGAAAAATTTTCATTTCTGAACTAAAATTGAGAAAAATATTTTTAATAGAGCTATTGATAATTGGAAAATAAAATAGAAAGCTTTTTCGTAAGAAGACATGAAAGGAGGATGAAACGTTTAAAAATGGGGAAGTTATTGTTGGCGCAAAACTTAAAACAAGTTAAACGTTTGATTCCGAAAGTAGCGAACTACTTCAAAATCATAGAAAGTTATCCGGATGACGTCTTTTTTTTTAGTGACTCTTTTATGGTTATATGAAGTAAATTTGTGAATTTATAATATACAAACTCATAAAATTTTCCACAGGAATTGAGAGTAGATATTTAACCATTTTGGACTAGCAATCGACGCGGGCGTATTGTATACTGTTATAAACTGCTCATATGTTACCGTGTGGAGCTTGGTAAATACCACTCAAACATTCAGGCAATTAAGCAACAGCTTTCACATATGTATCTAAAGCAACAGCTTATAAAATATTTTTTGACGTAGATATTTTTTTAGCGTTAAGGAATAAAATAATGTGGCCTTCCGCTGTATGTCAATATGAAATAGTAGAAAGAATTCAAAACGGAAGTAATCCGTTTCCGTTCGCCATAAGGTATCTACATAGATGGTACAAATTTTAAAACAACAATCCCAAAGGAGGATGCCATTAGTTATTTCAATCGAAAAGATACCCATTCCATAATAATGCACGTGAACTTAATTTTCCAATTAGATATATTTCTTCGAAAATATATTATCTTTAGACCATATGTGACCGCAAATTTCATTTCATTACATGTATTTATTGGCTGCTCAGGATTCAAAGCTATCACTACTGGCCAAGTTAAGCGTCCTGAGAATGCGGTTATTGTAGGCGACTCTGCTTACCCTATTTTGAAGTTCCTAATGATTCCATATAGAGATAACGGAAAGCTCCATCGGAAACAGGGAACTTTTAATTATTATCTTTGATCAACAAGAGTATAAAATTTTAAATTACATTAATATCAGGCCTATAAAAGAAGTGTCATCCATAATATTGGGTCTAATTATTGAATTCGTTGCGGAAAGAATTTTCGTTCGAAAATGTTCATGCGATCATTGATACCGTCAATAACCTGCTTTACCATACTGCGTTATCAACAAGTTTGAAAAACGAAATAAATTGTCTTAGCTTTTTTACAAATATTTAACCCTGGTCGAGACCAACGGTCGGATACACTTAGTCGAGACCAATGGTGCCCCTATGTGTTTACATACATTTGTATGGAAATACGTGTTGTATTTATGCTCATATATGTGCAATATAGATACACTTTTGAAATTTCTTACCTCTCGATTTGGTTTGGGCATACTCTGAACTACCTGAAAAAGAAAAATGAAACTCGTATTCGGCTTTTAAAATGAAATACAAGGCATTCCTTTTCGTACATTTTTTGCTTTATTTGGGAGCATATGAATAATTTTTAAGCGATTTTTAAATTGATTTTATGATGATGGGTCCTGGGGAATACAAAAAAAAAACATATGTTATCAATTTTCGAATGCTATTGACAAAGTGGATTTGAACATTTAGAAAACAATTTGGATTTGAACAAACAGAAAAATCAAGTTTTAGGACCCAATTTATCGCTTTCTTGCTAAAAAAAAGTCTGCAATCTCTCCTTCCTTTGAGTGTGTCAGCACCTTTTGATGTTGAAGCTACTAATCGTGATGGGATGTTGAGTGAACGACCGAAAAAGGATTCAAAAGCCAAACGACCAGATAGATGTTTGATGACATTGGGATTGTTCATACGATTTTCGATATTGGGCGTTGCCAATGTTTTCGATAAATTGTAAAGAAAAGTGCGTCGTGCATCCTTTTTATCTAGATGGTCCATTTCTTCGCAAACTTCGAAAGCAGCCAATCCCATCACATCCAACAAGTTGCAAAAAAAGGCAAATGTCCATCGTTTCGTTGGCCGTTTTGCAGTGTAATGGGTAACCATCTGATCCATGCAGTCAACGCCGGCCTTTGTTGAATTATAAAATAAAATTTCAACTATCTGTCATAAACTGACTTGCATAATAAAAATGAATACAGAAAACGAATTCATTAGAGAGAGAGAGAAGAAGAATACTGTAGCAAAAATAAACACACAAAATCCTGGTTTTGTTTGTAAACACACTATTCTTTTGACAAGTCGAGCGCAAAGAGCTCGCTATAAACCCGAATGAACATATTTATGCACGTAAGTATGTTTATATGAGTGCTAGATAAATATACAAACTAATTTGGACATGTAATGAACATGAAAATAGATAAATCAACCGTGCGAAGTGATAGAAACATACCAAAGTTCATATATTTTCATACAAAATATATGGGTCTAGCCAAAGACCATTGGTCTATAATATCCTTTTTTCGTCCTTTTCGATACAATATCCTTGAATTTTTTTTTCTGAATATGGGTCTAGCCAAACACCATTGGTCTATAATATCCTTTTTTCGTCCTTTTCGATACAATATCCTTGAATTTTTTTTTCTGAATTCTATAGACAATAAAATTCTAGGAAGCCACCTGGAAGCGCAAGTCGTTTGCTACACTTTAAATATATTTAAATAACATTTTAAAACAAAACATGCCTGGCCAGACCCGTTGGTCTCGATGACGGTTAAAATGGATGCAATTGCATTATATTAAAGTAATAGTGATGATGAAAATAGTGTAAACATTCGTCGTGAGCGCAGAAATTTGAGGAATATTTTTAAAGACGTGTTGGAAATGGATGACTATAAGTGAGTTAAACTATTTAAGCTAACAACAACAACATTTTATTTACATACATATGTATATACATATGTACATTCGCAGTTTCATCAAAAATTTCGGGTCAACAAAAGGGCATTTATATATGTACATACATTTTGGGGGAAAGCGAAAATGAATTTGGAAATGGCAAAAGACAAGGCCCTCTTTCTCCAAAAATAAAACTTGCTGCATGTCCACGTTTCTTAGCCAGAGTCAGTCATCAACATTGCATTGGAAAGGACTTTAATATAAATATGGCCCACTCGACATTTTGTGTTGTATTATTGTACTCATCATTCTTGAGCACAGGCTTTGTTCAAGATGGATTTTCATTGAAATGACCGCCAGCGAAGAAGTAGAAGCAAAAATTTTTTTTTTTTCGAAAATCAAAAATTCCTGGTGTGGATAATGGCACCGTCAAGAAATAAACATCTGTTTTTTCACACAATGTTCTATATATATGTACATATTTATATGTTTTTCCTATGTAGGCGTACGACCACAAGATGCAAATGCGATACGTTTGTGCTAAGTATCCCGGCAGTAATCATGATTCTCACATATGGGATATTTGTGATTTGAAAATCATTAGCCCATCAAATTATCGGAGAGGACATGCATATTTAATACTGAGTAAGAATAATTTGCTAAAAATGCTATCATAACTCCTTTAGGGTACCAATAACATGCGTCCGAAAAAGGAGATGCAACACATATCATGCTAAAGGCCGTATTGTTAATGAGAAAACGATAGATTTATTAAAATCGGTATTTCATTGTCTTTGTAGTGAACGAAAACTACATTACGCACCATACAAAGCAGTGCATAAATGAGTTAAACCTGAATACAACTGAAAGTGTATATTCCAACGAAGAAGAGAATGATATTTATAGATATTTTTTTAGATTTTTTGTATAAGTTAATATTAGGTATTCATTTAAATCATTAAAAATAAAAACGTATGTCTTATTTGAATGTCAAGTTCAAGTCCTAAAATTTTTTTTTGTTAAATTTTTTATATATTTAATTTTTTAAATTTTTTGTTTTGTTTTATCAATGGATATTTTTTCCATCACAGCATTATGTCGCTTCATATCCTTCAATTTATCGTTTCAATTTCATAAAGTTTTCGAATCCATCTGTTTGTACTTTGGGTCAGGTGATCATTATCTCGATTTGCTTCCATTTTCAGGTCAAACAAAAAAAAATTATATTTCATTTTGCATTTGGGCTGGGGAGAAATGTCGTCAATTGGCCTCTTCTACTTGTACTAGGGATGTCATCTGAAACGTTTGTTGATGTTCCAAAACTTTGTAAACCTTTCAATCCCTCTACTGATTTATTAAGGGAAAGTAAAGCTCTGACCTCCTCTTCGAGGGTACTAATATTTACTTGAATGAAGGGCCCACCTCCTGTTCCAGATATTTGCTTATAGTTTTTAATCATTTTCCTTTTAATTGCAAATTTAAAATCAGTCCAAACCTATAAATGAACCAATATTAATCGAGAATATAAACGTGTCATGTTTTTTTTATACCTTTTTCCATCCAGTCCTGTCGTTGTCTGGAGGGCCCATGGCGTTTAACATCTCTGAAGTGTCTTCACAAAAAAAAAAAAATTATTTAGGTTTCTGTTTTTTGCTATTGATATTAACTAAAATATGAAATAACTGAAAAAAATAAAAAAAATTGATGTTGTTATTAGTTCTGAGGAATTTTTTCTCAAAACAAAACGGATGCATACTTATTTTTGTGATGCCTGTATATCCGCGGGTGCTCTTTGAGCAAATCGTTTTGATGATGGGTGCAATTTCATAATATCTACCAGTACTTAAAATTGATTTTTGTTAATGTGTTTTTGTTTCTTCTTTCTAAATTACATATTTAAAATATAATTTAATGCACGCTCAGTTATTTTTTTTACATAAATACTTACAAATGCTCAATTTTTGCCAATTTACTGGTCAATTTTTGGAGTAAAATAAAAACAAACAATAAAAATCAGTGCTCACTAATTATTACTTATAAACATAAACAAATAGTGCACGAAATAACTAGATAAAAACAAAAAAAATAAAAAATAAATAAAAACAATAATGACTGCTTTGCAGCTTCGCCAGCAAGGCCGTAGGCATTCCTTAAATGCCTCCTTCAGCTTTGTCGACCCATCAACAATAACAGCAGACAAGGGAACGCAGCAAGCGCACAGGCAACGAAGAAAATCACAACGCAAGGTGCGAACTTAATAAAACAGGCCCGTCTGTACAAACAGGCATTGATCACTACGTCAATATAAAAAGGATATTAAGTCGTTAAGAGCCAGCGGTCAATCCTAAAAAAATTTAAGGCGGCACACCAAATAAAAATAAAGAGGAAGTTTTAAATGGCAACAGATTTGCCATACTAAGCAATGGTTGAGACGACGATGCGAAGGGTACCACGACAGTCGTTAATGCCAAACCACCTCCAATGTATTTGCACGAGCGTAGCAGTAATGCTCTTGTTGCGAAATTAAGTGAAATCGTAGGTACTAACAATTTCCATATAGTGCCTTTGAAAAAAGGCAATATAAATAAAACAAAAATTCAGTCCTATACTGAAAAAAGTTTCATGGAAATTTAAATTTTTGTCAAATAAAAACCAGGATTGCTATTCATACCAACTTAAGAGCTCAAAAGGCCTAATTGTTGTCATAAGAGGTATAGAGTCTTCGGTAGACTCTAACGATGAAAAAGAAGCACTGGAAGAAGGTAGTTTTAGCATTAAATCAGTAGTAAATATTTTTAACAGGAAAAAAGTCCCGCCACCAATGTTCAAAATAGATCTGATGCCAAATTGTAACCAATTTAAGGAAAATGAAATACACCCGATTTACAATTTAAAACATCTGCTCCATCGCAGAATTACCTTTGAGGAACCACATAATAGAAACGGCCCAGTACAATGTACAAACTTCCAAGAGTATGGACACATGAAAGCATATTGCACTCTACGCAGTGTCTATATGGTGTGTGGTGATCTACATCCTACTTCTAAATGTACTCTTAAAAAAGAGGATTTAAATAAAAAATGCAGCAATTGTGGAGGAAATCACACTGCTAACTACAGGGGTTACCCGGTATATAAAGAATAGAAATCGAAGTTGTCACAGGGTATTAAAGCACGTCGTCCCCAATTGCTGAACATTCCTCCAAATCAAAATATTGAAATCCCCGTCCCTGTTTCAAGACCAGTAAATCTTAAGAACAATGCTACACGAGGGAGCTATGCAAACGTGGTGAAAGGCAATACTGCACAAATGCAATTGCCCCAAAACCAACCAAATGAAAGTGTTGAAACTATGATTTTCAACCTTACCCAATGTATGACACAATTTATTGCTTCAATGTAAAATATGATTCAAGAGATAATCATATCACAAAACCAAATCTTTCAAACTTTTTTAATTAAAAAATGAGTGAATTGAACCTTGGTTTATGGAATGATAACGGTGTTAACCAACATAAACTGGAACTTGTTAGATCTCTGGATGAAAATAATATTGATGTAATGCTTTTGTCACAAACTTATCTTACGAACAAAAACAATTTCTTTATACCAGGATGTAGAATATATGTTACAAATCAAACAGATGGAAAGGCGCATGGAAAAACAGTAGTGTTAATTAGAAAACGATGAAATCACCACGAAATAGAATATTATGCCACAGCGCAATTACAAGCAATAACAATAACTATAAAAAAAGGCTTAGCTCGATCATGGCCTACGGCCGATAGCTGCCGAGCAAAAACCCGTCAGCCAATCGGAAGCCAGCATTTCGTCGTCGTCGTAACAGGTGTTATCAATATTTACCGCATAATATTTAATAATACATTGTTGCAAAGTAAAGTTGAAAAATTTGCTATATAAAGTGTTCATTTTGCATGTTTAAATTAAATGTCTTCAAGCAGTGATAGTGATAGTGTGTGTTCATATAACTATTCTCCAGAAAGTCAAAGTCAAAATGCCGAAGAAAGTGATGTTGAGGGAACCGTTGATAGTGGACGATTCGTCCCCTTACAATTCAGATGTGGAACCAGTGATGCCGATGCCTGCACAAAATATTGTGGAAGAGACGCTGATAGAAAACGATCCTCTTCCCAACATACAAGCTGTGACTGCTGCTATATCAAAGGAAACAACACGGAAAAGGAAGAGAGAGAAGAAGGAGAAAGAGGAAAAAGGAGGAAAGAAAGCAAAGATCAATATCGAAGAGGTAAATATTTTTTCTCAATTTAAATATATCTTAATATATATTTTTAGGAAATTCGCCAAGCACAATGCTAAATATTTTTTCTCAATTTAAATATATCTTAATATATATTTTTAGGAAATTCGCCAAGCACAATGCTTATCAGAGAACTCGACACATATCTCGATTCTCCCGGATTTTCTACTACATGCGTTTTCAACAATGGAAAAAATGTTGCCACTAGTACTACATAGTGAAGAAGGAATACGAGGCGAAACGAGTGTTACATACGTTGATGGAATATCTGTTGATAACCCAGAAGCAATTACTCTCCCAAAAGAAAGAATTAGGAAAGTGTTCCATGAGGAACTTAGTAGGAAGCCTATTAAATCCCGAATCATACACGAGATTTACCGATGCGACAGTGACTATGGAGACATCAACATGGATATTGAACAATTAAGCAGAAAATTTTCAGGGACCATCCTGCTCATAGCGTACCATGGCGACACATTGTCCACGACTGGAGTTATTCCAACAACTCATGTCGATGTGCTTTCTACAATTTCATCACAAACCAACAAATCACTAGAAGATATGCTCGAAGAATCATTCATTCTTGGAAGTTCACAGTCGAACACTGGATCAATTTTTCAATCTATTTGCAGAAGGACTCAAGGATGTACTTATACATCAACATCGCCGGGAGAACGTGGTTTCCAAGTAGTGAAACTCGATGTGTTCGATTTTGCAAAGATTTGCAAGAAATCGAAAACGGAATGGTGGAAGGAAGCGAATTACCGGTCGACTTTTTTGCTTCAGTCTCCTGTGGATCCGAATTATCAACTGGTGATGAAATTATTACTTGCAGTATCCAATCAAATCAATAAAATTCCGGGCGTAAAAAAAGAGGAAAGGGAGACCAAGTAATTTAATTTTTAAAGTTGCATCCTTCTGCACCAATACATCATATTTTAAACACATCTCTTTGGTTAGAATCTAAATTTCGTTTCTGGGATACAAATTGTACATTAATTAAAAATTGTATTAAAATTGTAAATAATTTCATTAATAATTTGAATTTCAATGAAATGTATATGTATTTAAAAACTATTGAACCTCAAAATTTAGTTTTTAATGCACCTGCTTGTAATATTTCTAATTATTATTTTTCCATTGAGGAATCTGTTGATGTATTAGAAAATTTATTAAAATTTCAATTTTATAATGATTATGAAAAAATTGAAGAATTTTAACAAAACTTATATAATGTTATAGATAAATTAGTACCAAAAAAAATACTATGTTTATTTTAAGTCCACCTAATGCTGGTAAAAATTTCTTTATAGATACTTTTATACATTATTGTTTAAATTTTGGTCAAGTAGGTAATTTTAATAGATATTGTAATTTTCCTTTAATGGAATGTGTAGATAAGAGAATAATTTTGTGGAATGAACCAATATTAGAAGCTTCTGTTACAGAAACTTTGAAAATGTTATTTGGAGGTGATACAGTATCAGCTAAAGTAAAATATTGTAATGATGCTGTAATAATGAGAACACCTGTTATAGTTTTATCTAATAATGATGTTTTTCCACATGATAGTGCTTTTAGATCTAGAATGTTTGTATATAAATGGCGACCTTGTATTCACTTAAAAAATTTAAAGAAAAAACCACATCCATTATCTTCATATTTTTTATTAAAAAAATATAATATTATAAAATAAAATTATAAAATTTGTAATATATTTGTTTTATTTATAACTAAAAAATCATCGATTTCTTCTTGTTCTTCTTCCTGTTGTATTGTGATTCTTCCATTTTCATCATCGGTTACACCAAAAAGAGTTTGACCATCTGTATAAGCTCAATCATAGTTGGCACAAAATGATACTTCCATTGGCCAACTAACACTTGTACCTTTACCAAATGCAGATGAAATATTAAATTTAATTTCAATAGAACATTCAACTTTCCAATAGCAAGCGCTATTTAAATAAGTAACAGAAGTAGCTGTAGGTTTTAGTTGTGGTGTTGCAGCAATTCCAACATGTAATTGGGGTTGTGCTTCATATCCAAAACCCCCTTTTATAGGACGATAGGTTCCATATGATTCTATTGTTCTAGCATAAATATTATTAATATTATTAATTACTATAGGTGTAGTAATACTTTTACTTAAACCAATATCACCAGAAATTGCTGCTTTATTTGCTACAAAGAACTGTAGTGGACTGCTATGAGGCCTTACTTTATTTGTATAAACTTTATATTTATTTCTAGTATATGGAACAAAATGTTCCTTTCCTTTTTTTATGAAACCACTTTTTGGTTTATATTCATAATTTGCGATAGGTGTACCAATTGCTTGATTAATTAAAAATTGATGAACTTTCTCATCCATTCGTACACTTCCTTTATTATGAATAATATAATCATTTATATTGTCTGGTGATTTTTCTCTATTCCATTCATGAACAAAATATTTAGGCTGTTCACGATAAGGTGGTTATCGGGTTATGTGATTAAGTGAACAACAACAAAACGATTATGTGGTTATTTGCTTATTTCCAGTGTTAGAAAGTCGTTGGAATTTTACTAAATGGCAGCACAAAAAATAAATAAAACTAACTATTCCTACAGTCCCAGCAATTTCCGCAAGAGTATCATTTTTCTTATAATCTTCAACAAAATTATTTATAGCTTCTCTATCTACTTCTCTTATATCCGCTTCCGATGTTGCTAGTTCATATTCCAAATCATGAACAAAAGCATCAAAATCAACATCATCAACCGGTGGATCTGTTTTATAAATTGTATTACCTCATCCCAAATAATTATGTCCAGGGCACGTATAACCGTCTCTTTTCACTTTACTTTTCATACTAAATTTTTTCACGTGTAAATAATTATTTATATATGCATTTCTCTCAGTGCATTATTTATATTCAACATTGTTTACACAATAATATCACTAGATCACATGATCATAACTACGCCCTGTGATCGTAACTACGCCTCAGTAAAAGTTGATAACACCTGTTACGACGACGACGACGACATGCTGGCTTCTGATTGGCTGACGGGTTTTTCCTCGGCAGCTATCGGCCGTAAGCCATTATCGAGCTAAGCTATGAGTAGGCCATATACTGCCTAACTTGGTTTAAAATTACAGACATCCAATTTAAAGACGGCCATAAATTTCCAGAAGGTGGAGATTTCAATGCAAAACACACATATTGGGGCTCACGACTAATTAATCCGAAAGGACGACAACTGTATCACACTAATATAAATAGGCACAATAACCTTGACATAATATCTCCTGGTAAGCCGACATATGGGCCTAGTGATTTAATTGAGTTTGCAGTCAAAATCAAAAATATGGATAAATTGCACGTAAAGCTGATCCATGTACTGATCGATCTTCTGATCACTCTCCTGTACTAATAAAATTATGTGAACAACTCATATTCGTTGATAAAGGTCGCACTGGTTTCTATTCATGTACGAGGTGTTTGCAAAAAGGAGAAATGCTCAAACATCGGCTTATAATGATACTTCGTTTAGGAATAGGTTTCAGCCACAGCATCACATTTTGGAAGAGTTACGTTATTTACAAACAAAATTTGAAAAATTCGAAGAAACTAATACAAAAGTAATAAAAACTTTGACGGAAGAAGTCGTAGCGTTAAAAACCGAAGTCAAGCAGCAACGCATGAGAAGCATGATACGTCTCTAATACCTTCCTTGCCTTTCATGGATATCAAGGACCTTATTGATTTTGACACGAAGCTGCTGTTGAACGACAAAATAACATCTCAGCTGGTAGGTCGATTTTCTTATACTAAATGCCCATAATTATGAATAAATCTGTATATTTGGAACATATTTAATTTTAGAAAAATATCATATATGTATAGAGTTGGAGGAAAGGATTTCCCTTGATTCCTAAGAATGGCATTGAAATCCATTATATCGGATGCTATGGCCGTTAATTTAACTTGGCGTGGAACAAATGACAAACCCAGTATCCAACGCTTTACAACATTCGCACTAATAAAAAGTAATATTTCACATAAAACTATAACTACAAAGAAATCAATTAATTCTATTTTCCTATAGATGCCTGTCATTCCAAATATTCAAACTCGACCGATATGGATAGAAATAAAGTGTGTCAGAGTGTGACAGAGTACAAAAAAAACAACAAACAAACAATTAATGAACTGAAAAATTAATAAAATCTTATTTCTAATATTCACATGAATTAATTATTTATTTTTTTTTGTAATACATTTTTGAATTGAAATAAATATAAAAACTTTAAAAACGAATTTTTAACTTCTTCAAGTCACTAATACGTAACTTCCACAAGGCACTAATACGTAACTTCTGAAAGTAACGTCCGCGGGAACAACTTCTCAATAAGGAAGTGCCTTCTACGATGAAAAAAATGTATCGCAGATGTTGAATTGTAACTTCTTGAAGTCACTTATAAGTGACTTTTACGATAGAAACTGTTGGCAGGGATAAGACATAAAACAAAAAATCAAGTTGGTGACTCGGCAAAAATATATGCATATATATATGTAAGCAATAACCAAAATTGCGGTGACAAAAACATAAACGCGGGCGCGAAATAATCAAACAGAAACTGAAAACATCAAGCAACAACAAGCACAGCAAAGGACTGAAAGAAAAAGCCAAAGGCACAAGCACACGCCCGTACAAATATCCAGTTCCCTGGCGAAAAGTGAGTTGCATCGATTCCCTTTAATATTTAGATTTTTGCTTATATGTATGTTTCAAAAGCACAAAATTAAATTTGTGTTTCTAACCAAAATTTCGTTGGTATACAAAGAAAAAAAAATTAACCAAACTGTTTTAATAAACAAAATAGTTGGTAATATATATAATAAATTATTGATGCCGATAAAGGCCTACAGTTGTGTTAAAACACACAAAATATCTCAACAAGAATAAAAAACGTTCAAGTATTAACATGCAATATGTTCCGACAATACCACATAAGTATAACAAAACAATAAGCGGGATTGAATAAATAAGTAAGCAAAGGCACAAACATTAATCAAAATTTTATTTAATCTCTTCAACGAGCTCTCAACTGCACAAAACATAAGCACATACAAGTCCAAGTATTAGGGTGTACCTAAATACAAATCATTCGGACATCAAATATTTTAATTAAGAAAAAGTACGATTTTTAATAGCAATTAACAATTCAAATATATTTCCGAACTAAAATATAAATAAATAATATTATTTGCAAAAATGGTTAACAACAACAATAGTCAAAATACACCTACAGGAGCTACACGCCCAAAACAGGTTGGTAAATTTATTTCATAAAGTGACAGTTTAACAAGATACTGCACTAGATTTGCCTCTTCACCGATTCAAGAAAATTCTGAATCGGTACTAGAAATCAAAATTATAAATCTCAGCAATCAGATCTACCTCATAATTTGAAATCATCGGCTTACGATATTTGTGAAAACTGCTTAGACCAATATGAAGAAACAAAAAGCCTCCCTTGGAACCGCAGAACCTGAAAATTTCACTTGTTTACTTAAAAATATTCTCTGCAATAAAAAAAAAGAAAAAACAACAGTGACACTCTTCTCACCAAATACACTATGGAAATCACAACAAGATACTATCATAAATTGCGTTATATGACCTGTCAAAACTTATTTAACCCTTTTCTGGGCGACTCACAGCAGAAGTACTAAATTCTGAATTGAGAAAGAGTCGATGATCAACACGTCAATAATGTGTGTGTCTTGAGTACAGTATGAGACATATAGTATATGCCCGCAGAGATATTGAATTAATGGGGCTTCAATAGCAAACGGCATGGTTTTTCGTAGTTCGTGGGGTCACCTAGCGTCAGTTGATGCCTTCAATTTGTTGCGAAGTTACCGTTGATCATCGAAGCTCGGTCAAAAATCAGTGAGTGGAAGAACAGAGAAACAGCAGGCAAAGTAACAATTCTCACATCGGCTTTATGCAAGTTCGAATTTATCGTCGGGCTCTTCTGTCTCAGCGATGTTCTATCGCTCACCCATTCGGTCAGCGTAGTTCTTTCAAAAAGAAACAATTGATTTGGCGAAGGCATCAAAAATAATTGGGACGTTGCTTGCCACGTTAGAAAAAAAGAGGGAAAAAGTTGATGAAATATTCCGATTGATTTATTCAGAAGACAAGAAAATGTCGGAAAAACTCGATGTTGACGAAGCGAAACCGAGAACATGTGGTCGACAAACGAAACGCGAAAATTACGACGTGAAAACTTGCGAAGATTACTACAGGGTCTCTGTCTACATACCTCTGCTGGATACCATCAAAGAAGATTTGGAAGCTCGTTTTTCACAAGAAGTTTTGGATGGTTACCAATTCCAACCGGGAAAAAGCAAGTCTTTTAAAAGAAAACGAAATCGATGATCTAATCGGTTGCTTGATAGAAAGATTCGGGAATCTTCTGGATGATGAAAAAAGCGTACAAAAATTGAAATTCAAGGGTAAGTTAAGCTACTAGCAATGTCACTGGCAGCAGCAACAAAAAGTAAAAAAAAAAATTGAAGGCAGCGAAATTCCAACTTCTGCACTGAAAACATTAAGAAAATGTGATGTCGACATATCAAAAGATTCGCAAAACTTGGCAGTCATCGTTTTGAGTTATGAAACACCCAATGTAAAGGATTTTCTGTTTGAATTTTTAATAAAATAAGCCACTATGTAATGCATGCATATGGATGACTTTTCGATTATAACCACTTTGTTTGCCTAAAAATTGAAAATGATACTTTTTCTTAGTTTGTACCGTATTTCTCTCGCATTAATAAGTTTAAAACCCAAATCGAAGGATAAATTCAATTTATTTTAATATATATTGCGGTAGTAAATACTTAGCAAATTTATTCTATTGAATAACAAAAACTATAAATATTGTTGCTTAATATAAAAGGAAATTATTTTTTAATGATATATATTTACTAATATTTGATTTAAACGCCTTAGCGTGCAATATTTCGCCCATAAAAATATCATTTACTGATACTCAGATATTCTCTATGTAGTGAGTTCTTATTAATGCACCTATGTTTTTAGATATCTCGGTGGTGAGTTTTCTTCTGAATTTATTTGTTTACAATTGACAGACAGAAAACATAAATAGGTTTGTATTCGTAAGTTTTTGAAATATTATTACCCATAACTTTAACTTAGAAATCTAATCCCAACATATTTAGGCATTTGAAGCAGGATTTTTAATACATCTTTCTAATTCTCAGCCGTATACTATTTACGATAAAACTGATGGAATGGGTACAATATTTATTTCTCTATGTGTGAAATTGCACAAAAATGTATAAATATAATTATTTTCAGATTATTTAACTTGTTCGCATACACACTGCAAAATAACGTATCTTCAAAAAATTCGAAATTAAGTGTCTTATACTATGTTCGGACCGACATTGAAAACACATTTGTATGTTGTGGAACGTAAGTCGTTCGGACCGACAATTTGTGTTTTCGCTGAGTTTTCACTGACAACTATCAATACGGGGATTCTCTTACTCTTTCAAGATGACACAAAATGCAAAAATCCTATACCGAAATATGCAAGACCAAGACTGCACCCATTGCGAATCTAGTGATATATGATGGCACGAAAATAAACATGTTTTTTGGTCTGACATATTTTACAGCCATTGCAAATAAATTTTTGCGTGTGTTTGTTGTGCCGTTGCACCAAGAAGAAAATTCTGCAATTGGTGCACCGTGCAAGGGTTTTGCAAGAACAAGAGAATCCCCTTAACAGTGAGCAGCTGTATTTGTATAAGGAATGTATACAAATATCAAGTGACAATTTAGGGCCGGCAAAATATGTCTTCCAAAAAAATCGATTAAACTAGAGCAGGAACCGATTATTATGAGTGGAATGTAAGTTTTCAAGCAGTATTCAGCGAAAACTGTGTTTTCGTTTGACAGATTTTACATGGACGAAAACGCAAGTTTTCGTGCGAAAACCACTTTTTCCCACGAAAACATGTTTTCGCTGCCGGTCCGAACATAGCATTATTGATTACGCTTCACTACTTCAAATAACATACATAATATTACATATGTTCAACATTTTCAGGTTCTGCGGTCAGATATAAACCAGTTTCTCTGTCTACATACCTCTGCTGGATACCATCAAAGAAGATTTGGAAGCTCGTTTTTCACAAGAAGTTTTGGATGGTTACCAATTCCAACCGGGAAAAAGCAAGTCTTTTAAAAGAAAACGAAATCGATGATCTAATCGGTTGCTTGATAGAAAGATTCGGGAATCTTCTGGATGATGAAAAAAAGCGTACAAAAATTGAAATTCAAGGGTAAGTTAAGCTACTAGCAATGTCACTGGCAGCAGCAACAAAAAGTAAAAAAAAAAATTGAAGGCAGCGAAATTCCAACTTCTGCACTGAAAACATTAGGAAAATGTGATGTCGACATATCGAAAGATTCGCAAAACTTGGCAGTCATCGTTTTGAGTTATGAAACACCCAATGTAAAGGATTTTCTGTTTGAATTTTTAATAAAATAAGCCACTATGTAATGCATGCATATGGATGACTTTTCGATTATAACCACTTTGTTTGCCTAAAAATTGAAAATGATACTTTTTCTTAGTTTGTACCGTATTTCTCTCGCATTAATAAGTTTAAAACCCAAATCGAAGGATAAATTCAATTTATTTTAATATATATTGCGGTAGTAAATACTTAGCAAATTTATTCTATTGAATAACAAAAACTATAAATATTGTTGCTTAATATAAAAGGAAATTATTTTTTAATGATATATATTTACTAATATTTGATTTAAACGCTTTAGCGTGCAATATTTCGCCCATAAAAATATCATTTACTGATACTCAGATATTCTCTATGCAGTGAGTTCTTATTAATGCACCTATGTTTTTAGATATCTCGGTGGTGAGTTTTCTTCTGAATTTATTTGTTTACAATTGACAGACAGAAAACATAAATAGGTTTGTATTCGTAAGTTTTTGAAATATTATTACCCATAACTTTAACTTAGAAATCCAATCCCAACATATTTAGGCATTTGAAGCAGGATTTTTAATACATCTTTCTAATTCTCAGCCGTATACTATTTACGATAAAACTGATGGAATGGGTACAATATTTATTTCTCTATGTGTGAAATTGCACAAAAATGTATAAATATAATTATTTTCAGATTATTTAACTTATTCGCATACACACTGCAAAATAACGTATCTTCAAAAAATTCGAAATTAAGTGTCTTATACTATGTTCGGACCGACATTGAAAACACATTTGTATGTTGTGGAACGTAAGTCGTTCGGACCGACAATTTGTGTTTTCGCTGAGTTTTCACTGACAACTATCAATACGGGGATTCTCTTACTCTTTCAAGATGACACAAAATGCAAAAATCCTATACCGAAATATGCAAGACCAAGACTGCACCCATTGCGAATCTAGTGATATATGATGGCACGAAAATAAACATGTTTTTTGGTCTGACATATTTTACAGCCATTGCAAATAAATTTTTGCGTGTGTTTGTTGTGCCGTTGCACCAAGAAGAAAATTCTGCAATTGGTGCACCGTGCAAGGGTTTTGCAAGAACAAGAGAATCCCCTTAACAGTGAGCAGCTGTATTTGTATAAGGAATGTATACAAATATCAAGTGACAATTTAGGGCCGGCAAAATATGTCTTCCAAAAAAATCGATTAAACTAGAGCAGGAACCGATTATTATGAGTGGAATGTAAGTTTTCAAGCAGTATTCAGCGAAAACTGTGTTTTCGTTTGACAGATTTTACATGGACGAAAACGCAAGTTTTCGTGCGAAAACCACTTTTTCCCACGAAAACATGTTTTCGCTGTCGGTCCGAACATAGCATTATTGATTACGCTTCACTACTTCAAATAACATACATAATATTACATATGTTCAACATTTTCAGGTTCTGCGGTCAGATATAAACCAGTTTTAACCAATATTAAATTTTTTTTTTTCACTTATGTTCCATTTTATTTCGTGTTTCATTTATGCCTTCAGGTGACGACATGTATTTCTCACGTACTCTTTATTATAACGAAATTTACCGAATTTTATTAATATTAAAAATATTTTTGATAATTTAGCAAAAAGCCTCCCTTGGAACCGCAGAACCTGAAAATTTCACTTGTTTACTTAAAAATATTCTCTGCAATAAAAAAAAAGAAAAAACAACAGTGACACTCTTCTCACCAAATACACTATGGAAATCACAACAAGATACTATCATAAATTGCGTTATATGACCTGTCTAAACTTATTTAACCCTTTTCTGGGCGACTCACAGCAGAAGTACTAAATTCTGAATTGAGAAAGAGTCGATGATCAACACGTCAATAATGTGTGTGTCTTGAGTACAGTATGAGACATATAGTATATGCCCGCAGAGATATTGAATTAATGGGGCTTCAATAGCAAACGGCATGGTTTTTCGTAGTTCGTGGGGTCACCTAGCGTCAGTTGATGCCTTCAATTTGTTGCGAAGTTACCGTTGATCATCGAAGCTCGGTCAAAAATCAGTGAGTGGAAGAACAGAGAAACAGCAGGCAAAGTAACAATTCTCACATCGGCTTTATGCAAGTTCGAATTTATCGTCGGGCTCTTCTGT
Source organism: Bactrocera correcta (assembly GCA_027475135.1). Taxonomy (NCBI): domain Eukaryota; kingdom Metazoa; phylum Arthropoda; class Insecta; order Diptera; family Tephritidae; genus Bactrocera; species Bactrocera correcta. The sequence goes on along the minus strand of CM050325.1, from coordinate 59,324,468 downwards.
CTCAGCGATGTTCTATCGCTCACCCATTCGGTCAGCGTAGTTCTTTCAAAAAGAAACAATTGATTTGGCGAAGGCATCAAAAATAATTGGGACGTTGCTTGCCACGTTAGAAAAAAAGAGGGAAAAAGTTGATGAAATATTCCGATTGATTTATTCAGAAGACAAGAAAATGTCGGAAAAACTCGATGTTGACGAAGCGAAACCGAGAACATGTGGTCGACAAACGAAACGCGAAAATTACGACGTGAAAACTTGCGAAGATTACTACAGGGTCTCTGTCTACATACCTCTGCTGGATACCATCAAAGAAGATTTGGAAGCTCGTTTTTCACAAGAAGTTTTGGATGGTTACCAATTCCAACCGGGAAAAAGCAAGTCTTTTAAAAGAAAACGAAATCGATGATCTAATCGGTTGCTTGATAGAAAGATTCGGGAATCTTCTGGATGATGAAAAAAGCGTACAAAAATTGAAATTCAAGGGTAAGTTAAGCTACTAGCAATGTCACTGGCAGCAGCAACAAAAAGTAAAAAAAAAAATTGAAGGCAGCGAAATTCCAACTTCTGCACTGAAAACATTAAGAAAATGTGATGTCGACATATCAAAAGATTCGCAAAACTTGGCAGTCATCGTTTTGAGTTATGAAACACCCAATGTAAAGGATTTTCTGTTTGAATTTTTAATAAAATAAGCCACTATGTAATGCATGCATATGGATGACTTTTCGATTATAACCACTTTGTTTGCCTAAAAATTGAAAATGATACTTTTTCTTAGTTTGTACCGTATTTCTCTCGCATTAATAAGTTTAAAACCCAAATCGAAGGATAAATTCAATTTATTTTAATATATATTGCGGTAGTAAATACTTAGCAAATTTATTCTATTGAATAACAAAAACTATAAATATTGTTGCTTAATATAAAAGGAAATTATTTTTTAATGATATATATTTACTAATATTTGATTTAAACGCCTTAGCGTGCAATATTTCGCCCATAAAAATATCATTTACTGATACTCAGATATTCTCTATGTAGTGAGTTCTTATTAATGCACCTATGTTTTTAGATATCTCGGTGGTGAGTTTTCTTCTGAATTTATTTGTTTACAATTGACAGACAGAAAACATAAATAGGTTTGTATTCGTAAGTTTTTGAAATATTATTACCCATAACTTTAACTTAGAAATCCAATCCCAACATATTTAGGCATTTGAAGCAGGATTTTTAATACATCTTTCTAATTCTCAGCCGTATACTATTTACGATAAAACTGATGGAATGGGTACAATATTTATTTCTCTATGTGTGAAATTGCACAAAAATGTATAAATATAATTATTTTCAGATTATTTAACTTGTTCGCATACACACTGCAAAATAACGTATCTTCAAAAAATTCGAAATTAAGTGTCTTATACTATGTTCGGACCGACATTGAAAACACATTTGTATGTTGTGGAACGTAAGTCGTTCGGACCGACAATTTGTGTTTTCGCTGAGTTTTCACTGACAACTATCAATACGGGGATTCTCTTACTCTTTCAAGATGACACAAAATGCAAAAATCCTATACCGAAATATGCAAGACCAAGACTGCACCCATTGCGAATCTAGTGATATATGATGGCACGAAAATAAACATGTTTTTTGGTCTGACATATTTTACAGCCATTGCAAATAAATTTTTGCGTGTGTTTGTTGTGCCGTTGCACCAAGAAGAAAATTCTGCAATTGGTGCACCGTGCAAGGGTTTTGCAAGAACAAGAGAATCCCCTTAACAGTGAGCAGCTGTATTTGTATAAGGAATGTATACAAATATCAAGTGACAATTTAGGGCCGGCAAAATATGTCTTCCAAAAAAATCGATTAAACTAGAGCAGGAACCGATTATTATGAGTGGAATGTAAGTTTTCAAGCAGTATTCAGCGAAAACTGTGTTTTCGTTTGACAGATTTTACATGGACGAAAACGCAAGTTTTCGTGCGAAAACCACTTTTTCCCACGAAAACATGTTTTCGCTGTCGGTCCGAACATAGCATTATTGATTACGCTTCACTACTTCAAATAACATACATAATATTACATATGTTCAACATTTTCAGGTTCTGCGGTCAGATATAAACCAGTTTTAACCAATATTAAATTTTTTTTTTCACTTATGTTCCATTTTATTTCGTGTTTCATTTATGCCTTCAGGTGACGACATGTATTTCTCACGTACTCTTTATTATAACGAAATTTACCGAATTTTATTAATATTAAAAATATTTTTGATAATTTATTTTTGAATGTTTAAGTTTTGCATTTTCCGTTACCGTCTTTTTTTAGGTGTATAATAAAGTAAGTATAATTAAAAATTTAAATAAAAATTATATAAACAAAAGCGTTGCACAAAACAATTTAATAATTAATAAAGATTAATAAGCTCCCACTTTATATGCTAATTCTCGTTCCGATGGGAATTCAGCTCCCGCACATCTACACACACAATACTTCAGCATTCTTCTGTAAACACAAACTTATTAAAATCTTCGACATATTTCAAATATATTTATACATCTTACCTTATTAAATTTGCTTTATTTCAGCAACAACACTAATATGGATTATAATGTATATATTCTCTTTAAATTCAATTTCCAATTGATGTTTTCATATAACGGCTAACGATTTGTCAATTAGTATATGTCAAACGACAAATTACCACCCAGGATTGTATCATATTGTATGCAAAAATTTAGAAATACTTGAAGTATGTTTAAAAATTGCATAAAAAAAAACAACTGATTTAACATTAAACAACAAGTAATTTCCCAATAAAATTGAAGAGGTATGCAAAGTAATACAATATAATCACTTGAATAGTGTAAACACTTGCATTATTAAATATCTTTTAAAGTGTGGTCCATCAAAATTTTAATATTATATGTAGCTTCAATGCTAACACAACACTCTGATTACCAGAAAAGTAGCAGAAAACGTGTTACACAACACCCTAAGATATTCTAGAGTTGAGTTTACATATGTATGTAAACAATGCAAAGGTTTATTACTCTATATACTGAGCTACAAGTATGTGTACCAATTCTTCATCCACTCAAAACTAAACTGATGCTTGACGTGTAGGGATGGAAAGATTGTTTACAGAATCGATTCTCGATTCCGATTATTTTTTTATATTTTTCGACTCTAAAAATCGATTAATCGAGCACAAGAATCGATTCCTTCGATTTTAATCGATTTTAAATGAAAAATACAAAAATTTATTTATTAAATCGATTAATTAAAACACAAAAATAGTTAAAAACAATTATATTTTTTTGTTTATAAATAATGTACCAAGAACATTACATTTCATACGATTTTTTTTTTTTAATAATTCAAGTTGCTTAAACACGCTATATATGTACCTTTTAAGGTTGTAAGACACTTATTATTTCATCGTCACTCTCTTTTTCACTTAATGTGCGATTTTTATTAGGATTAGAAGCAGTTAAGGAAAGTTTATGTGATTTTTCGAGATGTTTGATTAAGCTAGACGTACTATAATTATATTTTAATTGCTTTCCACATTGGTGACACTGGACATTCGACCCGTTGTTTATTTTTTTAAAGTAAATCCATACAGCGCTAGGTGCCATTTTAATAAATTTATCGTCAAGAATTAAGAATTGCGAGTTTTCTTGTGCTCGTATGTAGTATGTATAACTTGAAACTAGTCACTTATACTATGTTCGGACCGACAACGAAAACATGTTTTCGTGGGAAAAAGTGGTTTTCGCACGAAAACTTGTGTTTTCGTCCATGTAAAATCTGTCAAACGAAAACACAGTGTTCGCTGAAAACTACTTGAAAACTTACATTCCACTCATTATAATCGGTGCCTTCTCTAGTTTAATAGATTTTTCTGGAAGACATATTTTGCCGGCCCTAAATTGTCACTTGATATTTGTTTACATTCCATATACAAATACAGTTGCTCACTGTTAAGGGGATTCTCTTGTTCTTGCAAAACCCTTGCACGGTCCACCAATTGCAGAATTTTCTTCTTGGTGCAACGGCACAACAAATACATGCAAAAATTTATTTGCAATGGCTGTAAAATATGTCAGACCAAAACTCATACTTATTTTCGTGCCGTCATATATCACGAGATTCTGCAATGGGTGCTCTCTTGGCCTTGCATATTTCGGAATAGGATTTTTGTAATTGTATTATCTTGAAAGAGCGAGAGAATCCCCGTATTCATAGTTGTCAGTGAAAAGTCATTGAAAACACACATTGTGGGTCCGAACGACTTACATTCCACAGCATACAAATGTGTTTTCAAAATGTTTTCAATGTCGGTCCGAACATAGTATTAATTAATAGTAAAGTCGAATGTCAAGAATCGATTCTTAATCGACTTCGACAACTGAAGATCGATTCCGAAAAATCGATTATTGTAGGAGAAAACTCGATTCTCGAGTAGAATATATATTCTCGAGTAGAATCGGAATCGAGTTTACCATCCCTATTGACGTGTTCATTTGATCGTTTGCGGGCAAAACACGAGTGATATATATTTATGCACTGTTTGACACAATTATTTGATGGTCTCCAGGGCACCTTAATGTGCAGGTTTTCTACATATAATTGACTTACATTACCGCAAGAGGTATTTTAGTTTTTACCGTGTTAGGTAAATTTTTTTTCAGTGTTTTGATCTTAATGCTCAAGTGCCGAACACATAGAGAGCGACACAACATGGCAGCGCGACAGTGAACTTTAAATGGCGTTGTGAATCCTCCTACATGAAGATATGTAAGAAGACAGCGGCATAATAATGGCCGGCATGTACACAAAACAACACAGCTGTCCATTTTGCATGTACACAATTTCGTAGTGGCCATACTAAGTTCTTTCATTTCAATGAAATTTTAATTGTTCAAAGAGATTTTTTCTATGCAAAAAATAAGTAAATAGGTAAATTTATTTGTTTTAAATTATCAAATGTTATTACAAACTAGCTGACCCCGCAGCCGTTTTCCTGTGTGAAATTATGTGTTTTGAAATGAATAGAAAGTTAAATTTATAATTTTGTTTTTTTTCAAAGTAACGTAGCTCGATATACAACATTTTTTTTTTCTTTTCCGGTGCGTAAATGTACAGAGAAGATAGTTTTTCTACTTGTGAGCACGCCACGTATTTTTGGCCGTGTGAAAAACATAGCAGTGCCAAATTTATGGCACACATTTTTAGCGAATATCCTTGTGACCTGATGATTTTCATCTCAAATGCAATTTTTACTGGAAACGGAATCCGTTTGAATTGAAATAGCAAATCGATAGAACTCAAAGGAATTTGTAGAATCAAGCATCCTGCCCTCTTGAATTCGATAGGTGCGTCACAATCAGTCGGGTTCCATTACACAGTTTCGGCGCTTGCAGATTGCGAAACATAATAAGGACAGATCTAACTTTGAGACGCAAATGATGCGGTGGCACACCAAGCCTCTCCAAAGAATTTAAAAATTCCACTGGATAATTCACGGCATCGTCTTCATAGTCAAGACGATCGATCGATTTGTATGAGCGCAAGTATCGCGGAATTTTACTTTGAATATTCCAGTTAGTCATCAGCAACGCTATTTTTGGCAGCTATCATTGCGTGTGCACTTAAACAATCATAAATACGATAATTTGGCCAATGTCCGAACATTTGTGATGAGTTCATCTTTCGTGAATTGATAAAGGGCAGATGGAATTGATATCAAACTACCGGAAGTATCAACCGGTATTGACCCATTTCCAATTCTTAGCGAATACGATGTAAAATGCCTTCGGCAATGTAATTTTTGGTCGTATCCCATAATTGACGCGGATTTGAAGGCGATGATCACATCGCGGAAAGTGTGCGAACTTCAGTGGCATTCGAAGTAGCTATCGCATTGTCCACCGTTTGATTCTAGTGAGACATTTATCAATGGCAACCAAGTCTATATTCGTCCTAACGCATTACTTGTTAACACACCTGGATGTCCATCTACTGGTTGGCGTTGCTTTCTGCGTAATTATTTCTTCGACGATGCATTCCATCGGGGTGTTTCCGAATGTCCTCGCAAACGGATCTCTGACGAAAGTTGAGCAAAAACTAGTAAAATTTAATTTTGTTGCGGGTGGTGTTTCCACTGGCTGTACTGTATTCCCCGGGTTGAAATACACTCTTTGACCATTCTCTAAATTAACCCATTAAACGCGAAAGCTAAATAGCACAGATAGAGGAACCAAACTTTGTGTGGATACTATGTACACAAAACTACAAACAAAAGTTTCAACCCCTATCCGGGGAGGTCTGCACGACCCGTGACATATATGTAACGCTCGCGGGTTTCTGTTATGTAATGCAATATTTGATACTAACATGTAAATAAACACTTCCATTGGATTTAATTCATCAACTTTATTATTTTAATTATAAACTTTACAAATAGAAAACTAAACAAGTACAAACGTATGAAAACTCATCAATTTTTGGTTGAGAAAGAAAACTCAAACTGGTCTTAAGTGAAAGTTGTAGAAACAATCCACACACAAACCTACGTCACACTTTACACATTTGGTGTTTATTGATCACTGGCAGTTGTTTTCAGCACAGCGTCTCCTTGTAGGATTTTTAACTATGAAATGGCCAATTAGGTCATATCTAGCATCAAGCTCAATTTGCGAATCCGGACGTCTAAATCCCCATGATCCTCGGAGTTGTCCATAAGTACGACAAAAGTGATTAGCAATGGTTCTTCTAAACGGTAGCTGGGTTAGCCGGTGTCCGCCAGGTAAAAATTGAGAACCACCACTTCTTCCCTTTAGCTCCAATCCTGTAAGCGTTAACGTTTTGGTCCATACGGTCTGTTCCGCCCATATTCTTATTATACATTACGATAGCATTGGGGACTTGAACCTGAATTCGAGCATGTTCTGCCCTAGAGTATCTTTCAGCTGTCCAAGCGGTTTTTCCCCAAATAAAGTTGATGCAACGGAAACTACTGCGTTGTCTACCCATTTTGTGACTGTAATATCGCATTCAGAAATCCGGGAACTAGCCATATAACCACGTTCTTTTTTTCAACTTATCCTTCAGTGGCAAAGGGCAAGAGATTAGTGTTGAATTTTTCCGAATTTTTTCGTTCCCTCACATCCCATTTTTTTTAATCCAACCAAAACAGGTATTGAAGTGAAGAGATTATCGATAAAGAATTGAAATGAAAGTTGCTTATACGTTTCATCGAAATCATCGATCACTGAAAACAACGGAGCAGCGTTCTTTCCATAGTTTGCAGCGTACTCTTCGTTCGTCCTAGGGTTTTTTTTCCTGATACATCTCGAAGTTTAGAAGATAACCGGAAGGCCTATTTCGACACCACATTTTATAACCAAATCTCAACGGTTTGCCTCTAATAAATTGTTTGCAACCGTGCCTGCCGTAGTATTCCACCAATGATTCATCGTAGGACAAATTCCGCTCTGGATGAAAATTTTTAGCAAAATTCGCTTCCAAAGCATCAGTTTGGGGTCTCAATTTCCATATTTTATCCGATAAATCTGTCTTTCCGGGGTCAATAAAGTGTAGATTTCCAAAAATAGTTCGAAAACGATGACGCCTCATCGAGTCAATAATCACAAGAATTTGAATAGAACAAATTCCGCTCTGGATGAAAATTTTTACCAAATTCGCTTTCAAAGCATTAGTTAGGGGTCTCAATTTCCATATTTTATCCGATAAATCTGTCTTTCCGGGGTCAATAAAGTGTAGATTTCCAAAACGATGACGCCTCATCGAGTCAATAATCACAAGATTTTAAATATTTTTGTCAACGCCCCAATATGTTTCTTTTATGCTTCTTTGTTTCGAGAATAGGTATATCCACTTATTATCAGAATTCCTAAAAATACTTTCATTTCTCCAACTGTAATATTTGGGTTCCCATTATTATTTAAGAGCGAATATCTGTTTGACTCGTCACACAGCATTTGCAGTAATTCATCATCAAAAAACTTTTGGAATTGCTCATATGGCTCTAGGTTGCTGCAGTCACTTTAATTACCCTCAGGGAAAATTGGAGATCTAGATCACGTAAAGGATGGTTTGGCTCTCTTAGCCTTACTATGTGACTGACCTGCAGTTATCTTACGACGACGAGAATTGGTTTGTTCTCTAGGCTTTTGAGTTGAACGCGATGTACTCTAAAATTTCAGCGTCTATATCAAAGTCAGGGTTCTCTTCAAAGTCGGTATTTTTTCTTGTAACAATTTCACAATCCTCGACAAGCTGTGTATGTGACAAGTTTTCCAAAGTACCGCCGTCTTTATCTGCCGAATCATCACCTGAAAGAGCACCCGCGTCAGAAGCCTCTATATAGCTTCCACTTCTTCTTCTTCATTATTTGTCAATTTGTCCAAAACTGCGAAAACTTCTTCAACAGTTAGTTTTGCCCTAATAACGGAAGAACATGCACATAAATATGTATATTATATATAGTTATACAATTCATAAGGTGAACCCGCCAACGTGACATATAACGGGTGATTTTTTAAGAGCTTGATAACTTTTTTAAAAAAAAAAACGCATAAAATTTGCAAAATCTCATCGGTTCTTTATTTGAAACGTTAGATTGGTTCATGACATTTACTTTTTGAAGATAATTTCATTTAAATGTTGACCGCGGCTGCGTCTTAGGTGGTCCATTCGGAAAGTCCAATTTTGGGCAACTTTTTCGAGCATTTCGGCCGGAATAGCCCGAATTTCTTCGGAAATGTTGTCTTCCAAAGCTGGAATAGTTGCTGGCTTATTTCTGTAGACTTTAGACTTGACGTAGCCCCACAAAAAATAGTCTAAAGGCGTTAAATCGCATGATCTTGGTGGCCAACTTACGGGTCCATTTCTTGAGATGAATTGTTGTCCGAAGTTTTCCCTCAAAATGGCCATAGAATCGCGAGCTGTGTGGCATGTAGCGCCATCTTGTTGAAACCACATGTCAACCAAGTTCAGTTCTTCCATTTTTGGCAACAAAAAGTTTGTTAGCATCGAACGATAGCGATCGCCATTCACCGTAACGTTGCGTCCAACAGCATCTTTGAAAAAATACGGTCCAATGATTCCACCAGCGTACAAACCACACCAAACAGTGCATTTTTCGGGATGCATGGGCAGTTCTTGAACGGCTTCTGGTTGCTCTTCACCCCAAATGCGGCAATTTTGCTTATTTACGTAGCCATTCAACCAGAAATGAGCCTCATCGCTCATCGGACACGGACGCGAAACACATTTCGAACCGAACACTGATTTTGGTAATAAAATTCAATGATTTGCAAGCGTTGCTCGTTAGTAAGTCTATTCATGATGAAATGTCAAAGCATACTGAGCATCTTTCTCTTTGACACCATGTCTGACATCCCACGTGATCTGTCAAATACTACTGCATGAAAATCCTAACCTCAAAAAAATCACCCGTTACATATGTATATCACAGCTACACAAGATGGAAAAAAACCTACAAATACAGTCATTTTAAATTTTTTTCTTTATTAGCATAAAATTTCAAACACTATCAAAATATACAAAACACTCTTTTCACATAAATCGGTGACACTTTATTAAAAATCGTACTCACCGACAACGTGTTCCCATTTCGACAGTTTTTTTTATGTGTATGAAATCGGCTTTGTGTTCACTGCGCTACTAATTTTGCTACACTAAACGGAAAGGGCAAAATATAACGCAAACTTATTCTTTGATTTGTTCACTTCAATTCTAATTTATAATTTGGAACATTTAAAATTGCATTTCGAAAAAGTTGTAGATTTATGTGAAATTCCGGAGCGATACATATATGTAACACTAGCGTTTAATGAGTTAACTGCGAGACGCAAAACAGTCGAAAAACGTTCATTAATTGCAAATGTAAATACCCTACAAAGCGCTTTATTGCAGTCCGCGTATCGACCGTATCGTTCAAGACCAATAACCGCCATATTGGTACCTTTGGTGGCGTACTTACAAACGTATTTTATAGATTACACCAAACTGCAATACTAAACATTGATATGAGTGTTGAATGTGAATTAGACAACAATGGAGAATATGGCACGATCCATATGTTGTCAACTTCGATATTCACTACTGTATTGTACCTTCGTCTTATGTTGAGAGTTGGATATCCCTCATTTCTAGTTTGTGTTTCCGAAAGAAAAGCAAGTGGATAATGTTTCGTGCATTTATTGTTAGACATACAAACCGAAGTGGGATTGTGGTGTCCGCAAGGTCCATGAACCATATTGGTTTTCATCATTTCGTTTAATACTGGATCTTTCTCTGCCTCAGGAAATTCCGCAGAAATGATTTCATCAATTTGATCCGGTGGAACCACTATCCACCATCCCAAGAAGAACATCGTAACTGTTGTTTGAAAAGTCGTGCTGAGACGACGTTACGATCGCTTGCTGATTGACCCCGATCCATAATTCCACACGTATGTCGTCGCATCCTGGGAGTACTCGTTCATGTGCCTTGGCGTTGATGGCAAAAAGAACACCGACCGATATTAGCGGGACCTCTTCGTGGCTTCGTAACAAATTTCAATCTGTAATTGATCACTTCGTTTGAAACACACATCAAGTTTTCACTGAATAATTTTCAATAATTATTCTTTTAAATAGTCGGAATAAAAAAGCAAGTGACCAAAATTGAACGATTCAAATAATTTACAAATCAAAATATTGAAAAACAAAACAAAAAAGAATTGTATGAGAAGTCACTTTTTGGAAATTTCCAATTTTTCGACGTTTCTTATAAAAAGTATATGGTTTTTTTTTTTATCTAACCCTTTCCATCGACAGCGAACAACTTCTGATTTCATGAAGGTTGGTTCCGCCGTTCTCGAGCGTTAGCGTTACTAACAAACAAACAATCATTTTTACTTACATATGTATGTACGTATGTATATACAAAATAAAACGTTTGTATGGGAAAAAGAAAAGGTCTGTTTTTAGGGGTTTTCCGGCAACTTTTGTAATTTTTTCTTACATAAGAACCTTCTCCTAATAATAGCAAATGCAACAAAAAAAAATCAGCCAAATCGGTTCAGCGATTCACGCGTGATGCCGTGACAACGAAAACAGTTTCATTTTTATATATAAGATGATATAACAGAGCTATTTTATGCTTTTTTTGTAAAATAACGTCAGGTTTGTTAGAGCTTTAAATAATTTTGCATTTTATATCTTAGTGGCATCACTCCTCTCTACTGTCAACTCTACTGTCGTTGGCAAATTTAAGTATTGAAGTTAGCGAGAACGACAACTGACAGCCTGCAGTCGAGTAGTTGTGCAGCTGTCTAAATAAATGTGTCCTTAAGAACATGTGTATTGAATATTTAACAGATGTCGCTTGCAGTCCGTTGCGCTCTATGTTTACAGCACTGCAAGTGTGTGGCAAAACTGCTTTGTTTGCAGTTTTGGTTTATATTTCAACAGAAAGAATTTAGATTCATTCCTGCGGATGATAAAATGTAAATTTAGTCTTAAGTCACCATCTAATAAATAAAGACGCACTCAAATTTTAAACAATTTTTATTTTTTTTTTATTTTTATATCATAGGTCTATAATGACATAAGTTGCGCAGTCGGTCGTGACAACTTCAATGTTATCAGAAACAAAAAAAAAAAAAAACACGCTTATAGACGCCCACGCGACGGCTAATATCGTGCTAAACTCTAACGGAATCTTGGACAATAGTGCGACACCGTATAACACAAAGCCTATTACGGCATAGATAAAACCTGCATAAAAATCAGGAAAACGCTACAGAATTTGGGAGAGGACGTAAATCCAAAAGGTTACCTCAATAAAACTGCGAAAATGCTGCAGTGCAAATTAAAACATAAAATAAATAAAATGAAGAAATCAACAATTAAAAATTTTAATAAAGTAAAACAAATAAAGTTAAGAAATCAAGAATCAAAAATTTCAACAAAGTAAAGCAAACTACAAGGCCCGTCGCAAAAGAAACAGGACTGCTAAAAAAAAACAACAAAAAATTAATATTTTTCAAAAGTTATATTTTTTATTCAAAGTAGTTTCCTTGTGCTTCGATACAGCGTTTAGCCCGGTCGATTAGCATTTCAAATGAGTGTTTAAGGTAATTTTTCGGAATGCTCTTGAGAATATCGGTCGTCGCCTTTTGGATAGCTGAAATGTCCTGAAAGCAGTGTTCTTTCATGGGCAAATGAAGTTTTCCAAAGAGGTAAAAATCACAGGGTGCCAGATCAGGTGAGTAGAGTGAGTGATTAATGGTTAATATGGAGTTTTTTGTCAAAAAATCAGTGACAGGCGTCAACCGATGGGCATTATCGTGCAACAGGCACCAGGACCCTGCCTCATGGTATTGTGGTCGAGCACGACGAATGCGTGACAAAAGATGCTTCATAACACCAAGGTAAAACACAGTATTAATCGTTTTGCTAGGTGGGAAGAACTCTCGGTGTACAATGCCCTCGGAATCGTAAAAACAAATCAGCATTGTCTTTATTTTTGACTTCTGAAGACGACTTTTTTTCGGTGACTTCTGATCTTCACAGAGGTCCACACGACCTTCTTGGAATGTCTTAAACCACTCATGCACATTACTTCAGGATACGGGATGACCATAAACTTTTTTCATCATTTAATATGTTTCAGTAAACGTTTTCCCAAGTTAAAAACAAAATTTAATAAACTTTTTATTTCATATACCCACCCCGTAGGTGGCGCCACCAGAAACAGTTATATTTAAAAAGTTCTGTAAATAAAACTAAGAAATCAACAATTAAGAATTTCAACCAAGTAAAATAAATTTAGAAACAACATATAACAACAACAAATTAAACAAAATGCCAGACCCTGAAGCAGCACCGACCATACCAGATTGCTAATGTTGAGAAGTTCGAAGGAGATCCAAACACATTGTACACCTTTATTAGCCGAATCGACTACATATTGGGTTTTTATGTTAACTGAGACTCACGCCAACAGCAGATCTTGTTCGGACATATCGAGCGCTACATTGTTAATGACATTGGAACTTGGGTAGACCTCAGACGACAGCTATTACTTAACTACATGCCCGAGACCCCAAACCACATCCTTCTGGAGGAATTTCGCATGAACCCATTCAAAGGCAATGTACGAGCATTTTTGGAGGAAGCAGAGAACCGCAGGCAAATACTAACCAGTAAGCTTGAATTAGAACAAAACTTTGAAGAAAAAACATTATACACATTTATTTAAAAATCAGCAATCATAACATATCAGTTTTGCGAACACTTATAAATATCTTACAGGAAAAAGGCATTTATGAACAGCCTAATTATTCAAATACAAATTTTCAGAAACAAAACTCTTTTGGTAAGCCGAAAAAAATTTCAAAACCATAGCACCAATCAGATCAACTATAACACCCAAAAATATTCAACACCTTTCCAACCAATTTATCCAACTACGCTAAACCAAATTTCCAACGTCATCCAAATTATAATCCTCAAACAAGCCAACAACTACCAAACACACCTCGAACTAACCCAATCGACTAGCTACATTTGACCAGAACCGTTTTGGACAACAGTTCCAATGCCAAAATCAACATCCATCATACTCAAATTCTGTTGTAACCAATCAATCTACTAAGCAAGTGAGACCATCTAATAACGATCAGAGTAGGATGAGTATTGAAGAGTGAAGACATCAGGAGGAAGTTGCTTATCAGCAACAAGTATCACTTTACTATCCGACTTATGACTATTCGAGTTATTATCCCGAACACCATGATCAAATAGACAACAGCAACCAGAATTTACCACAATTCCAGCAGACCGATACAAACGAGACAGATGAGGACACACAAGAATCAGATACCGAGCAAGCAAAAAATTTTCGGCTACCAGCCCCGGAAGCCCCCAATATATTATAACACAGTACAAAGACACAACCTTAAAGTGCCTTATTGACACCGGTTCCACGATACTCATGATATCCCAGAAGATATTCAATCTACCAGTTCAGAATACAACATGTCTGATTCACACCAGCAACGGACCACTTATTTTAAATAAAAGCATACCATAAAAATTTTTGTTCCCAACCCCAGAGGAATTTTTACTGCACCCTCTTTATGAGAATTACGATCTTATGCTGGGAAAAAAGTTGTTAGCACGGGCAGAGGTCGTGATAAATTATCATAAGCAAATGTTTACAATAACAAATATCCATTGATAAACCACAACACAATACCGGAACAAAAACACTTCCAACACACACCTGACAATATACTAAACCAGCCAGACAATAACACACCAACTTCAAATTTCTTAGTGCATGACGCCACAATTCACAAAATCGAGCCCATTCAGACTGGAACATCTTAATTTCGAGGAAAAATAAAAACTGTGCTCTCTTTTGCTGAGGTACTATCATATACAATATCATGAAGGCGACAAGTTGACATTTACCAATCAAACCAAACATACTAAATCATATAGTTATCCTCAAGCCTACGAGCAAGAGGTTAAGAGTGAGGTAAAGGACATGTTGAATCGGAACAATACGCACAAGTAACTCGCCCTATAGGGTAGGGTAGGTATCTGGGTAATCCCAAAGAAACGAGGTCCAATTCCAAACATGGACGAAATCTTGGGAAAGTTGGGAAGATGCAATTATTTCACCACCATTGATTTGGCCAGGAATTTCCACCAAATTTTTCCACTAAACACGGCCATTACGAGTATTTGCGTATGCCATTCAGACTTAAAAACGCACCATCCACCTTTCAACGGTGCATGAACGACATTTTACGCCCACTTTTAAATAAACACTGTCCCGTATACCTAGACGACATAACAGTGTTTTCAGCATCCCTCGACGAACACTTGAGGTCACTCGAGTTGGTTTTTGAAAAACTAGCCGAATCTAACTTGAAGCTACAACTCGACAAATGTGAATTTTTACAACAAGAAACAAAGTTTTTGGGACGCAATCTGACACCAGACGGCATAAAACCTAACTCCGAGGAAATTAAAGCCATACAAAAATCCCTACTAAACCAAAGGAAATAAAATCTTTCCTGGGACTTACAGAGTATTACCGCAAATTCATTCCGAATTTTGCAGACATAGCCAACCCCATGACTAGGTGTTTGAAAAAAGACACAAAGCTCGACATTTCTAACCCGGAATATTTTTCTGCATTTAAAAAATTAAAATGTCTGATTTCAGAGGACCCTATTCTTAAGGTACCCGATTTTTGGAAAAAATTCATTTTAACCACAGACGCTAGTAATCTTGCTTCGGGAGCAGTGCTCTCAAAAGATGGATATCCAATCAGCTTAACGAACACGAAATCAATTACAGCACAATTGAAAAGGAACTATTGGCAATTGTATGGGCCAAAAAAACTGTTCGTCACTACCTACTGGGCAGACACTTTGAAATATCTAGTGATCACCAGCCTTTAAGCTGGTTATACCGCATGAATGAGCCAAATTCAAAGCTAACCCAATGGAGGGTCAAACTGTCCGAGTACGACATTGACATCAAGTACATAAAAGGAAAAGAAAACCATGTGGCTGACGCTTTGTCTCGAGTAAAATTTTAGGAGATATTTTTTAGTGAACAGACCCAGCACAGTGCAGAAGAAGCAACGGGGACTTGATTTTGATAACAGAAAAACCAATTAACGTATTCAACAGACAAGTAATATTTTCTAAAGGCTCACCAAACTTCAAAACTACAAAATATTTAAAAACAAAAACACATAGCTCAAATCTTTTATAACACTATGACCGAAGAAAAAGCTAAAGAGTATTTGATCAACTATTTTTGTGGCAAGAGTAGCGCCGCATTCAAACCGCACACAGAGAGATCATAAACAAGAATTATACAAAAATTCTTCGCAGCCTGATTTTGTTGAAAAACGTACCTACTTACGCAGAATTCAAGGAGCTGGTCCTAACTACTCATGAAAAACTTCTACACCCCGGAGTTCAGAAACCCACCAAACTTTTCGGTGAAACTTACTATTTCCCTAACAACCAATTATGTACTTATCCAAAACATTATAAAGGAATGCCTCCTTTGCAATTTGGCAAAGACAGAACACCGTAACACAAATATGCTAATGAAAACCACACCTAAACCAAAACATTGCCGTGATAAATTCATAATAGATATTTATTCATCCGAAGGCAAACATTATTTGAGCTGCATGGACATTTATTCGAAGTTCGCTACGTTGGAGCAGATAAGTACGAGGGACTGGATGGAATGTAAAAATGCACTTATGCGCATATTTAACCAACTGGGCAAGCCTAGACTATTGAAGGCAGACAGAGACGGCGCATTCTGCAGCCTGGCACTTAAGCGATGGCTTGAGAGTGAGGAAGTTGATTCAGAGAAGTTAAAGCATAGAGAAGGTGCAGGCTCGATATCGAAAATATGTTAGATTTATAGTAAGGAATTTACCTCACAACCACAGAATTCACGCTGTGAAATGTTAACATTTTTAACATAAAAGACATAAATATACATATGTATGCATGCTCCTTATGATACTCCCAACAACAGCATTGTGATATTTTCATGCTTCAATTTTTGCTTTCAACTAGCGAATCGCATTGTACGTAACTATGTATGCTCTTGCGTTTTGCCGTCGGCAATTCAATATTGACATGTAAATATAATTATGATATGAGCATGATTTTGTGTGAATGCATGGATAGTAATATTTACAGTCAATTTGGGCTTGCATATTTAATAATTTGTTTTGATTTTTACATAATATACTATACTAATAAATATTTTTGTATTACATTTCTTGTAATAGAAATTGAATTTATCACAACAATATATATGTACCTATGTATGTGATTCTTTCGGTTACTTTCCTCGCAGTCACCCTTCGGAAATTTATATAAAAAAGGGCAACACCCAAGATATTCTACAAAATTGTATTTTATTGAACTTTATGTACAACTTAATATTTAACTCGAATTATAGAATTGATGTTCGCACAATATGTTGGAGCTCGGGGTGAATCGCACGGCTATCGTCAGCGGATCGCAAAAACCAACTTGTTTCTCCGCCCCTTTTGTTCTCTTTTGGTTGTGGTGAAAAATGCAGTAGTATTGTAGTTATGTGTGATGTGGATTGTAGGTGGTGTCGAGATGAGTGTGGTGAATGAAGCGTGTTAGTGACGTATATTTTAATGCGGTGAGTGTAGAGTGTTCTGGATGCGGTATTATTGCTGTTCGGTTATAGGTTGTAAGTGGCTCATTTAGCCATACCGGCCCCCCGGGCGAATATTTTAGCCTAGAAGTCGTTGCAGTTGCTGGAGCGTGGCTACAATGTTGCTTAGGCCTGAGGTGCGGCGCGGACGGAGCCTTTGTTGCTGGCGTCGTTTCGACGTCCCGTTCTGTAGCCGCAAGATACGGAATGATGAGGTGGCTGGCTGTCGACGGGATCGTGCATCCCGGGTTATTGGCGGTCGTGGTACTGCGCCATGGTGGTGGTCACCAGAATGTTGACTGATGTCGTGTCTGGTGGTTCGGTGCAGCATGGTATGATGGGGCCACATACATATCTGGCATAGGTTTCCCGAACTACAATCCTGGATAGTGTGGGTAGGCGCCAGACAATTAAGGCAGTAGCCGTGTGCCTGGACGACGCGCAGCCTTTTCTCTAGTAGCAATCCTTTAAAAATGGCGCAGTGCGACAACCGGTGCGGTCGACGACATATTGGGCACCTGATGCGCGGCGGCCCTGCTGCTGATATGGGCGTTGACGGCAGTGCTCGTGTTTCACTCCGAGGACCCGTTGATGTGGTGGTTCGGGGAGCTGCAACTGGGCCAGCCACAACTCGGGCTGCCGCCACTGGAGCTGCCACTTGGCGTGGCACATGGATAGGTGAACGGATGGTTGGCGTCGGAGCGAGTGGCATGTCTGCACCCATGTTTATCTGTATGGAAGAGTGTTATTTTAATTGTAAATTTGTTGCATAGAGCGGATATGGGTATGGCTGCCACGTTGTGGCATAAGTGGATCGTCAAGTTGATCGACCATTAGGCTGTTTCGTTTGTTATTTTAAAATATTTATTATATCGGATTTATTCGAAGGTTTTTTCGTTTACGTTTCGATGTTATCGGCGGTCGGTAAAAAGCATAGTTTAACGAGCGGTCTTGTTAACTTTTCTGATTGCGTACGGAGATCGACTACGTGATGACCGTCGGAGCCTTGGTAAAGCTTCTCTATGCGACCAAGCCGCCTTTCGGTGGAGGGAGACACTCGTCCTGTATCAGTACACAATCTCCAATCTTTGACGCATTTTCTGTAGTTTTCCGTCGGTACCTCTTGTGGAGGTCCTTGATATAGTCTTTTTTCCATCGGTGACTGAAAGTATGATGGAGAATTTTAATTCTTTTCCATCTATTTAGTAAGGATAGCGACCCCACGCCTGGTTCAGGTGTGGCCAGAATGGGTGCTTCTTTTAGAAAATGCCCTAGAGTTAGGGCTTGAAATCGGAGGGATCTTGCGAGATAACCGTGAGGGGCCGTGAGTTGAGAGCGACTTCGATTTTAGTTAATAATGTCGTGAATTCTTCATAATTAAATTTGTAGCTGCCAGCTGTTTTCTTGAAATGAAATTTGAAGCTCTTTACAGCTAATTACCATAAATCGCTCACTTAAGGAGCGCTTGGGGGTACTTTTGTACAATCTCAAGGGAGACTTGTTTAATAAAGTCCACAAACTGTTTTTCTGTGGCTCTTTGAGCCCCTATAAAGGTTTTTCCATTGTCGCTCATAAGTTTGGACGGAAAACCGCGTCGTCCGACGAAGCAAGCAAATGTCGCGAGAAAAGCCTCTTTTGTCAAATTGGTACATAGCTCGAGGTGCACTGCTTTTGTCGTAAAACAGACAAAGACAGCCACGTTGCCTTTCAATAGTGTAAAAGACCTTAGCATGGACGCTTTAATCTGAAAACGCTCAGCAAAATCGACACCTGTAATGGTGAAAGGCAGAGCGAAATTGCAGCGCTCCGGTGGAAGTGCTACCATAATCTGCACATCTGTCATATGAAAATGCACTTTTTATTTGAGGCTTATGTGGGGGAATATAGAATTCTTGGCGGATTATATGTTGCATTAAGCGATGTTCCGCGTGCAACATTAGTATGTATATATACGAGTACTTGAGTAGCAATGTTGCAAGTCGAGACTTCTCTGGTATTATTAGAGGATGGCGTTCGTTATATGTCAGGCTTGAGTTAGCAGGCCGACGTTAGCAAGAAGCAGACCTTTCGTATCCAGAAATGGATTTAGTACTAAGAGTGAGCTCTTTTGGTCAATCGGCTTCGATTCTCTCAGTAAAAACATATCGCGGCTGAAGTAGCGCGTTTGGGTTGATGCGATAAGAGCGACCTTTGCCTTTTGTAGGCCTTGATGCGTCAATGTATCGCATTGGGGGTAAGTTGCTCCTTTAACTTTAAGTTTAACCCGCTCTAAGAACTTGAGCATATAGGCGACTACTCTGAGGGCTCGGGGGAACGATGAAAATCATTCAAGGATGTCATTATCATCCAATATTGTGTGGTAGGTGTCGATTTTTCGACTTTCGGGGGCAATTATGTTGCGTATTGGCGACTGTGGCCAAGAATCGGGAGATTCTATTAACCATCGGGGGCCATTCCACCATAGGATGGTGGTGGCGAGATGCAGGGGTTTGGACCCTCTTGTACCTAGATCAGCAGGATTGTCAGGACTGGCTACGTGCCGCCAAGTGGCTGATCCTACTAGGTCAAGTATTTGCGCCGTTCGATTAGAAATATAGGTTTTACACGCGTGTGGTGGCTTTTCTAACCAGGATAGAACTATTTCGGAATCAGACCATAGATATAATTTGTATTTCGCCATGTTTAAGTGGGTCTGCACCATGGAAGCTAGTTTTGCTAGTAGCAGCGCTCAACAGAGTTCAAATGGTGGGAGACTTAGCGTTTTTAGATGCGCAACTTTTGCTTTTGGCACTAGTAGGTGGCTTGTAGTTGCGATATCGCTTTATCTGCGCACATATATAGTGGCACAATATACCTTTTCGGAGGCGTCGCAGAAGCCGTGTAGTTCCACTTTGTATTCGGGGGAATAGTTTACTCCATCGTGGAGTTTGTATCTGCGAAATATCGCTCAGATTATTAGCAAACTGGGACCATTTTTTAAGCGAAGAGATTTCACTTGTTCGTCCCAGTCAGTTCCGTCTAGCCATAATTCTTGGATCAGTATTTTCGCATGTATCGTAATTGGCAAAAGTCATCCTGTGGGGTCGAAAAGTTTTGTTATCGCGGATAATTCGGATATGGACTCTGTCGTGTATGAAAACTGGTCCGATATCGCATTCCATTGATGCCCAGTGTTTTTGTTGTACTTTTCTTTTCGAATATAAGCAAATTAGTATCCAAAAAATTGTCGTTTGGTATATTTTTTAAGATATTTGGGTGATTAGGTGTGATCTTTTTTTGGGGAAACCCTCCGGTGTTGAGGGCCTTTATCACTTGTAATAAGGACTCGTATGCTTGTGAGAGGCTATGGCTCCCAGACATTATATCGTCTACATACGTTTGTGTTTTTAAGGGGGTATTCTACTCTAGAAATCAAATTTTGGGCAGTTTTTTGCATTTTATTTAAACAACAACCAAAAATATTTTACTATCCGTTTTTTTATGGTGTTGTTTTTGATATCTTAAGAATACAGAAAAAAATATTAAAGATTAAAATAATTAGAGGGGAGAGCGACAGGTGTAAAAAAAATGGCGCATCCTGGTGACATTGATCCTGACTCTCCTGGTGGTCTGAAAAAAAAAATCAAAAGAAATTCTTAATCAGTAAGAATGCTGTTATAGTCCGGGAATACGAAATTTTTTGTTTAAATGGCGACTGCCTGAAAAAAAAAATAATTTTTTACGTTTTTTTTTGAAATTCCTGAATTTTTTTTTAAATATTAAAAACAAAAATTTTGACACGATGCTAGTAAGAACGATAAAGGATTATATAAAGAAGGTTTATACAAAATTTCAAGTAAATCGGTTGTATAAAACTTGAGATAATGCCGGTTCCGCGTGGAAAAAAGTAGTTTCGAGAAAAACGCGTTTAAAGTTTAGGAGACAATTCTATTGAACACAGACGCCAGCTCAGCTTGTGTTTCCGAAAGAAACGTGGATACTGCTTCGTGCATTTATTGTCAGACATACAAACCGAAGTGGGATTGTGGTGTCTTCAAGGTCCATGAACCATATTGGTATTCATCACTTCGTATAATACTGGACCTTTCTCTGTAGCATGAATTTCCGCATGACTGAATGATTTCATAAATTTGATCTGGTGTAACCACCATCCACCATCCAAAGAAGAATGTGTGCGGCAATCCTCTCTTTTGCCACTCAACAGAGTACATCTAGCATCTAACAGCGCCATATGTACGTTGCTTCAAGATAAAGTCCATCGAAGCTGTTTGCTTGAAAAGTCTTGCTGTGACATCGGGACGATCGCTTCCTGATTGACCGCGATCCATAATACCGCACGTATGTCATCGCATCTTGGGAGTACTTCTTGCCTTGCCTTGCCATACTTTGATGCCAAAAAGAACGCCGACCGATATTAGTGCTACCTCGTCGTGGCATCGTAACAAAATTCAATCTATAATTGATCATATAACGTTTCGACTAAATAATTTTCAAAAATTTTTGAATCAAACGACAAATTTGAACAATTCAAATAATTGAAAAACAAAACAAAAAAATTGAAAAACAAATTTGTATGGAAAAATTAACTTATTGGAATTTTCCAATTTTCTGACTTTTTCTCATGAAAAGCATTCAGGTTTTTATTATTCATAAACCTGCCCTGATCCACACAGAACATTCTCTGAAAATTTCATCGAGATTGGTTCAGTCGTTCCCATAGCGTTACTAATAAACCAACATTCATTCGTTTGTATTAAAAAAAGAAAAGGGCTGTTTTCAGGGGGTTTTCGGCAATTATTCGAATTATTCTTGCCGTAAAAACCATCTTTGAATCTCAACGAACATTTAGAAAAAAGAATTGGTCAAATTGGTCCAGGCGTTGTTGAGTTGTGCGCTTACCAACACATTTTGCGATTCATTTTTATATATAAGAATATTTTCTAGTGTTTTAATTCCAAAACCGCACTCTTCCAATGCTTCTTTGACTACACTAGAGTCTACGGCGGACTCTATACCCTTGATTACAACAACTATGCCCTTAGAGTTCTTCAGTTGATACGAATAATTTTTGTTTGTATTTGACAAAAATTTAACGATTTGCATGAAACTTTTTTCAGTGTACGACAAAGGCACCATATGAAAACTGTTAGTGACAACAATTTCACTTAATTTCGCAACAAGAGTATTACTGCTACGTTCCCGCAAATATATTGGAGATGGTTTGGCATTAACGACTGTGGTGGTACCCTTCCCATCGTCGTCTGAACCATTCCTTAGTATGGCAAATCTGTTGCCATTTAAAACTGCCGTTTTATTGTTATTTGGTGCGCCGCCTTGAAACTTTTTAGTATTGACCGCTGACTTTGAAGGACTTAATTTTTTTTTATATTAACCTAGCGCTCAATGCCAGTTTGTGCAGATAGTCCTATTTTTGTTGGTACATTCTCACCTTGCGTTATGATTTTCTTCTTTGCCTGCGCATTTGCTGGTACCTGCAGCATGGATAATATGATACGAGACTCTTTGATTCTAGAGAGAAAGCTGTCAAAACTCGATTTTGCCACTGCTGAAAAATATTAGATTGGGCGGCTGTGGCAAAACTGATTGTTTTGAAAATTGCGTAATTTAATTAGAATCTAAGAAATTTTGCGAGAATTCATAAAGTGTCGCAAAATAATGTTCATATCCATATATATGTATGATTGCATATAAAAATATAAGGCAAAAGGCTAACATGTAGCTGTAATATCAATGCAAATTTGTGAGTATAATTTTCATATTATTTCAGCTCTGTTCACGCGTTACTGTTAAAATTTTCCTTTTCTAGCTAGCTGTGGTGGAACACGCTCATGGAATTTTGTTAGCTTTTGATAATTCACACGTTTGTTCGTAGTTGGCCCTCCTCTGTGATCAATGATTCCCCAATAACGATTAATTTTACTCTATGATTACTAGACGCATTAGTACAAACAAGAAAAGTTATTCTTTTTTTACTG
The DNA here is from genome assembly GCA_027475135.1 of Bactrocera correcta. NCBI lineage: Eukaryota > Metazoa > Arthropoda > Insecta > Diptera > Tephritidae > Bactrocera > Bactrocera correcta. The sequence goes on along the minus strand of CM050325.1, from coordinate 59,301,181 downwards.
ATTTTATGTCCCAAAGCCGAGGTTTCTTTTAAGCGCACATGAGTTCTATCTATCTTCCAAAAGAGCTCCTTGCTCAAACCTAAATTGTTTGATTTTTGCAAAAATGGGTTTACTTAATGAGTATTATCCGAACGTTTTTCGTCACATATTTTCGTATTCCATATTTGTTTTTGAAATTTCTTTGTTGCAAGAATCGAGATAAATCGATGAAATTTTGTGAAGTCAAAGAAAAATGTTCGTGCTATATTATACATATTTTTTATGGTCCTTTTGTTTAAATAAAAAAAAATTTAAAGTATGTGACACAACGCGGAAAATATTCACCTTTATTAATCAGCAAAATTTTTTTTAATGTGCTTAAAAAAATATTATTATTCAAATAAATGGATGTTATAAGTCAATAAAGATTTTGTCAAACGTTACTGCTGGTGGGTGGAAATGAAAGTCTTTTCTTGAGTGAGAAGTCTTTCATTCCAATTTTATTTTGATATTTGCAAGCCTTGTATACTATTTTTGAAATCTTCCTTATCTAATTAAACATATTTCAACATATTTGAAAATAGATATTTGTTTATAATAAGTATTAAATTGTACCTCTTGGGACCAGCACTCTACCGGGCGGCAAAAGTGACTGTTGGATAGGTGCTCGCAGCTTGTGATCTTGTCATGTTCATCAACTAAGAATATTCTATCTATCTAATGTCATCAGATTTCTTTCTTGAGAAAACTTTGGCGCCCTCAATAAAGATCTTCCAATTAGAAAATGCAACTGCTTCAATTTGTGTTAACCATATAGTTAACTTTTCATATGTAAGAGTGTTATCTCCTATGATACGCTTAAGATGATTAGGCAATTCACAAACTTTATGGTATGTCTTATGTCATATTTTGTCATATTTCCACTTATGTACCGGGTTGAAACGGCGGCGTTTTGGTTTATAGTGCAAGAAAATCATTTGCAACCACATAAGCATCAAAATATTTTCATATTTCAGTCATATTCAACTTAATTTACCTGAATATCGTGGTTTCCTTCCATATTAATAACGAAATTTATTAAATTTATTAATTTCAAACACTTAAACGCCAATAATAAAAAAGTAAATAAATACAGCTGATAGAATAGCGAACTCAAGAAACATACCACGCATGACACCTTGTGAATACCCTAGATGTTTCATAGATTTAGCACATGCCTCCCAAATTCCTCTCAAAATAGGGACTTACCGGGAGAATAAAATACCACTTGATGCCTTCTTTTTCCGTAGATATAATCACTTATTTAGAACCACTATCCAAATTCCAAATTTCGCTCTCCAAGATTTCTTTTGTTCTTCTGCTTTCTTCGTTTCTACCAATTTACATGGTTTTTGATCGCATTTAGTTGCTGACTTGTTATCGGCTACCATTGGGTCTTGCTCTTCCGTTCATAAAAAAAAATTATTACCCGTTGCAGTTCTCTGGTATGTTCGTACTCGACGGAATTTCCATTGTTTACGCATCGAAAATTTGTAACATGCGCACATATTCAAAGCTGATATATTTTTTGCCACACATGGTTCAAATCAGTCCAGCAGAAAATTGTTGTTGTTTGCTATACTTATAGATTTACCCAAAGATTTACTTATAGTTTACCCAAAGTTTCACATCAATTCAAACAATGTCCCAGCCATACGTTTACACGATCGTGATTGCCGAAGAACAGATTGTTCGTGTTCCATCAGGTCAGAGTAACGGATCAGTACTGAAGTATAGACAAAAAATTATTACTCTCTGCGCTCTTTGCATGGGCATTCGTTCGAGCTCTCGCGACAGACGAGATTACATACCTACATGTATACTCAGAGTGTATAGGTATGCGAGAGCGCTGCAAGCTATACGCCTTAATGGGTAGCAAGTACTCAATCCGAAAAAAAAGTTATTGTCAACTTTATAAGTAATCAATCCGAAAAAAGTTATTGTCATATTTATAAAAACAAGAATCAAAAGCAAACGATTATTTCTTTTTTAAAATTAAAATAGCAATAAATTAAATATTTTTTGAATAATTCAACATCGAAAATACATATGTGAAAAACAAACGGCTGTGTCATTTCAATGAGTGTTACCAATCAATAAAAATCTAAATGTCATATTGTAGCTACTCAGCGTATCATTACGTATGAGCGGTTTCAACTAGCTGTTTATTGCATACAATTTGAACAAGTGTATCTCCAATACACTGTGGAGCACACACTACTGATTTAATGAAAAATAAAAAACTCTTTATACGCGTTAGGATTTTACAAATTTTATTTATAAAATAAATTTATATTTTATAAAGTTATACGTATAAATATCGACGGGGGGAGAGACCGCAGTTCTAAAACGAGTGGCCGGAGCTGGTGATCGAGGTCGAATTGCAGGTGACGAATGGTGGAACGGTGTCGACGCGGCGGAGTGTAGAAGCGAATGTTGATGTGCGAGCTGTTAATGTCGAATAGCGCCTTCCATCACGATGGCCATCCTTTTTGTTGAGTGGGTACATGTGTGGTGAGTTATGTTGGTGTTGTGTGGTAATGTGAGTGTATGGTGCCATCGGATGTGGTGTATGTGAGTTCATCCTTAGGGTGCGCCAGTTTCTCCCGGGTAGAGTGGGGGGAGCCTAAACTCATTTAAACATCCTGGGCCCCCTAGGCGAGTATTTTGTCTAGTATTAAATGTATGTATAAGCGATTTCATG
>CM050325.1:59114187-59297959 GCA_027475135.1 Bactrocera correcta | reverse complement strand
AAATTTTTGTAATCAAATATTCTTCGTTTTGTAAGAAATTTTTAAACTCTATGCAGTTCATTTCATAATTGCACTTAGTAACTAAAATTGACTTCACAGTCTCAATTTTCATTTGCCATTTGTCCATATATTATTTAAAATGGAAAATAGGAAAATACCCTTTCTGTTGGAACGCAGGCAAATTCATCAAACAATTCACTGTCATTAATATTAGTGTTGCTTCTCATTTCCATAATATACATTAAATTTTTTTCAACCTCATTCCAAGATGGCACTGTGCGCAGAAGATCCATTCCATTACCTCAACCTCTTTAAATGCTTGATCCCACTGGTTTATATAATCAACACAATTATTATAAAAGTTTTTAACGTGATCTTTAATTTCTCTTAAGTTTCCAGTTCCTGCTTTTTCAAACTCTGACATGAGGTTCTTCATCGGGAGAGGTACAAAAATTGCATCTCTGCGTTCGTGATTTTAAATTTAAGTTCCTTCATTAGTAAGACAACTTCTATCATGCAAATATTCTGCGATTCAATCTGCATAATGTAATTATGAAAAAGAGATGCTTGACAATGAGTAAAGAAAGGCCACATTTCTGAGGTTGAGTTTTCAAAAATAGTTTTTAAGAGGCTTGGGCAGTGAGGCTGTTCTATAGCTGGCTTTAGAGTAAGCCTTCTTGTTTTACTAAAGCCTAGAATTTTTTTTTATATTCGACATCAACATTTTTAAAATGCTCTACTCTAACTGTGTATATATAGTATAAAAGTAAGAATATATTTTAACGACAATGACTTCAATATCCACCGGGAGATACTCTATTGAACTTTGCATGCAATTATTAACAATGTGAGCAGCACAGTTTACGCCAATAAGGGTGCTGGCAGTGGATACTGCCAATTTATGGAAAATATTATTTTTCCCGCGTCTTGCAGCTCCTCCAAAGTTACAATTAGTGTTATTTGCACAAAGAGCAAGTAACTTCCCACTTTATGCAAACTTTTCCATGAGATCAAAAATATAATTTGTGAGTATATCTAACGATTCACCCCGGAGATCATTTACTTCCAATATTTTTAATTGCACACCCTTCTCAGGCAGAAAATATCGAACAACAACAGGACACACTTTCAAACTTCCATGATTTGAGCAGTCGGAAAAAAACGGCAATAAAATTGATAGCATTAAAATCAGCTTTCACTAGTTGCAATGCATGTGGTGCTAATGCATTACAAACAATAGATTCACACTTGGTACGAGCTGATCAATAATTTTCGATGTGCAGTCATTGGAACGAAATGAAAAATTATGCTGCACAGTGTGATATGCCCAGGTGCCTTCATTTACGCTGCTTTTTCTTCGCTGATCGTTTATTGTACGTGTCCTTACAAATCTAATCACGGTTTTGCTGCTAGAAGCTGCAATATCGACTTTTCGAAGTTTCTGAGATTGTAAATGGCGCAGCACATCGTGTTTACCTGCATAGGCAATAGAGAAAACTGCAGAACATTTTGTACATTTCACTGTAATGCTTTATTAAAAGCGCATTTTCTGCGGGAAGGAAACATTTTGTAAAGCTAAAACAAAAGAATTCTTCCCAATTTAAGTTTCTAACACTACTGGCAATAAAACTTACCCAGTTGTTTGTCAATAGAACATTACAGAAAGCAAAATAATTGAAACCCGCAATCATCTGTTCACATCAGGGATGACAATTTTATATTGATAATACCTTAATCAATAAAGGGCTGTCCAGTAGTAGAAACTTTTTAAGCTGCTTGGTGCTAAATTTCAGAACAAAAAAACAGTACGTTCGGAAAAAACAGAACATTTTTGCCATTTTCACAAAAAAAAAAAACCACAGAACAGTTGCTTCAAAATCAGTACAGTACTGCGAAAATTAATACGGATGGTCACTGTAAAATGCCTCATACGCTGAGGGTTCACTTCTTCGGCATCAGGGACCTTTTTAGTATCATTTTTTTTCGCAGATCATGCGTGATTTCTTGGCATTTTATCATGGAAAAACTTACGTCTGAACAACGTTTACAAATCGAAATTTCAGTAAAAAGTGAGAAGACGAAACATCTTCTCCGCAGGGTTGTGCGCTGAGTTTGGGACCCGCCACGTAAAAAAACGCACCCAATGGAAAAGGACATAATCGATCTACTGAGCTTATTATTCGCAACACCATCACTCATGTTGCACCCAGCATTCATTATTGGATAATATTGGACGAGAGGAGACCACGCACGCAATGAAGAAAATATAGCAGCCGTAGCTACACGAAGAGAGTCTATTCGACGGCGTTTGCAGCAATTAGGACTGACTTGACGCATTTTACGGCGAGATCTTAAATTGAAAGCGTACAAAATATCCGAGGTTTTCAAGGCAAATTTTGTGCCTATTTTGGGCTCAATACATACCCATTGACAATAAAAATTGCTACTGAAGAGGTTCAGAAGCTGGCATTTCATCCAGAACTCTATATTTCTTCAAAAATGCCGGCGAGAACGTAAACGTCAATGGGCCCATCATCGCACATTATAACCGGCTATTTGATACCTGAAATTGAAGTTTGTCTTCTCAGCGACATTTGATTTCAACAAGTTGATACCCTTTTCCCCCACATCGTATCAGTCAGTGCATTTATGGAGAGAACCCTTCGGTGAGCAGATAATTTAACGTTGTGTGTCCTCCGATTGGCCACCAAGATCGTGTGGTATCGCACCGTTAGACTTTTTCTGTGGGGATATGTAAAGTCCAAAGTCTATGCGAACAACTCCGCTTTGATTAAGTACTTGGAGTAAAACATCAGGCTTGTTATTCGGCAGTTATCAGTCAAAATGCTCGAAGGAGTAATCGAAAATTGTACTCAACGGATGGACCATCTGAAAGAGATAATCTTCAAAACTTTAAAGGCAAAGAATGTTCTTTCGAATGATAATAAACAGTTCCGATTAAATTTGAAGTTTCTATGTTTTTATTTAAAAACAAGAAAAAACGTTAACTTCGGTTGCACCGAAGCTAAATACCCTTCACAGGTGCATTTCTGTTAGTAACTATGTGTCCAGTTTGTATAGAAGCTATATGCTATAGTAACTCGTTCTGAACAATTTCTTGGGAGATTACATTGTTACCTTAAAAAATAATATATACCAAATTTCGTGAATATATCTTGTCAAATGTTAAAGTTGTCCATACAAGGACTTGATTCCGATCGTTCAGTTTGTATGGCAGCTATATGCTATAGTTAACCGATCTGAACAATTTCTTCGGATATTACATTGTTGCCTTAGAAAATAATATATACCAAATTTCGTGAATATATCTTGCCAAATGTGAAAGTTTTCCATACAAGGAATTGATTCCGATCGTTCAGTTTGTATGGCAGCTATATGTTATAGTTAACCGATCTGAACAATTTTCTCGGATATTACATTTTTTCCCTAGAAAATAATCCATACCAAATTTGGTGATGATACATTGTCAAATGCGAAAGTTTTCCATACAAGAACTTGATTCCGATCGTTCAGTTTGTATGGCAGCTATATGCTATAGTCAACCGATCTGAACAATTTCTTCGGAGACTACATTTTTGCCTTAGAAAATATTATATACCAAATTTCGTGAATATATCTTGTCAAATGTGAAAGTTGTCCATACAAGGACTTGATTCCGATCGTTCAGTTTCTATGGCAGCTATATGCTATAGTCAACCGATCTGAACAATTTCTTCAGAGACTACATTTTTGCCTTAGAAAATATTATATACCAAATTTCGTGAATATATCTTGTCAAATGTGAAAGTTGTCCATACAAGGACTTGATTCCGATCGTTCAGTTTGTATGGCAGCTATATGTTATAGTTAACCGATCTGAACAATTTTCTCGGATATTACATTTTTTCCCTAGAAAATAATCCATACCAAATTTGGTGATGATACATTGTCAAATGCGAAAGTTTTCCATATGAGAACTTGATTCCGATTGTTCAGTTTATATGGCAGCTATATGCTATAGTGGTCCGATATCGGCCGTTCCGACAAATGAGCAGCTTCTTGAAGAGAAAATGACGTTTGCAAAATTTCAAAAGGATATCTTAAAAACTGAGGGACTAGTTCGTATATATACAGACAGACGGACAGACGGACAGACGGACAGACGGACAGACGGACAGACAGACGGACATGGCTAAATCGACTCAGCTCAACATCCTGATCATTTATATATATACTTTATAGGGTCTCCGACGCTTCCTTCTGGGTGTTACAAACGTCGTGACAAAGTTAATATACCCTGTTCAGGGTATAAAAATAGCAAACCCCGAATGGGGTTACCCTTTATAATCCGATTTCGACAACTTTTACACTTTTACATGTGTCATCTCTGTGGCGCATTTAGTTATTGATTTTATAAAACCGTTATATTGAGAGTTGATTGGGTTTTCATCCAGGTTTACTTATTTTCACACTGTACCACACCACCACTTATGGTGTCGAAAATATTTATCTCGCACCCTGGGTGTTTTAGCTTGAATTATTTGTGAGATGACAGATTTTCCCCGGTTTTCTAATCGTCTTGTCATCCAACTCAACAGACAGGCATCACCTTCAATTATACCGCCATTGAAGAAGCGTTGAAGTAATTTGAAATTCATCTCAAACCTTAGGGCTACGAACTTCGGAACTTAAGATTGAAAATGATTCTCACACTAGCACACACTTTCAGCATATTATTCCTCTTTTATTGCTCTCACAACCAAATCAATTTCCTTTTGTTGCTAAGAAAAACTTATTGACAAAGACAAAAGCTTATCGAACTTTTGTCAGTTTGTTAGTCTATCAGACAGTAAGGGGCTGAGTTAATTTTATTTTGAACCTTCATATTGTAGATCAAGACTATAAGCGTATACACAGTTATAATATTCTATGTATGTATGCACATTGCTACATATTTATACTGTTATTCCCAGCAAAAATACCAAACTGTCGTGCTTGTCTTCTAGTCTTTTGTTTATTGTCCACAGCGTGGAATTCTTGCTTGGTTTGTCTAGTCAAATAAACTTTATTTCTAACGCGATGATTTCATTGATCTCTTCACACAATAGGTGCTAACTGTAAATAGTTGATTCATTGTATTTTTCCACGAGTTATAAAGAACAGAACAAATTCCAGATTTAAGTCTTCTGAACAATTCAAAATAATTTCCTTAACAAACATACATACACACATATACATAAATTTCTTACCGTAGTCTAAGAAGCAAGCTTAAATTTATAAAGCACGATTTGTGTTTTGTTGTAGTAATTGATCAGTGGTAAATAAACAAGCGAAAGACAAACATATGGCAAATGATTTCGAGCAGTCGTCTACATTTCAGACCAGCGAGTCTGTCGGTCTGTTTTTTTGTGCCTCCATCAAACAATTTGAAGGAATGAAATTACTGTGGAAGGGAAATCAAACTGCAACAGCATTGTTGTTGTTGGCGTATGGAGGCATGCATTTCCAGCATTTGCCGCCACCGCATGCAAAGTCTTTGTGAAATCATAAGGAATTAAAAAATCTTAGCTCATCAAGGCTGCTGCGCTATTATTTGCATTCAAGTGATTTTCGCTGCCAAGAGATATCAGCGATGATTTTGATGGACCTGAAAAAATTGCCAAGATTGCCTTTGTCAGCTCGACATGCAGATGCCACACAAATTTTTAGGATTATTTGCTATGAAAATCGCAGAGGGATAATTGCCATTGTTTTCATTTTAAAACTGGTCGGCTACCGATTTTCTACCAACTGAAATATTCTCTTAATATCTTAATTTCGTCAGTACTCACACTATTTTATTCACAAACATTTAAGTTGAAATTAAATGTGCAATACAAGCAGTATGATGAAACGAGTGCAAATTTAGTTAACTGTCTGTCCTGTGAAAGCGGCGGCTTGAGTAATTATTGAGATATCTTAATTATTGTTTACTTTTCCATTTTTAAATCAAGCACCAACGAAGTTATCGCAATAAAGTCGTGCTCTTGTTCAACTCAACTTCCAGATAACAACTAAGTTAATCACAGTATCCATGTCTGTTTTTTTCCAATCTGTGAGCTAAATTACTGAATTTCAGAGATACACTTTTCCAGATAGTATTGTGTTCCTGTGTCAAAAGTAGCTAAAATAGTGTCAATACTTCACGTTGCCCATATTATACCACATATAATAATTTTAGATCTAACTGCAGGGTTTTCCAATAGGATGATATTACTTATTTTCAAAGAAAAAACACACTAATTGTTAAAGAATTTTAAATGTTTTTTAATTAATGAAAAGTACTTAATACAACATCATTCAAATGGCCTCCACGCTGCTTTTGTAGGAACGAATTCGATGAATCCAATTTTGAGTACTTTTTTCACTAAATCAAATCGTATGTCATGAATAACGCGTTCAATATTGACTTCTAGAGCTTGAAGAGAGTCAGGTTTATTGCTAAGGACAGAAGAAGTTTTCCAATGGTGTTAAATCATAACTCTTGGAGGGTATTCAACGTTACAATTTCTTGAAATCATCGATAATTTGTGGATTTTCCTCGCACCAGAATCTACAGTTCTGTTTAATTAATGATCCACTCAGGTGAAGGAGAGACTCATCGGGGAAGATGATTTTCTTAAACAAATTGTTATCGTTCTCAAGTTGTTCCAAGACAAAATCAGCAAATTCACGACAAAACGGTGGTCCACTGAATTCAGTTCTTAAAAGAGAAAATTTTTTTTACGTATGCAAGTCCAAATCCTTTCTCTAAATCCGCCAGGTAATGGGTTGAGACTGTCCTAATTTTTGAGAACGTCTTAGAATCGACAAATTGCTGTCAGCAACACTTGCCTGAACGGCCGCAATATTTTCATTACTTCGAGCGGTTCTTTGTGTTATTGGTACATGAACATTACATAGGGTGCAAAAGTAGACCGATAGGAGCAGCAAATGACGCCATATTTTTTCCTGCTCTTTTCACATTTCATCATGGAAAAATATGCCATTCAACAACTAGTCAAAATTTTTAAAATTTATTACCGAAACTCGGAGTCAGATCAACAAATTTTGAAAAGTTTTGATTCCACATGCACAATATAAAATATTCCCGTGCCAGTGAGACAAAGCGTCCGTAGTGTCGAAAATATTGCTGCGGCCAGAGCATCGATTGAGAAAGACCCAAATCAGTCTCTCACACGTCGTTCTCAAGCGTTGGGCATCTCTTTGACGTCGTCGTGGTGAATTCTACTAAAAGATCTTAGCCTATATACTCACAAGATCTAATTAACCCAAGAATTGAAGCCGCTTAATCGTAAGAATCGATGAGTGTTCGTGAATTGTGCTAAGCAACAACTTGAATTTCATGTGGATTTTATTGAAAAATCATCTTCAGCGATGAGTCTCATTTCTAGCTGAATGGCTTCGCCATAAGCAAAATATGCATTATTGGTCAGGCAGCAATCCACACGTACTCCATGAGTCACCATTGCCGAAAAAATTACGGTTTGGTGTGGTATATGGGACGGCGGCGTCATTGGGCTGTACTTCTTCCACGATGAGAAAGGTCGGCACGTTACCGTGAGTGGGAATCGCTACCGCTAAATGATAACCGAATATTTTTGGCCCGAACTGGATGATATGGAATTGGACAATATGTGGGTCCAACAGGACGGCGCAGCAAACCACACTGGAATGTCACAATCGGTTACTTGAAAACAAAGTTTGGTGAACGTGTTATCTAATAAAATGGCACAGCCAATTGGGCGCCTCGGTCGTACGATTTCCTGTGTGGCTAGCTGAAGTCTATGGTCTGTGCTAACAAGCCAGCTATGAGTTTCGTAGGAATATCGAATGTAAAATTGCAGCAATACCGGCCGATTTAACTTGAAAACCGTCGAAAATTAGGTTCAGCGTCTGGACTTCATGGCCCGTGGTGGCCATGCACCATAAATCGAGTTCCGTACATAATGGAATCGAATGATCTTTCACAGGCATAAAGAGTTTTATTTATATCCCAAACCGGTTTAGTAGCACTGTTATTGAAAAACCATTTATAAAGAAAATGTATTTTGGAATTTTCAACAATTCGATGAAAAGCGAGCACACGTGGACGATTATTATTGTGCCCAAAAAATAAGCTGACATTTGAATTTAAACTGCTCGCGTTGAAGGATTTGGAGAATCTTTTTTTTTTGTGTTTGAGATACGTGTCGTTTTGTGAGCTGCTAAAAGTGATTTTTTCGTGTTTTGCGACGTCAAAATTTGTTGAGCAAAGAATTTGCATTAAATTTTATTTACGGAATCAATTTTCTGCGGTGGATACGTTGAGGATGGTGCAGAAAGCCTTTGGTGACAAGGCTACGTCAAAAAAAAATGCTTACAAGTGGTATAGTGAGTTTCAAGCCGGCCGTGAACGTGTCGAAGACGAAGAGCGTCCAGTGCGACCATAAACCTCAACCGACGAAGCTCACGTTCAACAAATCAAAGATTTGGTGTTGAAAAACCGTCGATTAACAATTAGAGACCTTGCTTATAAAGTAAAGTTGGCTTATCGAAAGGTTCAGCCAATACCATTTTGAAGGATGTTTTGGGCCTCAAGCGCGTCAAATCTCGACTGGTACCGAAAATATTGAATTTTTTGGAAAACAGGCGTCGCGTTGAAGTGTGTGAAATGATGCTTTCCGACTACCAGGGTGGCAGGAAACGCATTATAACTGGCGATGAGACTTGGATCTATGCTTACGACCCTGAAATAACTAATCATTCGAGCCAATATCGTGCCAAAAGAGAGCCGAGACCAAAAAAATCGCGCCAAAGTCGCTCAAAATCAAGGTCATGTTGACTGTTTTCCTCGATTGTCGTGGTGTTGTGCATTATGAATTCCTTCCAACCGGTCAAGCAGTCAACAAGGAATATTATTTGAACGTTATGCGTCGTTTGCGTAACGCTATCCGCCTATCCCATACTGCCCTGGTAATTCGTGATCGTTTCGCCAAAAACTCAACCCATATCATTCCGCAACCACCGTATTCACCAAATCTGGCGCCTTGCGACTTCTGGCTGTTCACCAAGCTCAAAAGACCGCTCCGGGGACACGGTTTTTATACGATAGAGGAGATTCAAGCCGCAGCGAAGACGGAACTAAAGGCCAACCCGGAAAGTGACTACAACCACAATTTCGAAGATTGGAAAATCCGTAGGCATAAGTGCATTGCATCGGGAGGGGATTACTTTGAAGGGGATGAAATTGATGTGGAAGAATAAATAAAGAATTTTCAAAATAAATACAATGTTTTTTGGGCACAGTAGTAGACCGGTCAATACCGGTTTGTGCACAATTAAATAAATGTTGTATAATGCTGGATAATTTTATTATTTTCTTAACGTTTTTTTATATATAATTATACTAGAGTATACGCACTTTAGTTATCAGTAAATGTAGAGAATATTTTATTGACCCATAGCCATTTAGTAAAGAAGCTATTTCAGACATGTTGTGGTCCGGGCTTAAAAAAATTATGAAATCGTTTCACATGTCAGACCGATTTCTGTTTATGGTGCATTGAAATCCAGAACTTTGTCATTTACCTCGAATACCTTATTTTTTTAATGTTTAAAGTTATACAACTTTTACACGGACTACATTCCGGTTTCATTCTTTTGATTTTAGTTGCGTATCTCAAAAGTTTATTTTAAATTAAATTTCTCATTGCAGAGAGCTTAGTTAAAAACAGCATGAGACTATGGATAGAGAAAAAATATGTTTAATTTTACCCCTCAACATTATTCACCATACCTCGATCCAGGGCCATAAAACATTGGGTTACCGCATTTACGACTTTCGCTTTGTACGTGCTTCGTAACAACCAACTAAGGTTGCACACCTCCAAATTATCTTGTCAATGTGTCAGTAGGCAACACATTTGCCACCCCACGTTACACCGACGGCTCCTACACCAACCACAGCAAGCCATATTCAGTGGCGCTGCCACTTGCTGGAACTTGTTGGAGCTTGATGTCGCTATTGTTACTTATTTGTTGCACGAAATTACAAGCATATGTAGACCCGCTTGTGTATGTGTGTGTATGCATGAGAATCAATGTAACTGTGTATCTCTGCGGTGAAGCTGGCGAAATGCAAATCTTTTGTCAGAAATATTTACACGCTTGCAACTAAACTCACATGGCGCACAGCAGCTGACGTCGGTGATTTGTTGCTGATATGCCACCGGCACGAACACGAGGTGGCGAAGCTGTTTGGCGACGACAATGTCGCACTTTCAATTGATGTGGCCGCAGGTGATAAAATATCCACACATACATACACACCCGCAGGCATAGACATTCCGCATTTGCTTGATGTGTTGATGTGATGCTCTGATGGAGTGATGTACTGTCCGATTGATGGGTTGCATTTCACCACTCAGCGCTTGTTGCCAGTGAATGGACTTAATTCCCATGTCTATTTGTATGTATGTACGTACAGTTATTTACACTTATATATTTATGTATTCGTACACGTCATCTAATTTATGAGCGTGTGCGCGACTACACTTTATGATCGTGTTATAATTTGCAATTGAATATTATGCAGTCAAAGTACAAACATATGTGTGCGCATGCATGTGCATATGTTTGTACGGGAGTGTTATATAAGAAGTATGGAGCTTAGTCACTGATGCTGTTGAATTGATTGACAGCGACACGTTGGTGTTATAGTGTGACAGAGTAAGTATTTAGTCACACTTTGCAATTACTTGAGCTCATTGATATACATACATAGCAGACGATGGCTTCTGGGTGCAACAACTCTGAAATACTTAGGTCTTCATAATCGGTTTCCTTTCATTTGCACTATTTGGATGTGTTATTTTATTATACAGTAGAATCCGTTTATTATGACTCCGCCTATATTGACCAACTGGTTACTATGACGTAATTACACTACGAAGTTTGGTTTTCATATAAAATTCTTTATAAAAAAGTCAGATATAATGACTTCCCTTACAGTGACATGTCGCTTATTATGACCCATTTCTGATAAATTATGTCCGGTTAGAATGACTGACATAATTCTTTACACCTCCAGCAATGTTCGTTGATTTCCGACGCCGTTCGGAAAGTGGCTCATTTTTGTTTTGAGTCTCAGTGAGTAATTGACGCTTGAAGGCCACGCACTATTTTTTGTTTGTCACTGTGAAATAATGTCATCACAACGACGTAAAGCATTTACAATTAAGGAGAAAGGTGCAATAATATGCAGATTAGAAAATGAAGAATCTAACTCATGTCTCGCAAAGGAATTTGCCGTGGGTCATTCGACGATCTCAGTGATTTTTAAAAACAAGAACCGCATTAAGCAATCGTTCAATTCAAATGTTTTGAAACCGAATAGGCTTCGAAAATCACGACAAGAAAATGTTGATCAAGCATTAATTCAGTGGTTTAAAAACATGAGATACTAAGGAATACCTGTCAGCGGCCCTATGCTACAGGAAAGGCAATTGGTTTTGCCGCGCGTTTTGGTATTCTCGACTTCAATTGTTCTGCAAGCTGGATCAGTCGTTTTAAAGTTCGACATAACATTGTGGCGGGAAAAATTGTCGGTGAATCTTCGTCTGTTGATCAAAATTCAACAACAAACTGATCAATATCTGTGTGGCCGAATTTACGAAGACAATTTTCTGATGATGAGATATTTAATGCTGATGAAACTGGACTTTTTTACAAATTAATGCCGGATAAAACTTTAAAATTTAAAGGTGAAAATTGTAGTGGAGGTAAGTTGCCGAAAGATAGAATAACTGTCATGGTAGCAGCTAATATGAGTGGCACAGAGAAAAATAAATTGCTCATTAATGGACAGTCACAAAAACCAAGACGTTTTAGAAGTGTCAAATCATTACCTGTCGATTATGCTAACAATCGTTAAGCTTGGATGACGTCAGAACTTTTTGAAAATGGCTTCGTGATTGGGATCGTGATTTGGTGAAGAAGAAGAAAAAGATTCTATTGCTGGTTGATAATTGCCCGGTGCATCCAAATGTTACTGATTTAAAGTCTATAACACTTGTTTTCCTTCCGCCGAATACAACATCAGTACTACAGCCAATGGAACAGGGAATAATACGATCACTAAAAAATTTAGGATTTTAGAAGAATTTTTAGAATTTTAGGAAGAACCTTGTGCTCAAAATGATTAACTGTCTTGATGCTAATGAAAACAACTCTTCTACAAAAATAATGGCCCTAGATGCAATTCTGATGGTTAATGATGCCTGGAATAAAATATTACAAAGTACAATTCGTAACTGTTTCAAACATGCAGGATTCATTGAAAGCCATGACGGTTTGCCTTCTCAAATATCAGAAAATGAATTCGATGAAGAAGATGACGTTCCTTTATCTTTGTGGTCACGAAACCTAAATTCAGATTCTTTAGTAGCACCGAAAATGTGGAAGGATTATGTTGACGTCGATAGCGCTCTCCTCACATACAAAGAACCCACCGATGATAATATCGTACAGAACATTAGTGCTAAGAAACAACTCGAAAGTGATGGGGAAGAGGAAGTCGAGGAAGAACCATTACCTACCGCAGAAGAGGCATTAAAGGCTGCAGAATTATTATCACGATTTGTTCAGAGTAATATTGAAAATGATAATTTGACCATAGCTATGTCTTCTATAAACAATAGTATTAGAGCCTGTTTTTACAATAAAATGAAAAAACAAAAGCAGACAAAAATTACAGATTACTCACAGTAAAAAATACACTTGTATGTGTTATAATGTGCTGATTAACTCGGATTCCAGAAACTGCTTTGAATCATCAACTCATTGTTGTTTTTGGTCAAAAGTGAGATCGCGCAGTACTGGCAGAGCTTTCTCATACCCACATATTCGGAAGTGATATGATTTACACTTTCAATTGATATCTTTGGAGTACCTGCTCTTGAAAAACTTCACTTTACGGTCATTAAAAATTTTTATGCGGACTTGTTTGATGTTTTCTTCTGTAACAACCTCTTTTGTGTGTCCGCAGCGTTTACCGTCTTCGGTGAACATTTCATTACCATTCTTACGACAGTCGGCTAAGTAACTGGAACGGACCTGGATTTTTTTCTACCGCTACAACAACAATGACATCATATCATCACGTCTAAATTTAGCTTACCAATCCTTGATGATTTATTTTCCAGGTGCTGTGTCCGGAAACTTAATATCAAACCAAGCTGCGGATATAGTCTAATTTGGTTTTCATATTTTCTCCACGTGTTGGAAAGTCTGCCAGCATATTTAGTGTTTTATGGTAAGCTAGGAATTTTTCTATTATCACTTCAAAATATTCCCATAATTCTCTTCTCAGAACAGCCACAATTTTGATAAAATACGTACATTTCATTAATTGCCGTACATGAAGACTATCATATATTCCACATCATACATATGTATATTCTACCGTCAAAATGTTACATACTATGCTTAGGAACTTTTCTACAAATGTAATTAAAACAATATCCTTCCACCTCCCCCGCTTCGAAAAATTCACTCCTAATTTGAACATACTTATATTAAATGACTGAGTTTATTCTGAATGTGAAGAATGAATCAATAATTTTGGCGTAGATGTTTCACTTTCCACTTCTACGACTCGTACTGTACCGATTTGTGAGAATTCGGCAACATCATTGTTTCTGAGGGCATGCCAATGACTTTTCAAATTGAAATGGAAATTTTCCTTGAGTAAAACGGGTTATTTTGTCGACTGTAAATCACCATATAGTCCATCCGCTGAGTCCGATTTTCGAGGACTCGTTCAATCATTTCGACTTTTAACTGACGAATTACAAGCGTGATGTTTTGCACCAAGGACTGAAATGAAGCGGCATTGCTGGCATAGATTTTAAACATGTCTAACGTTCTAACGGTGTACGAGTACTATCGCCCGGCCTAAATCGTGAAATTATTATTATCTCTCAATACACCCATTGTTTGATGCGATGTGTGGCAAGTGGTTGCTATCTTGTTGAAATCGCCGAGATCAAGAGCTTCAATTTCAGAAAGAACAGAAGTATTTTGCAAAATATTTTTTTGTTATTTAAATACTTGTTGCTTTAGAAGTAGCAATTTCATTGACTACTCTTACAATACTTCAGAAGTTAGTTTCCTAGTCCCAGTGGGATATTATTCGCTCTATATAGAATGCGAGAAAATGGATGTAAACGAAATAATCTTAATTCCATTCAGCCGCTTTCTCATAACTGTTCATATTTTATGACTTCGATTAGGCTGCACCTATGATCAAAATAAGAGCTCGAATATGAATAAATTATGGAAATTGTGTGAAATAATTTATTCAGATTATTGACCTGTTTTCAATGTTGAAATAAGTCGCAAAAATCGCAAGCTTGCAAAAATAAAATACAACAAAAAAAGGTTAACTTCGGCTGCACCGAAGCTAATATACCCTTCACAGCTGCCTTTATTTTAGCAACTATATTTTCAGTTTGTATGGAAGCTATTTTCTATAGTAGTCCGATTTGAACAATTTTTTCGGAGATTATATTATTACCTCAAATGTGAAAGTTTTCCATGCAAACACTTGATTCCGATCGTTCAGTTTATATGGCAGCTATATGTTATAGTGGTCCAATGTCGGCAGTTCCGACAAATGAGCAGCTTCGTGAAGAGAAATTGACGTTTGCAAAATTCGAAAATGATATCTTAAAAACTGAGGGACTAGTTCGTATATATACAGACAGACGGACAGGCAGACAGACGGCTATGGCTAAATCGACTAAGCTCAACATACTGATCATTTACACCCGTACTACTGTGCCAAAAAAAGGTGACATTTGAATTTAAACTGCGCGCGTCGAAGGATTTGGATAATTATTGTTTTTTTAGGTTGGTAGTACTGCCAGTCACATTTATGTCAAATTTCATGTCAAAATATTCATTCATTAATTTTCTGCTGCGGATACGTTGAGGATGGTGCAAAAAGCCTTTGGTGATGAGGCTATGTCTAAAAAAAATATTTACAAATGGTATGGTGAGTTCCAAGCCGGCCGTGAACGTGTCGAAGACGAAGAGCGTCCAGGGCGACCATCAACCGCAACCGATGAAGCTCACGTTCAACAAATCAAAGATTTGATGTTGAAAAACCCGTCGATTAACAATTAGAGACCTTGCTAATGAAGTTGGCATATCGAAAGACTCATCCAATACCAATTTAAAGAATGTTTTGGGCCTCAAGCGCGTCAAATCTCGACTGAGACCGAAAACATTGAATTTTTTGGAAAAGATGGGTCGCGCTGGAGTGTGTGACACGACGCTTTCCGACTACCAGGGTGTCATGAAACGCATTATAACTGGCGATGAGACTTGGACCTATGCTTACGACCCCGAAACAACCGATCAATCGACCGAATATCGTGCCAAATGAGAGCTGAGACCAAAAAAATCGCGCCAAAGTCACTCAAAAATCAAGATCATGTTGACTATTTTCTTCGATTAAAAGTGGTGTTGTGCACTATGAATTCCTTCCAACCGGTCAAACAGTCAACAAGGAATATTATTTGAACGTTATGCGTCGTTTGCGTAACGCCGTTCGCCTAGAAAGGCCGGAACTGTGGAAAGACAATTCTTGGTTTTTACACCACGATAATGCACCATCCCATACTGCCCTCGTAATTCGTGATCATTTGGCCAAAAACTCAACCAATGTCGTTCCGCAACCACCGTATTCACCTGATCTGGCGCCGTGCGACTTCTGGCTGTTCACCAAGCTAAAGAGACCGCTCCAGGGACACCGTTTTTATACGATAGAGGAGATTCAAGCCGCAGCGAAGACGGAACTGAAGGAAATCCCGGAAAGTGACTACAACCGGTGTTTCGAAGATTGGAAAATCCGTTGGCATAAGTGCATTGCATCGAGAGGGAATTACTTTGAAGGGGATGAAATTGATTTGGAAGAATGAATAAAGAATTTTCAAAATAAATACAATGTCATCTTATTTTTAAAAAGTCTGCGACGCT
Source organism: Bactrocera correcta (assembly GCA_027475135.1). Taxonomy (NCBI): domain Eukaryota; kingdom Metazoa; phylum Arthropoda; class Insecta; order Diptera; family Tephritidae; genus Bactrocera; species Bactrocera correcta. The sequence continues at coordinate 59,281,897 of CM050325.1, read as the reverse complement.
TCCTTCTGTGTGTTACAAACTTCATGGCAAACTTAATATACCCTGTTCAGGTATAATAATGAAGAATAACCGTTATAATTTCGAAAATAAAAAAGTTTTAGGTAAACTTGAATAGTATTATATTCGAGCAGGCGTCATTATAGAATACTGCTACGGCGTTATAAATGTAAATGAATATACATATGCTACAAAGTTACCCATTTTCGCACACATTTTAATTTACATTTTTATTTCTTTTTGTGTATTTTTAGACGAAAGTTCGCGAAAGGAGAAACATAAAAAACAAACGAATGAATTAAAAGCGTTTTAATCTCTACTTACGTAATTTATGCTTATGTAATCTACGATTTAGTTGACCAAAACAAAATAGAAAACAAATTTAAGATTCTTTCGTATATTTAAAAGAAGAGTTAAAACTCAGATTTGTAAAAGTTTTTGTTTTTTTTTTTGTTTTGTATTTAATCACATGCGAAGAAATAGAAGTGATGAAATTTTGAAAATAAAACTAATGAAAGAGTTCTTGAAGTTAATGACATGGTAGCTGGGTGCGAAAGAATAATGACATGGGCTTAAGAATCTTAATTATCATATCTTAAAAGATACAACAATAGAAAACATATACAGTATACATATATTTGTATGTATGTATTACTATTTACATAATTTATTAAAACATACCTTATTAAAAAGAATACTATGAGATAATATTTATTACTACTTAAAAGCTGAAATAAAGAAAAATAATAATAATATTGATTTGTAAGAAATTATAGGCACAACTGAGTTTGTTTTGTGAGATTTCGCAAACAAAGTAATATTTCATAATTTAGTTAAGGAAGATTAAAATTAAAGAAGTTTAATGATAAAATATTATGTCATTATATTGCAATTCTTTCAGATGGTACCGGCTCTAATAAATTTTATTTAAGACTACCAAACAGCACTCCTGCTTCGTAGCGACTAAATAAATATTCAGGTGTTCTTGAAGTCATAACTCCTTTACTTTTAAAAAGATTAAGATTAAAATTTCCTGCATTTTTTTTGTTCTATCGCAAATGGACATTCTTCCTGTTATACTATAAGCAATTTTCTTATGATCGCTTTTAGTGAAAATAAGTTGTCGATGTAGATATCTTGTAATTGAGGAACCGCCCTCCGTGCTTTCCCTATTTAATAGGATGGAGTCGATCTTCATTTTCGTCTCTTCTCCCATTTTCTTCGACTCTACTGTAGGCAGTCGGTCATTTGCCCTGGCTTCCGTTAGAATTAGCCTTAGGACTACCCTCTCTAAGCTTTAGCTTATGTCCCCCTTTGTGTTACTGAGAGGAGCTTGGGACTCCTTGTTTAAGAGTATCAGAAATAGATGATATGGTCCTTCGGCTCTCTCCAACCTAATCACCCTTCATATTTTGGTGGTTAGAAAAGGATTGAGCAACGTTACATCTTTCCGATTAGTGTCGCGGTGCAGAGTATGGCTGGAAGCTAGACACGAAGACAAAGACGAGGTCGCATCGGGATCTTCGATTTGGCCACCCTTCACTTACATTAACTACAGCCTCTTTATATAGGGATGCCGACCGTTCATTGGCACACTTATTAATTTGTGCAAACCGAAGTGCTTGGACCATATTAATAAAAGCTGCAGAAATAGCAGCCGTTACCTGCTTCCATTCCTCATGGGAGTTACAGAGGTCAAACACGCCAAGCTGAATTAAGCTGACGAGCTTAGCAATTTTGATGACCTGTGGCTTCTTGCCCTTCCTTGCAACCTATTCCCTTTGATTGAATGTTGGGGCTCGTTTAACTCCAATTCCGCTTCCCACTTACGCCCTGTCCTTATTTTTTATATTATCTGTAGGCAGATTCCCACCGACAATCCCTAATTTACCGCTTTTAACAAAAGCAATCCATGCAACTCCACTCCCTTTTTGGAGGATGGTGTCCCTCACGAGAGTCTATCGATCTACTTTCGCCCTCATCCTTATTAGGTTTTCGTTATCATTTATGCTTATATATTATGGATGTCACACCTGCTTACTCAGTTGAAAAATACCACAACCACCAGTCTAGGGTTCAAACCAAACCATTAGATGGTCCGAGCTAAGTCCACAACAAGTTAAGGGTCAAAAATCCGTAGAAGTATAGAAAGGCTGTGAAGGTCGCAGGTCATTTAAAGTTACTCAGGATATATTTTGCGAGTGTATATAATGTTTGGCTGTATGCGAATATTACTTCATTTTTATTGGTTTATAATAAAATTGACTGCACATAACTTTTGTTGTAAGTTTTTTGAATGCAATCTAATTTGAAGATGATCGAGGTCATCAAAACTTGATATAAAATACATGTATGCCTTCATGTTATTGTTGGCAATAATGAAAAGTCAAATAATAATTATTTATACCACGTTTCGAATAATTAAAAGCACCATATATACAAACATCCATTTTTATTTGATTAGGAAATCAAGCAAAACCAAAGCATAGAAATAGCCACGGAAATTAACTATTTATATTGAAGACTATTAAAACAAGTCATTTGATAACAGCCTCGTCGGTTTGATTAAAAGTAAAAACTGAACAAGAAAAAACGTTAACTTCGGTTGCACCGAAGCTAAATACCCTTCACAGGTGCATTTCTGTTAGTAACTATGTGTCCAGTTTGTATAGAAGCTATATGCTATAGTAACTCGTTCTGAACAATTTCTTGGGAGATTACATTGTTACCTTAAAAAATAATATATACCAAATTTCGTGAATATATCTTGTCAAATGTTAAAGTTGTCCATACAAGGACTTGATTCCGATCGTTCAGTTTGTATGGCAGCTATATGCTATAGTTAACCGATCTGAACAATTTCTTCGGATATTACATTGTTGCCTTAGAAAATAATATATACCAAATTTCGTGAATATATCTTGCCAAATGTGAAAGTTTTCCATACAAGGAATTGATTCCGATCGTTCAGTTTGTATGGCAGCTATATGTTATAGTTAACCGATCTGAACAATTTTCTCGGATATTACATTTTTTCCCTAGAAAATAATCCATACCAAATTTGGTGATGATACATTGTCAAATGCGAAAGTTTTCCATACAAGAACTTGATTCCGATCGTTCAGTTTGTATGGCAGCTATATGCTATAGTCAACCGATCTGAACAATTTCTTCGGAGACTACATTTTTGCCTTAGAAAATATTATATACCAAATTTCGTGAATATATCTTGTCAAATGTGAAAGTTGTCCATACAAGGACTTGATTCCGATCGTTCAGTTTCTATGGCAGCTATATGCTATAGTCAACCGATCTGAACAATTTCTTCAGAGACTACATTTTTGCCTTAGAAAATATTATATACCAAATTTCGTGAATATATCTTGTCAAATGTGAAAGTTGTCCATACAAGGACTTGATTCCGATCGTTCAGTTTGTATGGCAGCTATATGTTATAGTTAACCGATCTGAACAATTTTCTCGGATATTACATTTTTTCCCTAGAAAATAATCCATACCAAATTTGGTGATGATACATTGTCAAATGCGAAAGTTTTCCATATGAGAACTTGATTCCGATTGTTCAGTTTATATGGCAGCTATATGCTATAGTGGTCCGATATCGGCCGTTCCGACAAATGAGCAGCTTCTTGAAGAGAAAATGACGTTTGCAAAATTTCAAAAGGATATCTTAAAAACTGAGGGACTAGTTCGTATATATACAGACAGACGGACAGACGGACAGACGGACAGACGGACAGACGGACAGACGGACAGACAGACGGACATGGCTAAATCGACTCAGCTCAACATCCTGATCATTTATATATATACTTTATAGGGTCTCCGACGCTTCCTTCTGGGTGTTACAAACGTCGTGACAAAGTTAATATACCCTGTTCAGGGTATAAATATAATAAATAGTACATGTATGTATATACATATATAAGTATATAGGTTTATGTATTCATGAATTACTGCTTGACTTAAAGTTAACTTGGAGTCAACTAATTCTCTCGCCTAAAATGGGTAATGAAGTGTGATTCCCACGAATTATGGGGCGATATTTATGTTCTGAGTTTTATAGCATTTCATTTAATAGTGTAAATTTAAGAAAAAATATTGTTTACAAATAATAATAAATATTAATTTATTGCAGTTTAATATTTATGTATGTATTTTCAGGCAATAGAATTATCTCGTAAGACGTATTGCTCAACCCCAAATTCGATTAAGAAATATTGACAGCGTAAAAGTCTATTGGACAAAATTCAAATGCACATGAGTATTTATTTGGCCAAGTAGGCGCTGATTGCAAAATATCATTTCGATATTATTTCAAAGCAAGTATGCTAATTAAAATGTAAATAAAGCAAATAATAAGTGTTTGAAAGACATACTGGTGATTTTTATTCGTTACGGGAACAAAATAAATTAAGTTTTCTAAACGTTTGGTATAGTGGAAAAAGCTATATATTGTATTTTAGTTTTACTAGGCATTAGTCTCAGCAATTAAGCCTACGTTGACGCTAAATCTCTTTCTATCAAGCATTTGCTTGAAGGCTGAGAAGGTAGAAGCCACAACTTTGCAAGTTCACTCTCTTCGCTTTTCATCGCGTGCAGACTACTAGGTTGACTGCCGAAGCCTTAAACCATTGACACATTTTGAAGATATTTCCAATATTTTCATTAAGGGTATTTCGAGAGCCATCTCGTTCATCTTACTTTTTTGTGAATTGTGGTCAAAAAGGCGCTGGTTTGAGCCGATGCGTGAGAGCTCGCATTGTCATGGTGCACAATGATTCGCCTTCTCTTCTTCGTTTTTCGAATTTCTCCGAAGACTTCAGGCAAACAAATTGTGGTGTACTACTCAGAATTGACCGTCCTACGTTGCCCAAGCGGAACAGTCGCCACATGTCTTCCACGAACAACTTTCGTTGGATTTGGCTCGTCTTGGAAGACCCACATGGTCGATTACTGTTTTGTTTTGGGCTCATACGCATAGATCCATGATTCGTCACCTGTGACGATCTTATAAACGTCTTTTGAAGCACCGCGATCGTATTTTTTCAGAATTTCTTTACACCAATCCACACGAGCCTTTTTTTGAGCGAATGTCAAATTGTGCGGGATCCAACGAGAACAAACCTTTTTTACGGCCAGGTCTTCATGCAATATCGAATGTATGCTGGTGGGAAAAATGCATAGGCATGCCTCTATGTAAAGGTATGTTACATAACGGTCTTTCATTATCAGTTCACGTACTGCATCGTTGTTTTCTGGTACAACGGCTGTTTTTGGGCGACCTTCACGGAGTTCGTCTTTGAGCGAGCGTCAGCCACGATTGAATTCGTTGTACCAGTTTTTCGTAGTGCTATAGGAGGGTGCTTCATAGCCACATAAAAATTTTAGTTCATCGATGTACTCTTGTCGTGATAATCCACGTCGAAATTTGTGAAAAATGATCGCACGAAAATGTTCACGAGTTAATTCCATTTTTTGGCCGTGGTGAATTTTTTAATTCCCTGTAAATAAAACAATTCACGTTTAAATGACAAAACGTTCTGAGTGATGCTATGCTAAAAAATGTCAAACTTTTCAATGGAAATGTCAGATTGCACCTGGCAACACTTAGTGTAGCCTAGGCCAGAAATGTATATAGCAGCCCTCGTAGAACAGGGATTATCTGCTCTGTTTGTTCAGATTAAGAAGCTTCCTAACTCTAAACTTTGACCTTAAAAAATGTTAAGTGTATTCGGTGAAAACAGAGCTTACCTGGGAGAAGATGAGATACCTTCCATGGCTCCTGATGATCCAATTTAAAAGACATTGGGCAGCTTAAGTGGAAAAAAATCTTGTATTTTATCAAATTCCCTGAGTTTCTAAGCCGCACAGTGAGCCTTATGATGGATTTAGTGCGGCCGCCTGCAGTCTGGCGCCTCTCTGCCTGCCTTTACAACTCACGCAATTTCACACTCCAAAAATCTAGTATGCTGCTGTAGGCTCTTGCAGAAACTCGTGAGCAAAAAATGTTTAAACAATTTCAAACTTTGTCCATTCAAAACGATTAAATCGTATCTATTAAGAAGATAGTTGAGTAATGATAAATGTTCTATTGCACAAAGGAGATGATAACCAGCAGACCAATAATTACTGCTGATACTTAGCTTGAAGTTTCTTAATTTTTTGCAAGCAAAGTACCGCCTATCGATTAGCCATGCGAACGTTAACCACGTAATCGATTTCTAGAGAGATCGCAACACTGATGCATACATATACATGTATACAGCGTCTACCAATAGGGATGATGTGCTTGTGACAGCTCGTGGTGGCCATGTTTGTTTACGGATTTGTGTAAAATTTTGCTAGTGTGTCCAGTAAGATGCAAGATTATTACACAAATTCACGTTCTTATGTGGCTTTTCGCGCAAAAAGTCATATTCTCATATGAGGCGCATTTCTGATTTAATGGCTTCGTCGCTAAACAAAATTATAGCTATTCGTTAATATCGAGAATTGACTCATCAAATGGCCTCCAAGATCAGGCGATCAACCACTCTTGATTATTTTCCAATCTTTGCCAATCAGCTGGCAATGCTCAACGAGCTCGCAGGCAATAGCCAAAATTTCAGCTGCCATCGAAAATTGGCGTAAACAGGTGGAGATTTGCAAATGGAGCCGTGGTGGCATACAATTTTTTGCATAAGAGAAAAACAGTATGCATTTTGATCAAATTTGAAGGTTTTATTTCATTTCAACATCACGTTGTTCTTGCTGGAAGACCCTTTACAGAATTCAATGGCCTCATCAATCTTTGACCACGTCAATTGACCACAACACACTGTGCACAAATATTTCAAATAGTTTTACGGAACTCTAATACTGAATTTTTAGTTCCTACTAAGCTATATTCTTTGTTCTTTATATACCGATTCGAGAAGAAAGAATTATGATTGCAAGAAACCTACAGACACCGAAGTCTGAAAGGCGTAGCCAAGCCGTTGTGCATGAAGATGAAAAGGCAGCGACACTGACGTTGCAACCGGAAAATATGAAAATGCTGCGTCACACAAATTATAGAGCTACATTTAGGCAACAACAACAGCAGCACCAACCAAACTTCATTGCTAGTAGCTTTGCTTGAACATCGCGATCTTTTACTAAATAAGCTGAAAGCTTCTCCAAAAAGTGACCGTTAATTGCTACTACCAAAGTATTTATTGAATGTCAGATTGTTTGTTCCATCCACTTCGTGCACAAGCACAATTAATTCGCCACCGTCGACCATAACTAGTAGTCTGCGGACAAATGAAACCGGTGGTCATTTGTACATTCATCATCCGAGCAACTCAATCGGATGCTCAATAATAAATAAAATTGTGTGACTCTATTTTTATCGACTGAAGAATAGGGAATAATTATAAAATAATTAAAAATAATGAAATTGGTGCATACCTGTAGTGGCAGCTATTTAATAAAAATATTTCTTTTGGATGGTGATTTGCATCATTGCCAACATAAATTTCATCGACATAAGAAAAATATTAAAAGGAATTATTTTCGGACAAAATTCAGGAAATTTTAAATCATCTACTACTACTACTACATTTGATATTGAGAGTTAGACCAGACCGTTTTATACTCTGAGCAGGCCATACATGGGTTGACATATTCGATGTTTGGGACGTGGACAGTGCCATGTTCATTGGTTCAATCTGAACAATTTGTTCGAAATTTATATCTTTGAACTAGACAATAATCAATACGGAGTTCCGTAAAGATATCTTGCCAAAAAAAAAAAAAAATTCATACATAAGCACAAGATTTCGACCGCTAAGTTTGTATGAAAGCTTTATGCTATATTGGTCCGATATCGGCGATTCCGCCAAAGGAGCAGCTTCTTGGAGAAAAGGGGACGTGTGCGCAATTTCAGATCGAATTCGCAAAATTGAAGTACCAGTCCGCGTATATATAGAGCTACGGACAGGGGTAAATCGACTCAACGCATCAGACCGCTCATTCACATATATGAATATTTTATAGGGTCACCAATGTATTATCTTGGGTGTTGTAAATTTCATGGCAAACCTATAATACCATGTTCAGGGTATAAAAAGGATGACGAGGAATTCAAAAACCAATAGACGACATTATGAACCTCAACATTGACGTTGGAAAGAAAATAATGTGTTTAATCTTTGAAAGGGCTGATATCGCAAGCAATTGTAAAATATTGTGAAAACTAACCGTCATACCGGTTACGTCCCCCCATTCCAATAAAGCAAACGCTCTTATTCTTAAGAGTTTTGAGGCCATTGTTGCTAATATTAGCACAAAGTACAACTATACAAAAAATACCAGAAAAGTGAAAATAAAACGCAAAATATTTAATTAACAGTCAATATTTTTCAAAGTAATCCCCAACAGATATTTAGGATGGCCTTGAGTTGCGATTGTGCAATTCTGGACGCTTTCAGCGGATATTCTCATGCAAACAATACGCCTCATACGCCCAAATAGAACTCCTCATTGACTGTCTAGATTTCCGGAACAAATTAATGATGCACCAAAACACGAATATCGAAAAAAAACAGTGATCGTCACCATGAGCGGTTTGATAATGCCGCTGGGGTGCTTTGTTTCGGCTCGTTTTTCCGCCATTTCGATGATTATTGATGTCAACATTTTTGAAAATTTTAAACTTTATCGGGACCAGTCGAGAAAGAACGCGTTCTTTAACAAAAATATTTACCAGATTCGTTCGAACGGATTCGCAAGAGATGTCGAGCTCACTGGCCTAATGATTTTGAAGCACCATATCCTTCACTTTTTTAATATTTTCGTCTAGAATGAGACAAGTCTTCAACGATCTCTCGACCGTCTGAATCAGCCTTTTCCAACGTTTGCACACGAAATTCGGTTAGAAATACAAAATTTGGGACAAATTCTTTTTAACGCAACGCACTACTGAGGTGTACCGACTTAAGCATATGCTATAAACAAATTGGTTGACAGATCGTTCTCATATTTGGCGTGACCGACTTAGCAAAGGCCTTTTTATTATCGTTAACGTGGGGAAATGAAGTAAATGAATAAAAGTTAGAAATAAGCGAAACTGGTACCTGTAGTGAAGTAATTATAAATTGTCAAAGATTTGGGGCCATCCATAAATTACGTCACACGAATTTAAGGATTTTTTAACCCCTCCCCCCGTTCTTGTCACAAGTTGTTACATTAAGAACTACGTCCCCCTGTCGTGACGTCACACATTTTTCAATTTTATGGATTTATCAAAAAACTCAAAAAACTGGTTATTATATGTATTCTTTTCTTAAACACTTCTTTATATCATTTATTACTGGTAAATCAGGCACATCATTTTCGTTCTTAATTTGGATGTCGGGAACATCTTTCGTTTCAACATCGTCTTCTTCCATTCATAAAGCATCGTTATCATTCATTAAACAGAGAATCTCTCGAGCACGTCTAGCCGCAATTCTTTGAGGACGAAATTTCGCGATAGGTAACAGCTCTTGTTTTTTATGTGATTGTTTGTGTTGATTGGTGGCTTTATATGAAGAAAAATATAGTCCACATATGCTACACGATCTTTTAAATAAGTATGACTCGACACTAGGGCAATAACTATCATATGGAACTTGTTTCACACGGAATGATGCTTGGAGATTTATTAATATCTGTAGTAACAATGAAGCAAACTTAGCGTCGTTGTCATCCCTCCCTGTGACTCCATAACCTTCTGATGTCTGTTTAATTAACACAGGTGGCGGTAAAAATCCTTCTTTTAATAATTTCCAAAGATTAGAACGTCTTACACCGCAACATGCAATAGTTTGACATTTAACTAATTGTAAAAAATATTGTGACTCACGTGCATGATTAGCATATCAGGTAGCATTATTTTTCAACATCATATCCTGTTCAATATCCAGTCCAGTAACAGTTGGTACAACACATTCAGTAACGACTTGAAAATTATCAATGACTAACTTGCTCCAAATGTCAGCCAACACATTGCCCGCACTTTCAAAGTTTCGTTTTTCTAGATCTAAGTCAGTAGTTCGATTACTTGAAGATGTGACCCAAAATCATCATGTTTTAATAGCATACCAGTAAGTTCGCGATGCACTCCTTCCTGGGGCATTTGTAGCTATATAAATTGCATCCAAATGAAAATCTTTAAAATATTGTAAAGCTAAAACTATAACGCGTGAGACTTTTTTTACAACTTTGACTAAAATTATAATATAAAATAAAATAAAGTACGATTCGCAGAAGAGCCCCAATATTTACAAATTTATTGTAACGAACCCTGGACACGGCGAGTATACCTCAGCAAGTTATACTTATAAGAAGCAGGGGCAGTAAAAAACTTCGTTACAACTTAAGTACTAAAAAACAAAGATTGTGTTTATAAATCTTTAATATTTTTTGTTTACCTATAAATTTTACGTTTGTACACCACAAATTTTGAAATGTGATGTCACAAAGCTTTTGACCCCCCCTGCCCCTTGTCACACAGGGTCACTCCTGAATGATACCCTCCCTCCCCTTTAAGGTGTGATGTAATTTATGGATGACCCCTTTCACATTATTCTGCTCGCTAGTGAACGAAACTTTTTTTGTCCAAAAATTATACAGGCGATGCCAAAAAGACAGTTTTCGATAAGAATTCGATATAGAGTGTATGGCGATATCTCGTTTAGGTGGTACAGCGGCATTTTTCAATTAAATTCAAAGTTTTATTTTCCATAGAGCACTGGATGTGTGAACGTTGTTTGAAACCAAGGGCTTAATAAAGTTTTATTTCCCGTGAAAGGAAGCATTTGTACTTCAAAGAAAGAAGCGCTACACAATTTTTTCTATCTATTTTTAAAGTTTTTTCCATTCGTTCCCTTCAAGAGCTTGCAAAAAAAAAAAAAATTTAATGTTTACACCTGAAAATTTGTTGTTGCTTAAAAGCTCAAGTGCAAGGTTATAACTAATTTGTTTTATTTCGTGCAGCAATCCACCACGCGCAAGTGAATTTATACTACAGCAAAAATATGCTTGATGTAGTTAATAAAACAAAGTATTTCATTTCGCATTTTTGGGCCATTTCATTTTGTAACGCAATTGTATTTACCGTAAACTGTACGGCATTTAATTATGAGCATCGATGCAGTTGCTGTTGTTGTACGAATTTGTAACAACCCAATATGTTCAGAGGCCACCCAAGCGGTTGCAGCGCCCGCGTGTCGGTATGTCCGACAACTATTAATTCGTTTTTAATTGGCAAACGTGTCGAAATTTGCATACGGAAAATGATGAAAATTCCCACGGGCGTTTTGTAAAGCACCACTTGACAACAAAGCGTAACGAAGTGGCAATTAAGTAACTGTAAAAGAGCCAAAAGCGAAGAAAGAGTCGATGCAATTGCAAGTAGAGCGTTTTGTGGAAAGTGGTCGTGGTCACATGACGGGAGAAGGGGCTTCCAGCTCTTCTTCAACTAACTAGCCATGGCGACTGATTTGACGGTTTTAATATTTTATTTGAGGCCATTTGCTGTATATTTATTTTTGACGTTAATTTGCTGCAATTTTATGCTAACTGATTTTGTATGCTGCTTACTTTCTTGTTTTGTGTGTTTATTTTTGGGGTTTTCAGCGCTTTTTTGGGTTATAGCGTTGTTGTTGTTGAGGAATTTTACTGGCCCATAATTTTGCCGAAATGGACGCAACATAAATCAATTCAAGCACAAAATTAGCATGAAATTAACTCACTCTTTGGCTTAGTTTCAATTAATTTCTGATTTTTTTTAATTTTTTCATTATAAGTACGTGCTTCTGCTTGTGTTTTTTTTTTTTCATTTATTTCAAGTTGTTTTTTTTTTTTGTTGCATTGTATTTGCCTAAATAGCCAACGCGAATGCGATTTTATACAGTGTTTGCGCGCACTTTTCCAATCCTCTAAACCATTGAATAAACATTTGAAAAGCAAAACGTTTTGCCGAATTAGCGCACTCAGAACAAAAGACTTAAGACACGAACCCGGCAGAGTTGCGCCTTATGTTCGCTGCATTGACACATGTGTGTGCTTCCGTTTGCTCTTTTGCAAGCGTAAACAATCTCTATGAATGACACTGACGCCTCACGCCCAGCTAGTCAGCTCCCTTTTCGCCACGGCGCACACACTTTTGGTTCGTTTCAGGCGCTTGATGCCTGTCATTAGCGCTTTTAAACCACACTTTGTTTGGCTTAAGATAATATTTTTTGGTATATTTAATTTTTTGTTTATTTAGCAACTCAACAGCAAGTCATTTAAAACAAATTAACTTTTAATTAGCAAAATTGTGTGAGCCTAATAAGCGATTTTCTTTTTTTAGTGCTTTATTTAGTCCATTTTCGTCTCACCCATTTCTGTCCATTCGCTTATACTGTGTTCCTTCTTTTTTTCTATTGGGACTCGCACTTCCCCTCCATTTTCGCATCAGACTTTGCCTAATTATTGTGATGAAGTCTGTTAAACGCGTTGTTTATGTCAAATGTCAGTTGATTAATGCGAGTAGAGTATGTCTTGTTGATGTTCATAAAATGTTGCAATAAAAGCTAAATGCGCCATTTGCAATTTTCGGAATTCGACTTCTGATATTTTAGTATATCATTTTGCTGCTGTAGAAGGAGAGAAAATTGAACCACTCTTTAACGTCGCGTTCTAATATATTTATGTATATTAATCTATCTATATATGTATATATAAAAGAAATTTGATGTTAGCTACACCATTTATTACTCAAGAACGGCTGAACCGAGGTAGCTTAAAACCAGAGTAAGAACAACGGATACCGTTTATCTCTTTATGTCAAAATTTCATTCAACTCATATATACAAAAATTACATTATATTTTAAATCATAAGCATTTGTTCAAAATTTATGTTTGTAGGAATCATTTGAATATATGCGTACAATTTGAAACAGAGTCTTCTCAAAAATAATACAATTGCTAAATATTTAGAATAGAAGAAAAGAACTGCAACCAAACACGCAGTGAAATAGATTATAACTGGCTCAGTAATCAGTCGTTGAGTATGTATTATACCACGTGCATCCCAGAAGACTGATGTCATAACCTTTCCCGCCGCCTTTTTGTTTTTCCACGCCTTAAAACCGGTTCATCATATGGAGTCCACTACAATGACTGTCGATTGGACTCCAGTGGGAAATGATGGAGATATATTTCTATCACCGACGCAAAAATTCGGCTTTATTCCGATTAGAGAGCACTCAAACACTTCTCAGAATCAGTTGTTCGTTGTTTTTGTTGGATTATGAACTTGCGAGGCACCCATAGAGCTTTCGTCTCTTTAAGCTTAGCAAATATCTTCTTACCGGTGAATTTCCCTGAGCCCAAATTCAACAGTATTTCCCCCAAAAAGCAATGATTTATTAACACACGAAATGCTCTATGATCCATCTTTTTGTAAACTAACACAAGTTGCTTCACAGAAATGCTATATCTCCTTAACTAATAATTATAATCCAACTAATACTTTTGTATCAGCCAAAGTGAAGCGTGGACGAGTCCTCCAGTTAAGATATAAATGTCTCTTAATAAGCTTCTTGCATTCTTTAGGCTGCAGTATAATGATATTATGGTTCACTGTATTTTACATTTTGTGTACTAAACGTTTTTTTATTTTATTTTCCTAATCTAGATATATTTAGTAATACACACAGAAAATTTCATATCGTTTTGGTGAATAATTTCAAAGTTATGTGCAAGTTTGTAAAGGCGTTTCAGACAGCTTGGAAGTATAAGGCTAGAGATACAGCACCTGACTTGAAAATGAAGTTTTCCAGAGCAATGAGGAAACACGTACAAAAATGTTTTGAATCCAAAGGAAGCTGCTACGTGATCCGTCTGTCGCATTTTAAATTTTATAACAGTGTTTGCATAAATTTCTGAATTTGTGCAATGTAAAACCTGTGACGGAAATTTTTCAAACTGCTTTCGAACAAGGACTTTGTGTCAAAATTGTTTTGCTGCGTGATAAGTGCGCAGATTATAGGTTAAATTCTAGTCCTTTTGTCGCGTACGCTTATCGCTGATTTTTTTTTTTTCTCATGGAGTGCTCAGATAGGGGTTAAAAGGTGCAGTAAAATATTGTGGATTAATGGACATACGCGCTTTTATATCACAGCCCACTTACGATTTAATAATGAATAGTACTCACTCCAGTGTAAAAACAGTCACCAACAACTTTTCCAACAGGCTTGCACCTAAAAAAATTTGACTTCCGAACATCAAGGTGAAGACATACAGAATTCACTTCCATGTACAGTGTAATATCATTTACCGCATACTATTCCGGTAAAATCAAACTGTGTGAAACTTGGAAGAAGAAATTCAATACCGAAGAAAAATACTTGCACTGCAAATCATTCTGGTTCTTCTGGGAAAGTCAAAGTTGATTCAGTTATCGAAAAGTTCCAATGTTCCATTGGAAAAACTTGGAGTCATATATAGTACAAAAATTACATTGGAGCGGTGACTCCAAAACGTACTCATGAATTTTAAAAGCTACACCTTGCGGTCATCAAGAAGTAGTGAAAAAAGAATGAATTGGACACTTACAGAATCGAGATTGTGTCAAAAAAATGTTGAATCAGTTGAAAACAAAAAAGGAAAAAATAAAAAAAAATATAAAAAATACTCTCGGTGGAAAAACCAAACTTATAGGAAATATGATCGATAAGTTGACAGTTTATTATAGCTTAGCAATGAGAAGAAATTGTGATTCCGTTGAAAAAATGTATAATGCTATTCGAGTAATGTTTAATGAAGGATCATTCCTCACTATTGTATTATATGAAGGCAATAGAAATTACACTTAGGCTCAATGCGCATTCATATGCCGAAAAAGAATATGAGCAGCGCGTGAACAATTTCGATCTCAGAGCGCGTGAGCGCACCCGAGATGGAAGAATGGCCCACAGAAAGTGTATTCCAAACTTTAAAGGCGTTTTTCTCAAAACGGTGTTTTAAAGTCGGAAACGGCTAAACCGATTAGACTCAAATTTTAACATGAGCTTGTTAAATATTTATTTTTGTGGTAACTTAACGAAGATTTTGTCTAACCGAGAAATATTTTTTTATAAACAATTTAAGGACGAAATTTTGGTTCTTTTTTTTAGAGCAATTTTGGCAATAAAAAAATTGTTGCTTTTCCCCCGAGTGATTACTACGTTTGACATTAGTTTAACGAAATCTGATTGTTTTTTTTTTTTATTTCGGAGTATTCATCTTTTTTCAGAGGACTTCCCGGAGATCTACTGTGGTGTCCAAGTAAGAATTTTTAAAATATTAAGTTTTAAAAATCTTTATTTTGGATCAATAAATTTGAAAGTTTTGTCAGAAAAAATTGTGGATAATTCGGGATTTCGGTCTTCTAACTGCGGTCGAATCGTTACATCCGCGAACGTATCACTCGTCACGTAAAAGCCTGTATTTCGCATTATGGCATACGTGATCGTAACGCTTCTATCGTAATCTGGCACGATGACATACGTGAAAGAGTATATAAACGTAACCGTTCATTCAAACGCAAACTACCAATCGTGATAGACAAATTTATGGAAATGTGAGCAAAATTTTTTTAAATTTTAGGTGTTTTATAATTTTTAGGAATAAAGAACATATATGTACTTACAAGAAAGCAATGAATGGAATATCTCATTAAAAATTAAAAAAAAAATATTTATATGAGCAAAATTTTTGTATTTTACTTGACAATAAAAATAAAATTATTTACAAGCTTAAGGACATATATATTTTTGAATTAAATTTATTTATTTGGTCTCTTAACGTTTGGTCGATTGTGGTGAAGCGTTCGTTACCCCGTTGTCCATTTCTTGTGTGTGATAAGAATCGCAATTTTGAGGGTCGTAACGTATTGTAAATTTTATGCAGATGTATGTAATGCCTTACAAACGTTAGCAAATTTTCCACTTTTGTGCGGTGATACCTTCCTCTATTGCCATATCCTAAAATACTCCACCGTCTTTTTAAGATTCCAATGCTTTGTTCAACGATACATCTACAAAGAAAATTTTATTAATAAGGATTCATAATTTTTTTTTTATACCTACGCCATTGCTACGAACTCCTAACTACCTCCGCACTATTTTTTTTATGCCCTTTCACTAGAGCTCAAATAAAAAAACAAAGTTGGATTCATTTGATATTTATACCATGTTCAGACCGACATTTAACCACACGATTTCGGCTGTTGAATGGATTATCCCACTAATCTTAAAAGTTTATCAAGATTTCACCATACAAAAATGACAGTTCCAAATCACTTCATTGAAATGATTTGAAACTGATCCACGCTAAATCTCTCTGTGCGACTCTGATTTTGCGCAATCTACTAGTCAGCACTGGAAATCTGTTACATTATCACAGCTGATTTAGACAGTACAAAGGGGAAAAAATGTAAACAAACAAATTTTTTTTAAAGCAATGAATTTTTTCACCTAAAAACCGACTTAACAAATGAAAAAATACATCCATTATTTCTATTATATGGAAAATATTACAAAAAAGACGGCTTTTATTTCAAAATACTATATGACAATCATTTCTTTTGATAAATATTAAGCGATGTGACTTCATGAATGACAATAACAGCTGGTTTTTGATCTTTCTAACGGCAGTGAGAACACTTTTGGGTTATGAAATGATTAAATGTAATCTAATCTTTTTAATTTTCGGTCTGAACATGGTATTAATTAGCTTTTGTTAGTTTATTGAAAATTTCGCAACATTGCACAGTCTATTGTGACCTCAAAATACGATCCAAAGCAATTTGGAATTTAAAAAACTATTGTGAATTCAAAATACATTACGATCCGTTTGCTATCGTAAGTCATATTGCTAATCACCGCATACGATTGACATATCACGTAATTTTCTTTCGTATGATTGCCGATCCGTGCACGAATGTAACGATTCGACCCCTGAATATAACCTCTTAAAGTTAATGACATACTACAGGCTATTATAATACAAGGGCGGTCTCAACGCCCATTTCTTTATGAATATCGGTATACGCAATATTTCATGCAGGGTATAGGGATTGGCTCCTTGAAAAATCTTCCAATGTTTAATGTTTAATCTGATCTTCACAGGATCAGTAAGGTATGTATAAATATCCTTTACATTGAACATTGAGTAAAAAATAAATAAATAAAGCAAAAAAAAACTTGAACTTTGAACTTGCACCGAATCCCTAATAAAAGCGAAACATTCCACATAAAACTTGATTTTGATCGGTAGGTTTATTTCCCCGCTATGTGATACGGTAATCTGAACAATTTCCTCTATGATTGTACCGCCGCCTAGGAGAATAATATACAAATGCCAATTTTTGTAACGAAAGCTTGCCAAATTCCAAAGTTTTCCATACAAGGACTGGACTTTGATCGATCAGTTTGAATGGCAGTGATTCGATATCGGCACCACCGACAAATGAGCAGCTTTTTGCATGTATAAATATGATGTAGGAGAATTCACGTGATATTATCATGACTGTAGTTAGAAGGGCTTATAAACATTGAGAGGATGTCTGGCTTGAAGTGATATTGCCAAATTTGAGCTTCTTTGAATCAGTAGTGAATGTATATGTTTTATCTATTTCTGCTCTTTAATTGAGTTCTTGCAAGCACATACTATATGTAGATACATATGTATAATTATTAGGTACATATATACTATGTGCATTGTAATAAAGTGGTTGCAGATTAGGTGACTTTCAATTTTGTAAGAGTCCAAATTAAAAATCGTTTTTAAATTTATAACATCATCATAAAAATGATTTTGTGAAATCAACAGCCATAAAGCAGTGAAATAAAATTGCTACAACAACAATGCTGTTGCTGTGTCGCCCTGCCCAGTGATGTGGCACTATTCCCATGGCGTATAAGTAAGTATATTTGCTTGCATATAAGTATTTCTAACCTTTTCGGTTTTTGCTTGCAAAAGGACTTGGTTATAGCGCTGTGGTAAATCATATTTGTGGAGCGCAGCAACGGAAAATGTGTCAACAGACTTGTGGTCTACAAAGCTGACTAACACGTGCATATGTACAGATGACAGATGCACATATGTGTGTGTATGTTTGGCTACGTTTTAGCGCTGCCGTAAATATAATTGTGGCGCTTGGCTGGCCGACTTGAATTAATTCAGATCTCGGCGTAGTGGAAATAAGCGCCAGCACTTTCGACGCTGGCGCACTTGTGATAATTGTGTATGCGTTTATTTATGAATGTGCCAGCGACAAGCAATGTGGGTTCGCGTGTGCGTGTTTAGGAAAATAAATTCTACGTTTGCGGTCTCCCTACTGCCACAAAGCACCGTTATGAATTCATTATATTAATTTACATGCAGTTTAGTTGGCTCATAGTTAGGATTGGTGAACCCATACACACATGCACACGTATACATATATACATATGTCACATGTATGTATGTACATATATGTATTAGGGTGATTCAAAAAATTTTTGTTTTTTCGATTGGTACTCGGAAAAATAGGTTCCTAGATACCTCTAAGAAGGCCTCTCCAAAAACCTATGAGTTTCTTCATTCATAATGAGTTTTTTCATTGAGTAATAAAATCCATAAGAAATAAAAAATTTTCCCATCAAACTTTAACTGTTAATATCTTTTAAGCTGTTGGGCTTACGAAAAAATTATGCGAGACCTTTTTTTAGGCCATTCAATTTCCTACAAAATCTAAGGAATAAGATATTTTTTCAAGTAGTTGGAAGCGAGATATAAATTTTTCTATCTGATAATAAGAAAAAATAGGAAACTGTATGTAGGAGGACCCTCTCGTTACAATTAAAAACTCATATTTGGGGAGGCTTTCTTAAAAGTGTCTAGCAACCTATTTTTCCGAGTACCAATCAAAAAAAAAAAAATTTTTGAATCACCCTAATGCATATGTTTAAATTTAGTAATAAGGTATTAAGGGGTTACTTGGGTTTATGAGTTTACAAAATTCGAGTTTTTTTATTATCTTATTAAGTACTACAACACTTCTAGAATTCGAGTAATAGTTTCGGAGTAATTGTTTCGGAGATACAGCCCTGAGAACTTGTGCGCTCGACGCTAACTAGGCTAAGTGAGCCGTCTTTAAAAGCGTTTTTCTCGAAACTGTGTTTTTGAAGTCGGTTGGTAAGATTTCTCAAGAACTGCTCAACCGATCTTTACACAGTACTTTGAGATACAATTCTTAAAGACTTGGACGAAAGACTTTTTTTGTCGATTACAACTATTTGAAAAAAATTTCACTAAATTTTCATTTTTTTTGTAAAAATATATGCCAAAATTAATTTTCAGTTTTTCTTTGTCCAAGTTCTAAGTTAAGATTTTAGCTAAAGCACGTATTTTTTCACTTTAAATGTTCTTTTCAAGAGTCATCCTGCCAACGCGGATGCATTTTTTTTCTGAATGGTCACCGAAAATGACGTCGCAATGGCTGAGTTTAAAATATTTTTTTCCAAACATTTCAGCATTTCTGTGTTAATAGTGTATGTTTGTACAAATAAAAAGTTCTAAAAAAATTTTTAATTTTTTACATGAGAAAAAATCTTTAAAAAAAACTGTTTTTTGTCCGACAATGTGTAACACCTTAAAATGAACGTTACCCTACATCTAAGACTTTTGAAAAAATTTTAAAAAAGTGTAAGCACAAATCGATCTGATCACACCTTTCCCGATTTCGAATCAATTGAAAGATTTTTTTTTGGTCAGCTTAGACTTAGTTTAATAATCTGTTGGTTTCAAAAGATATTGCTTTCGGTTGGACTTTGTCCCTTGAAATGAGGAAAAATGGGTATCATTTATATAACGGAAAACTTCTATTTAGACATTATTTAGCTTCAAAATGTTCGACTCTAATGTACAAAATGTCAGAACTTTCATTTTCTTAATGGAAATGTTGTAGGCAAAGATGCATCCATAATTAATTTAAAACAATTTTTATTTGTTGATTGTTATAGCATATAATCACAATGGGTATAGAACATTTGGTCGGCTAAAACTTAGTTTAAAGATCCTTTGGGCTAGAAAATAAAACTTTTGTGCTGGTACTTTTAATCTGAAGTTTTCTTTATATACAATTAAAAGTTACTCTTTTCCTGGAAAGCCTTTTATCTTTGATTATATTGAACTTTAGATTTTTAACTTTGAAAAATCTTTCAATTCAATACCTTCTTGTTGGAAATACTGAGAACATAGCTATGTATATCCATTCAGCTAACGCTCTCTCTTTCTTTTTCTCTATCACTTTAATCTAAATCTCTACACGAAGCCGATATAATAATTTTTTTCTGGGGAACTGCGAACACTTGAATATACTTAAAAATATGTAAGCTATTTCAATTTGTTTATTTATTTATTTTATTTTTTTTTTGTTAAAATTATACGCACTCTATTTTTTATTTAAGGTCAGCTATCATTCCCTATCTGCCCACGGACCAACAATAAACGGCCCAGCAAAGAATTATAAATTTGTTGAAGGCAAAAATGTCTGCTATTATTTGACCGCCACTGTCACTGCTGTTATATTTATTTACTTTGCGCGGTTTTTGGTTTTTCCTATTCGTAATATTTCATTTCGCCCATTTGCATACATTTGAAAATCCAATTCAGCGCAGCTCATCCAATCTGAGTTAGGGGATCATCACATCAGCTCTGTGCCTTGGTTTGCCTTAAATTTTGCCTTTGTTTGTTTTCTGTGTTGTTATTGTTGTTGTTTTCGTACATGTTTCGCGATTAATCTAATCCGTGGTAATTTTTTTTTATCAGATCATTGTTTTCCTATTTGACAAGCAATCGTGAATTAGTTTCCGTTTTAATGAATGTCATAAATAAACCGAGGAATCTGCATTTTCTTTGAGTTATTTTGACGCACACACTCCCAACGTCCGACCATTGAGAGGACAGAGAGATAGAGTGCGATCGCGCGTGTACTGGCGTAGTTAAATATGCATAACCGAGCACGGCTGCAAGTTTCTATGATATATAGCATCACCATGAGCGAATAAGATTAAACTTGCCGAAAAAATAGTCAAATATAGAGATACATTGTTATATACATTTTGTTTTAGTTTTAATAGCATTCCAGACTCACTTCAAAAATAAAAATTCTGTTTTCATAAGTGTTAAAAATCATTGAAAGAATTACAATGATTGGTTCAATAATTTTTTTTTTAAATTGTCTCAGTCCTATTACTTTCTGAACAAACGTAGGTAGGTTAGGTACCGCACAAATCGTGGAAGTAAAACGAAAAACACATACATACATATGTATACTGTGACAATAATCGTCAAAATCGTTCTTTTCTGAATAGGTAGTTTTTACACCCTTGTTTGGCTATATAACGGGTGGTCCAAGTAGAGCTACTTTTTTAAAAGTCTTTTTTTTACAGCTGATGCGTGAGTTGTGTCAAGCTGTCATGTTATTTTGGTTCAGAAAAGACTTCCTCCTGAACAACGTTTACAAATCGTTGCACTTTATTACGAAAAATCACGTTCTCTATTACCACCAGCCATCTTGAGACCTAGCATTCATTATTAGATAATCTTAGACTGAATAGACCTTGTCCAGTACGCAGCACAAAATACAGCTTGTGCAAGAACTGAAATCGCTCGACCATCGCTTAGCAAAACTCCAAGTAGATCCCACGTTTTCGAGCTAAATTTTGTTCAGCGATTAGTCCCTTTTCTGGTTTAATGCATTTGGATCGAAGAGAAATCTGAAGACATTCAATTTCATCTAGAAAAAATAACGGTTTGGTGTGGTTTTGGTCGAATCATCAGCTCATATCTCTTTAAAAATGATGCTGGTGAGAGCGTAACCATAAATGCCGAACGTTATCGCGCATGTTAACTGATTATTTGAAATCTGTAATTGAAGCTCGTGATATCGGCGTCATTTGGTTGCGTCACGACGGCGCAACTTTGTACAAATCACATCATTCAATGGATTTATTGAGGGAACTTTTCGGTGAGCAGATAATCTTTGATATCACAACGTTGGACTTTTTTTGTGGGAATATGTAAAGTCAAAAGTCAATGCGGACAATCCTGCTTCGATTCAGGCTTTTGAGCGCAACATCACGCGCGTCATTCGCTATTTACTAGAACGATTTACTATTGTGCCCAATATTAAATAAGGTCACATTTGAATTTAAACTGCGCGCGTCGAAGGATTTGGAGAATTATTATTTTTTTTTATTTGGTAGTACTGTCAGTTACATTTATGTCAAATTTCATGTCAAAATATTCATTAGTGTTTGAGATACGTGTCGTTTTGTGAGCTGCTAAAAGTGAGTTTATCGTTTTTTGCGATGTTGAAATTTGTTGAGGAAAGAATTGGTATTAAATTTTGTTTACGGAATATTCAATTTCTGCTGCGGATACGTTGAGGATGGCGCAGAAAGCCTTTGGTGATGAGACTATGTCTAAAAAAATGTTTACAAGTGGTATAGTGAGTTTCAAGCCGGCCGTGAACGTGTCGAAGACGAAGAGCGTCCAGGGTGACCATCAACCTCAATCGACGAAGCTCACGTTCAGCAAATCAAATATTTGGTGTTCAAAAACCATCGCTTAACAATACTAGACCCTGCTGATGAAGTTGGCATATCAAAAGACTCAGCCAATACCATTTTGAAGGATGTTTTGAGCCTCAAGTGCGTCAAATCTCGACTGGTACCGAAAACATTGAATTTTTTGGAAAAAAGCGTCGCCCGAAGTGTGTGAAACAATGCTTTCCGACTACCAGGGTGTCATGAAATGCATTATAACTGGCGATGAGACTTGGATCTATGCTTACGACTCCGAAACAACCGATCAATCGAGCGACTATCGTGCCAAAAGAGTGCCGAGACCAAAAAAATCGCGCCAAAGTCGCTCAAAAATCAAGGTTATGTTGACTGTTTTCTTCGATTATCGTGGTGTTGTGCATTATGAATTCCTTCCAACCGGTCAAACAGTCAACAAGGAATATTATTTGAACGTCTTGCGCTGTTTGCATAACGCTATTCGCTTAAAAAGGCCGGGATTGTCAAATATATACATATAATGGAAAGACAATTCTTGGTTTTCAAACCACGATAATGCACCATCCCATACTGCCTTCGTAATTCGTGATCATTTGGCCAAAAACTCAACCCATATCGTTCCGCAACCACCGTATTCACCAGATCTGGCGCCGTGCGACTTCTGGCTGTTTACCAAGCTCAAGAGACCGCTCCGGGGACACCGCTTTTATACGATAGAGGAGATTCAAGCCGCAGCGACGACGGAACTGAAGGCTATCCCGGAAAGTGACTACAACCAGTGTTTTGAAGACTGGAAAATCCGTTGGCATAAGTGCATTGCATCGGGAGGGGATTACTTTGAAGGGGATGAAATTGATTTGGAAGAATAAATAAATAATTTTCAAAAGAAATACATACACCTTATTTTTGGGCACAGTAGTATAAAAGTTAAACTCAATGAATGGACCGTCTGTGACGTAGCCGCGGACAACATTTGAAAGGGATAATCCTCAAAAAATTAATGCCACACAATGTTCTTTCGAATGATCATAAAAATTTTCCATAAAGTTTGAAGTTTCTGTGTTTTTTCTTAAACAAGTTGGGCACATTGAAATGGATCACCCTTTATACCCAGAAAGAACAAAAATCTAATTGAAAAATATTAACAGTAAAGCCTGCTCACGTCAAGTACCTTGTTTTAGCTCTGATAAAATATATTTTGGCAAAAACAACATTGTTAAAGCGGCGGAAAATTATCGCATCAAGTTGACTTGCGGTGCCATCTACCGGCTTACGGTAGTTCGCTCGAAACTAAAGGGATAATCGTCTTTCATTCACTGCTGGCTATCATTACAGTCTTTTCATTTACATTATTTTCAAAATATTTGTATGCCTTTGAGCCTGACGATTGGGATTCGATTCGGTTACATCCGAACTAAGCTCTTCCTTACTGGTCAACTTTGTTCAAGCCCGAAAATTCTTAATAAAATCAGCTTAAAAGTGCAAAACATTTTTTATCAAGGTCAAAAATACTGCTTCCTATCCTGATTTGGTTGAGTTAGTAGTTTCTATAAAGTTTCAGGGTTTCATATTGAGATCGGTTTTTATATAGTACTCTCGCAACATGTTGCTGCAGAGTATGGGAGTTTCATTCACCAAACGGTTATTTGCATCAATCGAGGTAGATATTGTATATATGTACATATGTATATATGTATGTAAATGTATTGTATATGTGTATGACAAGACGAATTGTAACTAGGATGTTTGATGAAACTCTTTGTAATGAGTTCCTTATTTGTTATGAAAATGGTTGAAATCGAGTGATAACCGCACCATTTCCCCATACAATTATTTTGTTAAAAACTACTAAAAGTGGGATAAACCAATAACTGAATGCGTCAAAGACATTAGATTTCACATGGAGGATGGCATAAAAACGTTTTAAAGGGAAACGAATTGTGCGATGGGCGTTCCAGTATAGAAATTCAAATATAATTCCTTCCTGAAAATAATATGGCTGTATGAATAAAAAACGGTAAATTCAGGTCAATACTTCCTTTAGACTCTATTTAATTAATATAAATACATTCGAACTTTCGGTTTATACCACATTTATGGGCAATATGTAGAAGATCTTAACATTTTTAAAGAAATTTTCTTACTAATAACGAACCTCTTACCAAAATGGCTGGTATTGGGAGACATCCGCTTAACTTTGTATATTTTCTATTGATCAATCTGTGAAGAGTCTTACAGAAATTTGAAAGCATTTTTTCTGTTACGGTAACGGTAAAAATATTTCTTAGCCCGAAAGTACCTTATATAGGATATGGCTCAGTGGAAGAGAAATGGCATTGTGAAGTTAATAACACGTCTTATGTTTTGATATTTCAATTAATGAATGTTAAAAATGTTTCTATATAAATCGTGCACATTCATAGTATAATTTATATTCGCATTTGCCATTCGTTTCCTACATCCTCGTTCGTTGTTTTACTCTTTGGATATATGTATATTTAATGAATCAGCAAATTTATAATATATTATTTGTATATACTTATGTACGTACATATATGTATATGTACATATGTGGTATACTTAGTAATGAGACAAGTTAAGACTATGTGATTAAGAAGTAATTAAATTCGACAGCAAATATCACGTAAGAAAAGTTATTATTTAAAGATTATTTTTTATCGACATTTCCAAATTAAGCGTTAAGTGTGTGAGAAAAATATTTTTAGAATGAGATGTACAATTTCGACGTCGAAATCTTGCCAGTAGTAATTTATTAAAGTAATCAATAATATTTCTTCTCGTTATGTCCAGCATTTAATTGCCGAAACAAATTTTTGTATGATTTCTACACAGACTATTTACTGGTAAACAACCAATAGCATTACTTGCTTTGTTAGACAGGTCTGCATTGATTTTGGTGCCGCTAAAAGCAAAGCTGAATTCAAATACTCTAAAAATTTCATTCTTATTAATTTTTTAATTTTGCGAGTAGTTTTCGAAATTTCACAAAGTTCATGAGAAATACCACCTTTTAGTTTTTTATTACTTAAACCGGCTATCTTCCTTACAAAACATGAACCAGTGTCATTTAATGCCTTAACATAATACCTTGCAAGTCCGTTTTTGATAAGCAATAGAAGTAAACGAATTCTTAGCCCTAGAAACTAAAGGCTGTTTCTACTCGACTTGCACTACTGAGAGCACTCATCAGCAACATGGTATATGCAAGCTATGGGACGACATTTTATGCTCCTTCGTATAGCTGCAACGCATTGATTTCCGTAAAGTGAAAAGAATAGCTGTTACGATGAGGAGTGCCGTGTCGCAGCGGAGAGAAAATAGAAAAACTATCTCGAAACGTTACAATCGACCACAACACTTGCATGATGAGATATGTAGATACCGAAAGTTGAAGAGAGAAGCGAGACGCATTATCCAGACAAGAAAAGAGAGAGGTCGAAATTCGTGAGTACGAAGAGCTTGACAAGCTGGCCGACAGGGGTAATGTTCTAAAATTCCACGAAAAGATGCGGCGACTAACAGACGGTTTCAAGACCAGAGCATACTCTTGTAGAACCCCAGAGCTGATCTAGTGACTGATGTTGATGATGGGATGGTTTTAGGTCACTCATTATTCGGCTCATTCAATGTGATAGGCATGGACGATAACAACAGTTGATGAATCGGCGATACGAGTTTTCGAGAGAAAGGTTCTCCGAAAGATTGTATAATATTATGAAATGATGAGCTGTACGAGTCATACGCCTTCATTGCCATTTTTCATCTTTCATGATCATAAATACATATGTGGAGCATTGTACTTACATAGTTGTTCTAACTAAAAATTGACAATTTTTCCATGCACATACATAGTATACGAGTAAATCCCATTGGTACTCTAAGTACTTAGGCATTTTAAAACAGGATCCAAACATATTCTTTACATGTTTATTACTAATAATATTTTGAGCGTCGCATTCTTCGGCTTTATGTCTATTGTTATTACAATATAGTTTATCATTTTATGAGCTAACACATTTAAAAATATCCTCTTGACTCTTTCTGACCACGATATTTTGTAGTTCTCCTTTGAAGTCTAGATGCTAGTAGCTCAGATTGTTCTTTCGAAAAGTCAAGATTTTTAATCAATTCACTTAGCGCATCTTGAGAAAAAAGTAAGATGAACTCCGATATAGAAACAACTGGCATCATCTCTGTATCCGACAAATGTATGACACACAGTTAAAGCAAATTGATGTAAGTAATTTGGACTCGATAGTCTATGTTACCTATACTTAGGATCTAAAACCTTTATGAATATTTCGGGTTCCAAGAACATTACATATGAAAAGCGATGTCTGGCAGTGTTTGATTAGATAATTCCATGGCGAGTCCATTAGCTCAACGCAATCCAGCTATTGATATTATTGTCACTTGATGTTCGGACAATGTCTTTTCAGCCTTCGGTAAACTCTTAAACAATATGTACTTTAGAAACTTTACTAATTCCTTGTTTTTCACCCATGGCTCATTAAGTAGGTAACAACAGTTCCACTCGGTATGTATGATTGTAGAGAAGCACTTCGGTAAACTAAATGCATACTAACTGGGGTTCTATTGATAATTCTACTAACCACCAACTGATGAAAAAAAAAATAAACAACAACTGATGAAAAACAAAATGATGATGTGCCGACCGCAAGGTGGCGAAACATCAAAACCTTTACCCACTTATTACACTACAGTGCGTTCAAAAAATACCGTTGCTTCTTTACGCGATCAGTTTGCGAAAAACTATTTTAATTTTATTGAAAATTACTACATATTAAATTGCAAAAATTTGCCCAAGCTTTTGATCTTCTTAAAGTGTCACGTCGTGCCGGGAAAAGAGAAAAATTGTTACTCAGTACAAAAAATGCTTTGAAGCCATTTTTTAACGAAGCGTCTTAAAAGTCCAAATGGACTATTAATACCATTGCAAAGTGTTTAAACGCGAGTTATACATTTCTGAGCTTACCATTATGAGAAAACTGGAATCTTAGGTCAAAAACAAGGAAGAAAAATGATTCCTTTTTGGAATCTCAAAGTGAGGACAACGCAATTGTTCCACTTTTTGGGAAGAAAACACTGTTCAGTTTAAGAGAAAAAAAAAAAATAGAAAAAAAAATGAAAATGCCTTTCTCATCCAGCGCTGCCATCACAGCAACGGTATGTGCCACTTGCAGGTCACTAAAAACCCTCTACATTTGCATTACTTCAGGATGGCGTTCCAATTTTCTCATTGAGAGATTTACATTTGCGTACCTGCGCCCCGGTCTCGCATTTTGCTGCGTCGCAAAATATAATAACTGCGAATTTCTAGATAATCCCCCGTTTGCTTCAGTCTCCAGCAAGACGCTGTTTAGATTGTCCGCGTTTATTAGGCCAATCACACACATTCAAAACAGTACAACTGGCTACTTGCTGGTTTTAATTTTTAAAACATCTGCCCAGATCTCAGATTCGTATAATAGGACGCTGATTGTCATCGACATTAGGAGCTTTCTCTTTCTTTGGCTGGTTCCTATGTTGGCCATTAGTCTGCTAAGTTTTAAGATGATTTTCGCTGCCTTTCCTGTGGCTCGCTGGATTTGTGCCCAGGAGGTTAGGTAATTTACTTGATAAGCTGAGTCAACTTTTGTGTTTTTCAACCACTTTAGACGTGTTTGGCTAAGGAAAGGACAAACATTTTTTCGCATATTGTTGTTGTTGTTGTTAACGGTGCATTTTTTCGCATGTTTATAGATGCTTCTCAGTTCATGAATTTTTCGCTTAGAGGTACTTCATAGGAAGCCTGAACGCCTGAAGAATGAAGAAATTTCAGATGAAACACTCTACGACAAAAATAACCATGATGATGATCAATGGATACACGTATACACATTCATACTTTAGATTGGCCAATCTAATAGAGAATGTTGGAACAAAACATTTTTTTCGGTTACTTCAACTAACCAGGAGGTCGCTTCTTGTGGAATATGTGGAAAATTGAGTTGCAAGTGTTATCAAAAAACACGAAAGATTGCAGTCAGTATTGAATAAACGTCAGCTCAAACAAAACAATGTACATACTTTCTACAACTACATTTTTCTCTATTAAGGCTATCCATACTTTATAAACCAGAAAAAAAAAATGTTTTTGAACGTACTGTAGATTGTTAGCAAAAAAGGTGAAAGAAATACAAGATAGAACCTTGCGCGCTTAAATTGTAATTAATGTAAGTAAGTGGCAAGCATTCCTGTTGTTTGCAAAACTAAAATTGAGAACTCGAAAAATATATTAAAAGTCAGAAACTGAAAATATTTGCCATAAATTAACGAACCGCTAATTTTCCATTAGGTGCGTCTAACTTAGTAGTAGCGACGGCGCATTGCTTGTAGAGGTATGTGACGAAATTGATTGGCCTCTCGCCATACAAATTACCCTTTGGCATCCAGGAATGGCGGTGAGCATGCTGATGGCTCCGGCTTGAGTTATGGTCAATGACGTTTAGCGCTACGGCTATTAACGGAGGATTAGCAGGGTTGCTTGAACTGTGTGTGCGTTGACCGAAAACAACAATTTTTGTAGTTTTTTTTAATACACACATACATTTGTGTCGGCTGTCAGTTTATTAGAATTTAAACACTTTTGGTTTTATTTTTTTCTTTTGCATTGCCAAATTTTGTACGCTGTTGTCACGCTTTAGAAGCTTCTAAGCGTCCCATAATGATGCGAGACACAGAAATATTTCTTTTTCGCTTTAATAACATTAATGAATGTGCTGTTCGCGGTAGAAGAACATCAATCAAGTTGATGAGATTTATATTCTTTAATAAAATTTATGATGATGATGGCAGCACGAAGCGATGTTGTAAGCGTTACCTCATGTCTTTTGAAATTTACTTGTTTTATTTTATGTTATTTATTCTTATTGTTTTGCACCTTTCTTCAGTTCAACATTCTACTTTCTATTTTACGAAACTACTTTCCTTTTATACAAATTGCATCATACTTTCTATTTTTTGATATCTTATATTTTTCTATTTTCCTGCAAGATTCGTTTCGGTTTTGGCGCTGAAAATAAAGAAAAGTGAGAATGAAAACATAGAAAACAAAGTAACTTGGGCGGAATAGAATATTAGATATTTTCGAGTTTTAAAAAGTGATTTAAATGGTTAAAAAAAATTCTTGAGAAAGTAAGAAACTTAGATGGTGCACTAAAAGAAGGACTTGGCATTAGATACTATGTTCTATAAGTTCTGCTCTCTTCTTGAAAAACTTTCTTTTGTAAGCAATAAAAAAGATGAAATTAATACAAGCGAGTCTAAAATCATCTATCACAATCTGCTACCGTGGGATAAGAAATCTCAACATCTCGTATAAGGTTCTATCAAACGAACTGTATGCAAGTTTAAAGCCGACCGTCAACAAACAGATTGGACCTTATCAGTCTGGCTTTAGGCCTCTAAAATGAACAACTATGTTAAGTCACAATATGTTAAGTCTTGGAAGACACTCGTGAAAAGAGATTCTTTGTCGATTTCAAAGTTGCTCTTGACAGCACGAAAAGGAGCCGTGCGCTATGACTGAATACGTCGCATAAATAATACGTCTTTGTAGACTGATGTTGAGCAGTACTAAAAGCTTTGTCAAGATTGGAAAGGACCTGTTTGAGCTGTTCGATACCAAACGAGGCTTCAGAGAAGGTGAAACTTTATCGTGTGCCTTCCTGAATCTACTTCTGGAGAAAATAATTCGAGCTGCAGATCTCAATAGAGAACGTACAAGCTTCTACTTGTACATATAACAGTGCACAACTGCTGGCGTCGGTATCAATCTTGGGAATATTTGGGTGTTTCTAGGAAGCACTGTGTCACAAGTCAATGAAAACGATGGCAAAAATCTATAAATTCTGCTTCCAATTGCTTTCCGCCTTTAGCGACTATTTTCTGTTTTCAAATCTCAAAGACTCGCTAGGAAGAAATTGAACCACAAAAATAATATCGACTTTAGGGTCACTATAATTTAGGGAATTTTCAATTGACCTTAACTGCATTTTGAACTAAAATTCGCTATCACAGAATCTCTATACCACAACCAGCATATTTCAGGTGCTGTGACATTTACAAGTATATCTGTAACATGCTAAAAAAGGACTTTAGGGTCAAACATCTTCTTTGAAAGCAAAAGTGCATCTAGCGTTTGTATACAAAATAGTCACAGAGCTAAAACTGAATCTATCCGCTTGATTTAAGTTTATCTAAGTGTCTTGATGAGTTATTCCACGTCTAAAGTTCGCGATTTAATGCCATTTTCTTGTAGAGAAGTATATTTTAAGATATTGTAAACAACGCAAAATATTTGGCGCCCTTTAAAAAAAAAAATCAGCGTAGAACCCTATGCCACGATAATCAAGTATATGTAACCACAAGGGACCCGAACTTATGTGCTGCTAAAAACTGTCAACTCAATAGCAAGTACAGTACAGTTGTCAAGATAAGAAGTAGTTTGAAGAATTTCAAAAACATAACAATGATTTAATATTTAATTACTCCTTCATGTGTGGTTGCTTATATTTCATAATTCCACCAGCGTAGTATTCACAAAAGAACATTAACTGATTGTTTCAGGAAGACGATTTGAAAACGTTAAAATGCCAAAAAAAAAACTAATTAGAATGAGGAAATTAGATTATTCTCTAATTATTATGTGCCAGTCTGCGTGCATACATCATTTTTGGAACTACTGGCGCCGAACAATATTGCGGTCAATAAGTCTTATGAGCTAATATCACTAATGTTATTTGAAAAAAAAACCGAGTCGATAATAATGAGTTGTCAAAAAAGTCTTGCGGTATTTTTATAGCATCAATTCGTGTGGCACCCATACATCGAGCTTCTTAGTGACTCCAAGCTTCTTCAAATGGTTTATAACGGTTTGATGACTACTATGCCGGTCTCTTGCAACCAATTCAGCGATTTTATCGCAATTTTCGACGACAGGCCTTCCGGAGCGTGGCGCATCTTCGACCACCTCTACACCAGAACGAAAACGTTAGTTGTATATTAAGTTAAAAATATTTAAAGAAATAAAAAAGTATTGATTTAAAAATAAATTTTTATGAATCTAGATAATTTAAAATTCCTTTATAGACATTTCCGAGTTGTGCGGTGGAAATGGAAACTGTATCGGGTCCATAAGCTGCACAAATTTTATTGGCGGCTTTAGATGCATTTTTGCCTTTATCGTAGTAGTACTGTAAAATATGCCGTATTTTCTCTTAATTTTGCTCCATGTTTGTGACGCTATAACTCACGAACGACTTAAAAGAAACTACAATTAATCAAACACGTGTTAGCGTGTGAAATGAGCTTTCCAAAAAGGTATAGCATGACCCGATGCGACGAATGAAACTAGAACTACGCGCTTTCAGCGCCAACAAGCGAAAATACCGCAAGAGTTTTTTGACAAACTAATACATACATATGTATACTCAGAATTATACGTAATTTACTAGCAGTGACTCAATCCGTTTTAGTTGAAGAAGCACTTGATTGCAATAACAGTTTCAGTTCAGTTTTTCGGAAAAACAAAGCTCAAAGAATCTACTTTTCTGAACATAACTTAGCCATCAACTGAATTTGCCAATGCTGTACTTTATTGCAATTAAATATTTTATTTTTATAACATAATTAAATTATTATAAATTAATCACACCACATTACATACGCACATATGTATGTGCGGTAAATAAATGAAGATACATCATCAGCTATCTACTTCTTAACCAATATTTATGTGTAAAGTTCTCAACATCACTAACAAATCAATCTAGTGATCACTTAGAAACTCAGCGTAGCCGATTCATTTCGAAGTTCCTTACTTTCTCAAAAAAAAACCATAGAAACTTCAAACTTAATGGGAAATGTTCATTATAAATCGAAAGAACATTCTTTGGCATTTATGTATTTTTTGAAGATAATTTCTTTCATATGTCGGGACTAAGTCCATCCGTTGAGTCTAGTTTCCGATCACTCTTTCGAGCATTTCAACTGGTAATTAGCGAATGACATACGTGATGATTTGTACTATGTGAATCAAAGCGGAATTGTCCGCAAAGACTTTAGAATTTATATATCCCCACAGGAAAATGTCTAATGGTGTGATATATCACAATCTTAGTGACGAATCGACCATCTCAAAACATGAAATTCTCTGCTCATCATAGTGTTCTCTTAATAAATCCACTGATTGATGCGATGTGTAGGAAGTGGTGCCGTCTTGTTGAAGCCAAATGTCGCCGAGTTTTTTGATTTCACCAGCCCATAAATCACAAGGAATCGTTCTTTTTTCTGGAGGAAATGTCAGCTTCTGAATCTCTTCAGCTTGCCTTCATTCCAAATGCAGCAATTTAACTTGTTCACATACGCATTGAGCCAGAAATGCCTCAATAAAATTTGGCTCGAAAACGCCGGAAATTTTTAAGAGACCATAGACCGTAGATCTCGGCATAAAAGTCGTCGTTCGAGACATCAGTCCAGTTTCTGCGAACGGCGCCAAATCGACTCTCTACGGTCTTCGTGGTCGTGGTCAGCTACGGCTACAATATTTTATTCACTGCAAGCTAGACGTGGCTTATTTTCCGATAGCAGACGAAGAACTCAAGTTGTTCGGAGAATCTAAAGTGACCCCTGCACAACTTCGGTGTGGATGCTGTAGCAGATTGAACTCCTATGTGTTCGGAATTGACGATATATCAAATAAATGTACTGCATGTATCGAGTCCTCGCCCGACTCTAAACATCACTTTACATGCCAAATGAAACAATACCGAACGGATGACCCATAATCATTAAATTACGTATATGTGGCCTAGGGGAAGTACTGAACTGATTATATCCTTTATTAGAACGAGGTCACATTTTTCTTCTTCTTTACTGGCGTAGACACCGCTTACGCGATTATAGCCGAGTCAACAACAGCGCGACAGTCGTGGCGCCAATAGGATATTCCAAGCGAAGCCAGGTCCTTCTCTGCTTGGTCCTTCCAACGGAGTGGAAGTCTTCCTCTTAATTATTATCAAGAATAACTTACACATTGACCCTTAGTTTCTGTATAAAAATGCCTAGAAGCACTGAGCGCCCGTCTGCGACAACTCAGTGCTTTTAAAAGTTATTGTTCACATTCATGGAAACATAGATGAAACCGTTAATGGAGCGCTCATTGTAAATAAATTCGTAATTGCAATATCATTTCCAGCATTTGGCTGCTACAAAAGAAGCATCTGCAACTATAAAAGTGTAAAATTTGAAAATGGTTGGAATTTCCCAACCAGGCAACATTTTGTCAAAATTGCTTCTGCTGCTGACATTGCAAATCATTGGCGCCTTTTGTTGTTCTACTTTCTTGCTATGCCACACACACATACACGCACGAAGGCAGCCGCCATGAATGCCCTACTTCGTCAAGACGATAATTATTGGGTTCAATGGGTCTATGGGGAAAAATCCCATTCATTGCTGTTGCAGATTTGCCTCCAGTACCTTTGCCCGTCCTCCATTGTCTTTTTCTGCTCGACTGTGACTTCAGCGTCATTCACAAATTGTGGGTGATTTTATATTGGTGTCGTATATTTGGCACCGGTGGCACCAGTAGCAGCAGCGAATGAACAACCATCAACACTGCAATCAACACCTACAAACCCAAACAAAACCAAGACACCAACAATCAGCTTCGCAGAAAAAATACGTCTCCAGCATAAAGTGTTCCAAGCGCTTGTCTGCTTGTCGCCTGCAGCTGGTAGGTGGGTGTTCGACTGCGCTGCATTGTAAATAAGTTTAAGAGTTTGTTTGCTTTGTATGAATTAAGGCTTGAATTATTTTTTGCTCAGTTGCAACTGAAATACATAGTAACTCCAAATAGTGTGCTCACTATTATTTGTATCCAAATTTTCGATTTTTTTCAAGCGAGTTTTAGTTTGTTGCCAGCTTTGCATTTTTTGTGGAGTGACGCTGCAATTTGCTTCTTGTTAAGTGTCTTCTTATTTCTGGATTCGCAATTACTTTACATTTTTTCATCATATTAACGGTATAAAAACTTAGAGGCTCAATTATTTTTACTATGGGAACTCAACGCTTCTTCTTTTACAGTTACAAGGTTCTCAGTGGCAATTTAATAACAAATTGGATTACAGAAACTTAACATTAAAAAAGATATTACTTACAAGAAATGGATTTTGATTGGTCAGTTTATACAACTTTACTGGCGTAAACACCGCTTACGCGATTACGACTACGAAAAAAAAAAAAATAATAATAATAAGACTTCGTGTATAATTTTAAAATTCTTAATTTGTACTTCAAAATTTATGTCAACCCCTATGGGTCCCAATTTTTTCACAGCCTAGCCAAGCCACTTGATGTGGTTGGCCCCAACACAATAGTGCCAAGGCTTTTTCCAATCCCCGAAAAAGTTGTTAAAGTCAATTTCCGGAGTAGCCTTAGATGCGCGCAGCGATTCACGTTTATTGTTTTCAACTAACTGAAAATGGTTTCCACGGAGCGGTCGTTTGACTTTGCTGAATAGCCAGTTGCAACACGTTAGTTGTTGAAAATTTGTTTTCGGCCCATAATTCATGCTTTAACGAATAGCATCGCGCTTTAACGACCCATAACACTCAAATACTCGTAATATTCTTTGTTGACAGTACATCGGTAGAAATTTAGAGTGCCACATCTCGATAATCGAAGAATACTTTCAACAAAGCCTTGATTTTTGAACTCCTTTAACGTGTTTTTTTCGGCTTCGCCTCAGCTTTGAAACGATATTCGGTTAATCGTTTGTCGTAAGCATAGATGCAAAACTTATCGCCAGCAATAGTATATTTAATGACATATTGGTAGTCGAAAAACTATTATATGACGGACGTTAATGCGACACTGTTTTTCTAAACAATTTTTGATTTTGGAACCAATTGTGCTTTCACTTTTTTAGGCCTAAATTATCTTCCAAAATGGATTTCACTGATCCTTCCGATATTCCAACGATACCTCTGATATTAATCGTCGATTTCCAAGCAACAATTCCTTTCTTTTATTGACGTGTTAATCATCAGTTGATGTTGATGGACGTTTTGAACGTGGTTTTTTGTCAAAGCGTTCTCAACCATCTTTGAATTATTATATCACATAACACTTATTCGTGACAAACAATTATCCCCGACGGCCTTTTCCAATATTCGGAATGTTTCAAACTTCTTTGTTGAATATTTTCACGCATCGTAAAAATCACCGAAAGCACTTTATATACTTCAGAAAGACAAGACCATACTTAACACTAATGAATATTTTGGCAGTGGCGTAGCTAGGGGGGCGAAAGGGAGCCGTCGCCACGGGCGCAACGTCTTGGGGGCAGCAAAACGATCTTCGCTGTTTTTTAATATTCAGAAAAATACTTCAACAATTTTTTTTACATTTATTATTATAATGGATAAAGAGTTGTATTCTCAAAATGTAATAATCTGAAAAACAATGAAAAATATTAATTTTTATATACACATGTACTTTCATAAATAAAGCAAAATTAATATGCCAATTTTTCCATTCTACCATTGACCTTGGCATAGAAGAATTATTCGTTAACTTTGGCATCGAAGAATTCTTCGTTAACTGTGGCATTGAAGAACTCTTCGTCCCTATGGTAAGAGAAAGAGGTGATCTGTTACTTTTCGTAGGACATCGCCGTGTTAGTTTTCATCGGTCGAAGTAAGCGATACAATCATGCTGCATCGTTTAACTTGCTCGCTTATCAATGTTTACCATATCCAGCTGGGAACAAATACTTTTATTTCTCCAAATTTTCAAAAATGGTATTTAAAAACTCCAATTCAAGCAAAATGTCCTGCAAATTGTGTCAAAAGTGCACAAGATATAGGGCGAAAATGGGTTTTTCCTATGGCTTTTAATAAGATGTCTTGTAAATTTACTATCAATTTCCTAAAACTGTATTTTGAAAATTTTGAAACTTCAGAATTTGCGTGGCTTCTAGTTCCTAAATTTTATATACATAATTAATATCGAAGATAGTTTGTAAAAATTCACTTATGTTCGAACCACCTCATCAAATTTGTAGGTAGGTAGATAAAGGGGGCGGCAGAACATCCTTGGCCCCGGGTGACCGAAGTTGTAGCTACGCCACTGTATTTTGGTGTGGCATTTGGCAGAGATGTCACTGACAATCAAAAAAAAAAAATTTATATAATATAGTAATATAATCTGAACGATTTCTTCGCAAATTGCACCGTTGTCTTTGAGAAGAATACTTATAAAATGACGTGAGAATATCTTTTCAAATAAACAAGTTTATATGGCAACTTTGTACTACTGCATAACGCTTTAGCAACAACTCGAATAGCGATTCTTGAACTAGCGCTAAACTTTCCACCTATAGACCTTTTCACTGAAAACGGTGCAGCAGAACGATTACTGGCTGCAGGATATGCACCTGCAAGCAATTCCAAAGTCAACATCTACATTGACAGTCAAGCAGCAATTAACGCAGCAACCTGGTATGGCATATCGGCCAGAAATTGCTTGGGAAGCAGAGCAGCAGTGGAAAGTATTACTAGAAGCAAGCAATTTCATTTCTACTGGTTGCTAGGCCACAAAGGCATCGAGGGCACTGAAATAGTGGAGGAGATTGCTAAGGATGCTGTACGGCTAACATTCGCAAACGTGAGTAAAATTGGGAAACTACCTGCTTTGTTTATAAGACAATCAGACCAAAAGCATGGTAAAGAAAATCAAAACCCGATGGAACAAACTGCTTGGGTGCAAAACTGGGAAAATCATATGTAAAACGGTAGATCGGAAGTACAAAAAATTCCTATTGACACTCGATAGTAGAGACTTTTGGAACATGATCAGAATACTAACAGGTCACTGGTGGCAACACACGCCCGCATAATGGAGCTGTCAGATCAGGTAAAATACTATAGAAGGCATCGATAGTGAGGGAGGCCGGCGATACTGTCAGAATTCGCGCCTAGCACAGGTATTCTAAGGAATGACTACCCCTCATGGACCTAGCAACTGAACTTCATTATCATCGCATCTTAATAACCCAACCTAATCTTCCAGGGTTAGTCCGGAGTGTAATAGGACTGCGTCGATTTAAAAAAATGTATTTAACTAAATGTTACAATTCTTTATAAGGGCGATTTCCAAACTCCGGAAGAGCCTTGAGAGCCGAGGTGCATGCAGCTTGGATCCCCTCTGTCGTCTCAAAATGCTTGCTTTCATCAGCGTTTTCAGGCAAGGAAACAAAAAAGTTCGGGTAGGCCACATCTGTACTGCAGGGCGGCTGCAGAAAGGTTGTGTGAGTCGGAGCATTATCGTAGTGAAACTTTCAATCGGCTCCGATGTCTTGTCGGACCCAATTGACTCTTCGTTTATGTCTTTCGAGGATTTCCACGTAAAGCTTGGCGTTGACGCTTTGTCCAGGGAGAACAAATTCATGATGGATGATGCCTTTGATATCAAGAAAGACAATGATATCGTTTTCACTTTAGATTTGCTCATTCTTCCTTTTTTTGGGCGAGGAGACGCCGGCGTGTGCCACTCGTTGTCTCGGGAAAGCAACATCTGGGTAAACCTGCTTGATCATGTCAAACGTCTGTGTCGCAGATTTACCGACTTTCACACAGCGCTTTTTGCAATTGAAATTAGTATATGTACTTATAAGTAAGCTCAAACTGCAGTTATGTTCGCGCTAAAACTGAACTCTACTCAGTTCTTTTTTAAATAAAAGCAAACTTTTGTAGCGAATAATGAAACCTTAATCCTTTCCTGGTTCAAACGAGTATGATCGTGTCACAAAAATTATTTAACTGTGTGATTAAGTCATTAACTGCTCGTAGCTCACAGGCGGTAGGTTGCTTTCATAATTTTTTTTTCGTTTTCTTGCAATCGTTCTATCTTTCTTCAGCTACCCAAATGCACTGCGCCAGCAACAAACATTACCCGCACACAACTGCGTCACGAGACTCGTCTTCAGTATCTCATTTTCTCCCCATAACATTTTGCTTCCTAGTTATAGTCGTTACTTTGTGATTAATAATGATAGGTTTGGCTAATTTCTTATTGAGCTGCAGAAATACCTCTTAATCATATTTTATACAAAGAGAGATTCTTTCCGATGACTTGTTTGCTTATGAAATTACACAGTGTGACAAAGTTAGACAAATAAAATAAATAAGTGAGTTTATTTCGATTTTGTACGTAAGTTTTGATCCAAGGGTAGAACATAAAGCAGACATGAAATTTTCTTTCTTTTTATTGGACATAACGACATTCCCTATGCAAACCGTTTGCATTTTTCGATCTCCAAGGCAAATATCTTAACTGTTAAACTTTTCTAAGTAATGAATCCACTTTAGAAGTCTCTTGATTTTTTAATAAATAGAGTACATATAAGTAAATATCAGAGCTTTTTTACAAAAATAAAAATGCGTGTTATTCCTTACTGCATTTACACAGTAGCCGATCACAATGCCCACTCTCTTTTCATCCGTTTGCTCATTTACGAAATTTGGTGTGCATTCGATATTCAATTTTCTAGTTTTCAGCCATCAACCTAAATAAAATATTTCCACTGCCGTTACGCTAAAGATCACGCCAATTTCGATTAGCTTGTTATAGCGGCAATTTGTTGTTCTCGCTGCTTATTGATGGCGTGCCGAGGCGTGCAAAACGGTTGGCGGTAATCCATGCGTATAATTCCGCCACTCAGATAGCTAGTCAATCGTTGAACCACGGCCACTAATCAGCGGTCATCGTGTCTTTACTTCGTCATATTGTGGCCGTTCAACAATAGTTCGCTTCCAAGTCGGCTTTACGGCTCATCTTTTGATGTCAGAGGTTATGCCCGGCGGTTTGCTACAAGTCGATTAAAAATATGTAAAAAAAAAAAATCTTTGCGTTTCCAATAAATGCGGATATACGGTTTTGTATTGGCGTTATTGCTTTGTGGGTGGTGAGCTGTGTTTTGTTGGGTTTTGTTGTGTTTATTTGATATTTTACAAAAAAAAAATATTATTTACAGAATTTTTAAGAGATTTAAATGCTATTAAAATTTAGTTGGATAAAAGCCGCTCTATGAATATTTTGCACATCTTAAAAATTAATTTTATACGGAAAATATGCCTCAGTGAAAATATCGGGTGATCCAAGTAGTGGTGCATTTTTCAATAGCCTTTCTTTGACAGATCACGCATGAGTCGTGTCAAGCTGTCATGTTATTTTTGTTCAATTCATTTCGTTGTGGAAAGACTTACGCTTGAACAACGTTCATAAATCCTTCAACTTTATCATGAAAATTCACGTTTTGTGAAGAATATATTTTGTGCGCTTCGCTCAATTTATGGTTAATATAATGAGCCTCCTGAGCCTAACATTCGCAATACCATCACCCATCTTGAGACCGAGTATTCATTGATAACTAATTGGATAATATTCGACCGAATAGACCACGTCCAGCCGTAGCTGAGAGTATAAACGAAGACCGTGGCGAGTCGATTTGCCTTCGTTTGCAGCAACTCGGACTGACGTGTGGAAGGACTTAGCGGATTTTATGACTATTTTATGCCTGATATTGAAACTTGTGATCTCGGCGACATTTGGTTTCAACAAGAGCCACTTTTCACACATTCGCATCAATTAATGGATTTTTTGAGAAAATAGTTCGGTGAGCAGATAATTTCAGTTTTTGGACCGGTCGATTGGCAACCAAGATCGTTAGATTTCACATCATTATAATTTTTCCTATGGAGATATGTAAAATCTAAAGTCTATGCTGACAATGCCGCTTCAATTCAGCATTTGGAGCAAAGCATCACACGCGTCATTAGCCAGTTACTAGTTTAAATATTCGACCAGGGTCACAGGATTTATACGGATAGTTCGAAACTAAAAAAAAAAAAAAACAAATTGTAAAGGGTATTGTCTTTGCCAAACTAGAAACCAAAATAGCCTACCTGCAGTATCTTCCAAGCGGAGATCATAGCAATTTGGAAAAGCATTCTTGTTATGACAAGAATTGTGCGCTCATAGCAAGGAATATTTTCATATATACGGATTGCACCTTTGATAGCACCAAGGTCTCAAAGGGGCGCACCTAAGATAGGGAATTATTACCTTTATATGTTGCTGAAAGTAGCATCCTACTTCACTATAAACCTGCAATAGATTCCAGGACATAGTGATATTCTGAGAAGCAGATGTATTAACAGGCACCAACCTGCAATTAGATTCCGGAAAAGAGGTCATTTACTATATACGAGGTGTGTTCAAAAAGTATCGCGAATTTTGTGTTTTTTCAAAAATTATTTATTTATTCATGAATATCTATTTTGTCCCCTTCAAAGTAATCCCCATGAGATATTATACACTTGTACCAACGGTTTTTCCAATCTTCGAAGCACTTCAAAAAATCATTTTTTTTAATCTTCTTCAGCTCCTCCAACCGTCTTTATCTCGTCAAAAGAAGCGTAACGTCGTCTTTTCATGGGGCTCTTCGGTTTAGGGAACAAGAAAAAGTCACAGGGGGCCAGATCTGTTGAATACGGTGGCTGCGGCATCATTAGAATCGAAGAAAACTGTCTGTTACGATTCGCGATACTTAACCTTTTTCTTATTGTATAGGTGGTAACAGCGCTATCAGGTCACTGTCTAATTTGCAGACATGACAGTAGACTAGGAACACCATATAACGACTACTATAGAAGCTGTCAGGAGGTAGAAGAACCATTAATAATCTTCTATGTGACTGTAACGCCTTATATGTGAAAAGTATTGGAATATCGTGCGATGGTTTTTCGACGACGTCTCGTACTATGTTGTTCATTTAAAAATTTTCGTATCAACGAACTTCATCAGAAACTACAGAGCAGGGATAATGGGATGCTCAACTTATTCCAGTGTGAAGGCGCCTCAAAATAAGCGTTTTTTATAACATTTTCCATTATGGCCACATCGAACAAAGTAAGAATTTTTGGGCATTCAAATTAAAACACCCAACATTTATTCTCAATTAATAAATGTTTTTAATCATTTGTAATTGAAAATTAATTCTTTTATGCATCACATTATAAAACATTTCATGAAACATATTTAAATCTCACATTTTCTTTGATTTTCATTGTTTTAAATTTTTATTAGCGATCTTGAATGGCGGCAACAAATTCCTCCTTTCACATATATTTTTGGTATGATTTCAATCTGGCCGTTCCAGTCATTCCAATTGCAAGACTTCAAAACCTACCCTATCCAGTCAACTGTCAAAGTTCGGTAGGTGAGCGGCTCTCACATTTCCAGTGACAGGAGAGTTAGTGATCTCTTTATCTCTGCTAAAGAGTAAGTGGACTTTAGTCCCTGTGGTATCACAATGTGACTCCCAAATGTGATAAGTGTGTTTATTAATTTTTCATTGAGATTTAGTTACATTTTAATAATTTAAATGTATATTTATGAATATTTCTGCTAAAAGTTTTATTCCCCCTTTTCTCCTTACTTCTAAATTGCAACTGTAGATGAAAAAACATTTCTTTATTTACTTAACTTTTTTATTATGAAATCCATTTTGTTTTATAAACTTAGTAACAACAAATAATAAACAAATATACGATTAACTATAAAACAAAGTCAAGGTCATTGCGGATTATACTCAACATCAGAAATGTGCTCAACATGTGAATACATATAGATACCAGTTATATAATATATTTTGGTGCTGGTGGTACTTCATTCGCTGACAGCTTCGATTCGTTCTTTCAGTGTGTATATAACTTCCTTTGTTTTTGTTT
This sequence comes from Bactrocera correcta, assembly GCA_027475135.1. Lineage (NCBI taxonomy): Eukaryota > Metazoa > Arthropoda > Insecta > Diptera > Tephritidae > Bactrocera > Bactrocera correcta. The sequence continues at coordinate 59,239,388 of CM050325.1, read as the reverse complement.
CGCACAAATTACTCATGTGGTGAAAATAATCAAATCTCTTTCTTTATACAATTTTGTTTTATTTTCTTTGTCGGTTGCATTAGTAACCGCTATCTCAAGCTGAACTGAAACCAGAAGCGTGAGAGAGTTCTTTGGAAAGTTTGTTGTTAACTAATTTGCACGATTCTTTTATGAAGTGATTAATTGCTTCTGGATTGACTCAGCGGCGCAGGAAAAGGAAACAATTAAAAATTTTTAATTTATCTATGTTATTTGTGAATAAAGTTGCTATCTAAAATTGAAAAAACCAAAATATATATTTATTAACATTATAATTGCTAGTTATGATATGATTTAGGAAATCTAAGATACTCTTCAAACTGATTGAAGCTGTTTCCAATCTTAAAAAATTATTTCTATTAAAAGTAATAATTCTCTTCTAAAAGATATTTTTCTTCTCTTATTACAATTATCTGTTTAATTATTTCGGGTTTTTCGTCACTTTTCGCCCCAGTATGATGAATAATAGTTGAAATGAATTTTGTATTTTATGCGATCCCATAATAAATGCTAAAATACTTGAAAATTATTTTGTGCAAAAGTAGTATTGCTTTCAGTTAAGATATTTGACAGCTACTTGAATCTATATAGTGTAGCTATCCACAGGGATAATACACATGACGGACGAAGAACTCGGGTTGCTTGGAGAATCTATTGTTGCAGGTCAAGCTCCTACTTATTCAGAATTGTCCTCGATATATCAAATAAATGTATTGCGCATATCCAGTTCTCGCCTGACTATAACCATCTCTTTGCATGCCCAATGAACACAACTTAGTAAAAAGTTCCGATATAAACTATGTATATACCAATGGGTATGAAACCCGCGGACTCACCCGTTGATTTAGCGACGAAACTGATCTCGAAAAAGTTCAAGCGACGAGTTGGCAATCGATGCGTATATGCGCGCGGATCATAATAGAAAGAGACTCGGCGGCGTCGGTCAGTCCCTTTTGTCCATTATGTCCGGTGTCCTCGTTTGTGGTGTATATGATGCAGGTGTGGATGATGAATATGGTGTAGATGTGTTGAGTATGATGTGTGGATGATATAGATGATGTAATCGTGTTGAGTACGGTGTACATGTGTGGGGTGTAGGCGTGTTATATTAAGAGCGGGGTCAGGTGCTCATTTAGCCACAACTCTTCTAACACCTTTCTATTTATGATTCCACCCTGTCGAAACAGCACCTCCCTAAAGTTCCAATGGTATTGTGGTTTCGACAAGAATCCCTATACGAGGTATGACAATTAAGTAATGAGACTGATTCCATAAAAACCGTATATTTGAAAATTATTCTACAACTCTGCCATCCCCTTCAAAGTAGTCCCTTTGGACACCTAGATATACACCGATTCCAGCGCGTCTTCCATTCCACTTGATTCACAGTTTTCCCCGGTGGAACGAATTCTTTGTGGACGATTCCACGGCTATCAAAAAAGGCAATAATCATCGTTTTCACCTTCGACTTGCTCATGCGAGCCTTTTTCGGGCGGGGGGCGCGCGGAAACAACTATTGTTGTCTAAGGTACGACTAAGAGTACTATCACCATACAGTCTTACAATTTTAGCGTACGTTTCCGAAGCTGTTTCGACCAATCTGGCGCAAAATTTTATCGCGACGCGTTTTCGTGACGAGCACTACAAACACATGTCTACTCAACTTGACGCAGCAGGCAAACTCAATAAGCTAAAGCTGTGGAGAGGAGAGAGATGCCGAAAAAAGATAAAGGGAATTTCAAGGTCACAGGTTTACCACAAGCGCGGCAATAAAATCAGTCTCATTACTTAATTGTCAAACCTCGTATGCATAATATTCAGAACGATTAGAGTATTTATTATACTAGGGTAGTCAATTTATGAAAGTGCAACAAAAAACATAGTAAGATAAAACCCAGTGCAAACGAAAGATAAAATAACAAAAATGATATGAGGTCGTGAAAATGATAGAAAGGATGTTTAAGGGTTAAAAACGGTTTACCTCAATTTTCGGCAAAAGGACTACTTTTATAGAAAAAATTAATTTAGCCAAAGTTGTTGGTAATGAAAAGATCTTTAACTTTTGTAGCTACCCTTTTTCACATAACCTCAAAAGGTATGTGAAAAACTCAAATATTCAAGCTTTTGAATATATACATATAAATAAAGTCAAAAAAATCTCTACTTTTCAATCAAAAATTCTGACGTCAAAATATCGGATTTTTTTAAAAGTCAGTCGGTTTTATTGTTGAAATCTTCACTTCCTATGTATACACATACATTGGGACTAAAAAAGCGGCAGGAAATTGTTATTAAATTTCCCGGGAAAATTATATTAAAAAAAGTATTTTACGAACTTGATAGAACTGTCCTTAATTACTATGCCAAATATAAGCTCGAACCGCCGACCAGTTTCTTTACAGCAGCTGCTTGAGTCGGTACACCTCAGTGGTGCGTTCCGATTTTTACAATTAATAAATATGTCGCAGAAAGAATTTGTCTAAAATTGTGTATTTCTAACCTTAATCTGTGTGTGGAATCGTTGCGAATGTTGGAAAAGGCTTACGGTGATTCAGTTTTATCAAGAACACAAGCCTACGGTCGAGAGATTGTTGCAGACATGCCTCGGTCTGACCGACCGTCGACCTCTTCAACTGATGGAAATATTAAGAAAGTGTAAGATACGGTACTTGAAATCGTCTGGCAAGTGTTAAGGAGATGGCAAGAGGGCTCGACATCTCTCGCCAGTCTTTTAGAATGAAATTTTCAAAAAAAACAGTTAAATTTAGTCTTATTTGCCGCGGGAATGATCGGTTTTACTTGAAAGTGCAACGCATCCAAGCTGTGCTGTCTAATAATCATTGAATCTTTTATCTGCCTTGCTAAATTTAAATACGGGTTAGCATTTATTTGCAAAGATATCTAAGACAATATATTAAACAAATAAATATATAAACGGCTATCTGACAGTGTATTTCTCACATTTTCCCATCATAACTGTTGACATTAAAATTAGTACGTTCGCTCTCTTTATACAAACGGTATTCTAGTATATAGTTTCTCTACATACCGTACATATTTGTAATTACGTAGGTTGCTTTTTATATTTCGTGATTTGGCAACGCTGGTGTGACAATCTGGAGACTCACAGTTTTATCGTAAGGCTTGGCATTTTTGATGTTAAATACACTAAAAAACGTTTTAACATACGAGTACTACCTGTATTGAACTTAGTTTAGTCTTTGACGTTGAAGCTTCATCAAGGAACGGTATTTATCTACATAAAGCATGGTGAATGCAATCGAGATCTTAGATCACTTCAAAACGCATTTTTTGAAAGTTGTCCAAAATCAGTTGTTGTTCCGGAAACTATTGATGCTCTGTGCAAACTGGTATTGCAAGATCGTCATATGAACTATCGTGAAATTGGCGCAACTTTGGGTATTATTGGGACTAGCATGCATTCAATATTGCATTAACATTGTTCACGTTGGAATAGTCTGAGCCTGAGAATAGACAGCAGTAAATCCTTAGTAGTATACAACCATTTGCTAGCTATTTGTATTTCAAGAAATCAGGAAACCAACCATCGAAGACGGATCCCTCTTCACAACGACAATGCAAGCTCACATCCATTGACTGAAACAACTACATATTCGAGCACTCCAAACAACGATTTGATGAGTCATCCGGAGTATAGTCCCGACTTGACACTAACTAACTTCGTTTGATTGCCGTTCGTAAAATAAAAACTAAGAAGCCAACGTTTTTCGACAAATGAAGAAGCAATTGATGCGTTTAAAAGGCATGTTTTAGAGATACCTTAATCAGAGTGACAAAAATGCTTCGACAATTGGTTTAAGGGGTTATTTTTTAATTTTATTTTCTTAAGGAACATATATTTAAGAATACACACAAACAAATTCATATCATCCCAGTGAATATTTTCTAAGTTGCGCGCAAATTTGAAAAGGGTTTTCAGAGTTCTTGGAAGCGCATTCCAAACTTCAAACGCGTATTTCTCAAAATAGTGCTTTCAAAGTCGGTGACCACGATTACTCGAAAACGGCTAAGCCAATTAGTTTCAAAACTTAAGGCGGTATTCTAGTCTAGAAATGCTATTTAACGGCATTTTTTAAAGTCCAATAAAAAAAACTGAAAACATTTTACCATCCAATTTTTTATCAGATATTTATTAATATTTTAAGAAATTTTGCGGCGTGGTGGTGTGGCGGGGGTTGAAAATAAGGGTGCGCCCTTCCTGACACGATACCAACAGTATCTGAAAAAAAAAAAATTTTATCAGTACAAATGCCGCTATAGTCTGAACTAGGATAAATATAAAAAAAAAATTTCAGTAAATGGCGACTGTTTGAATTTTTTGTCCGTTTTTTGGCAAAGATCAAAATTTTTTAAAAATAATAAAAATCAAAATTTTTTAATAATCCTAGTTCCAACCATAGAGGGATATATAGAGAAGGTCCACACCAAATTTCAAGTTAATCGCTTCATTAGAACTTGAGAAATCATGTCAGAAGTGTTGAAAATAGTAGTTTCGAGAAAAACGCGGTTAAAGTTTTACGATATACGATATTCACTCAACCGGTCTAGTTGTCACTTCGCTCAAATGGCTTTAACTTTGAAAATAATTTGAGTTTTGAAAAATCCCTTTAAGGAGATATTTTTGAATATCAAAACTATCGAAATTTGAAAAAAAATTTTTTTCGATTTTTTCAAATTTCTAGACTAGAATACCCCAACGAGCTTTTTAGATATATTTTTTCGTGATTAGTGGAAGATTTTTCCCACCGATTAATAGTTTGCTTTTATAAAACAATTTAAGGCGGAAATTTTGGTCAAAAATTTATTTTTGTTTTGAGAAATCGCCATTTCGACAAAAAAATATTTTTTGATAATTTCTTCGGTTAATTACTAGATTCAATATTACTTTTACGAAATCTGCTTGGTTTTTTATTTAGAAAGGATCCAGTTCAGAGATAAAGTGGTCACCACAAAACGTCTTTTTTCACTGGCTCATATTTAGATGTTAGTGATTTCTATAAATATAGAGAAATTTATTTTAACTAAAGCCTGGATGTAACCCCTATTTCTTTTTAGTTGGCACACTTCATTTGTTGGATCCAATTCGAGATATAATTCGAAAGCTGATTAATTATTTGAAAACTTTTTTTTCAGCTGAATGAAATCATTAATTCCATCTCTGTAATGACAACAGTTAACCACATAAAATTAGCAATGCTACAAAGAGCATAACGTTTGTGCGAGAGGCGAGCAAATCAGTTTTAAAGATGAGATGAGTAGACTGCGCACATTCCAAAATGAGTAACTTATCACTGCGCAGAGCTGTAAAAGTTATTCTTATCAAATGTATACTATTTACAGGTATACTAATTATACACCTAACTGTTAGTTTTTTTCTTTTTTGCATTTAGATTAGGATTAGCGACAAGTTCTAACAAGCAACCAACCGCACCCTTTCGAAACCTGACAATTGGAAAATTAGTTTGCAATGAAGCAAGTCGCGGCAATTTGTCTCTCTTTCTAAAGTAATAACGGATTTTCACATGTTAGATTATTTCGCACACATTGATTAGGGTAAAGTTTTTAAGTTTTTGGAATAATTACTTAACAAAATGCATGCGAAACCGAAATTGGCGATTTTTAATAAACGCTACCGCAGACAAATTCTCGCCACCCTGACAGGTTTGTTTGTTATATATTTTGAGATAATAACATATTTTGCTTCACCGGACAATATGATCTGAAGTAAAATCTTCTCTAACTATATGTGAGTGTGCACAAGTTTCCGAGAAAGCTTATCAATTTCACCATTGTTTGGTGCGTCTATTCCGATGAAACTGTGCGAAGCCATAAAATTGGACAAATGTGGGCTGGCGGTAATATAAGTTGACCATTGTGAAGGCAAAATAACTGTGTTCTAAAGAAAATAGTTTTAATCGAAATATAATTTCTACGATTGCGCTGTGAAAGAGCAAGATGGGAATGTCACGTACCACATTATTTATACTTGTAAAAAACAGTTTTTTATAATTTTAGTAAAGTTTAAGGATTTCGCGTAATTTATTAGAGTGTCGTCGCAATGTTAATAGTTTCGAATCTAATATTTAGCTGAAAGGTAATATTCGGCTCTCAGTCTTAATTTTATAGAAACCGTTCTTATTTTCTACTTCCAGAACATATTATGACCTTCGCTCATGCAGCTGGTCTAGGTTGGCTTTCACCCACATTGAATATTCTCCAATCGCCTGCTTCTCCGCTGGATTTTCCAATCACTACTGAAGACGCTTCCTGGATTGGTTCGACTTTTGGTTTGGGTTTCATAGCAGGAAATGTGTTCTTTGGACTCACACTGGATCGCTTCGGCCGCAAGCTGAATATGTACATTTTGGCGTTTCCGCATATGGTAAAAAGAAGCAATATACATAACTTTAAATACTTAGTAAAAGGAAACGTTATTTTTGTAGATTTTCTGGATACTCAATTACTTGGTGCAAAGTGTCGAATATTTGTATGTGGGTCGTTTTTGCGCTGGACTTGCCAGTGCTGGCATCTTCTTAGTTGTACCGGTCTATATAAGTGAAATAACGGATAAAGAGTATGCTATTTCGAAATCAATAAAGCAACTGCGTACGAACTCAAATGGACTTCCACTCAATCCTAACATTTTTCTTATCATTTCAGCATACGCGGTGCCCTCACAGCCATGGCTATGATGTTTTTCAGCACCGGTTTGCTGTGCGGTTATATATTAGCGACCTATCTCGACTACTACCTAATACCCTGCATCATTATCGTGCTGCCTATTATTTACCTAGGGGGAAATTTATTCCTTCCAGAGACTCCACAGTGTTTATTGAAGCATGGTCGTGAGAAGGAGGCTGAATTGTCCTTTAACTTCTATAAAAATATTGTACCACAGACAAATGTAGAACGTTTTACTACACAACCGTCTGTGGCAATTAGTGAATTCAAAGAACTGAAGGCTGCTCTTGAGCTTGGTGGCCTATCAGCGCCCGTCACACTCAAGGATTTCTGTAGGTTGAAACTCAAATACGAAACTTCGTTCCAATCGCAATCCTCTATTCAAATTTTTTTGTATCAGTTAATAGATCTACACTCTTCAATTTCTTCACTGCCGCCATTTTGTGTTTACTCAATCAACTGTCTGGCAGTTTTGCAATTATCAATTACATGGCGAATGTATTCGCCGCATCCGGTTCGACCATCGACCCAAATGTTAGCGCCATCGTAATGGGATTCGTACAGATATTGGGCTCGCTATCGGCTACGGTGTTGGTCGAACGTTTCGGCCGTCGACCTTTACTTCTGTCATCGGCCGTCGGCATGATGGTTGGCATGTATGGTTTTGGTGCATTTGTGCAATTTACCGACGAAGAAACGAAGGCCGCCTACAACTGGGTACCAATCGTATTCATGATGTTGGTGGTATTTACGGCTTCTTACGGAGTTTTCGGTATATTCTTCACCATTGTCGTTGAGATGCATCCGGCGAAGGTGAATATTAAAATAGATTGAGAAGAAATTCAATTTACATAACAAATAACGTGCTTTTCTTTAGATCCGCGTCCAGGCTTTATCGATTTGTATGCTATTTAACAGCATATTGGTATTTATAACATTGAAGCTGTATCCATTTTTCTTATTTAATTTGGGTATTTCCGTTACAATGTATTCATGTGCAAGTATTTGTGTGATTGCTGGTATTTATCTGTACATTTTTCTACCGGAAACGAAAGGCAAATCAATGGAGAAGGATTAGATACTTTTATTTATCAGTGTGTATGTGTGTTTTCTTAACTCTTAAGAAATGTATATTACTACTTCTCAAAGTTGAACTAAGACTTTAAGTTTACTTTTTGTAAATTAAACTTGATTTAAATCGTATTCAGCGCTAAACCTCATTCTGTTAAGAATAAACCTAATTTTTTAAAATATCACATCTAATGATAAAAAAGTAACTGGATAAAATCGGATATACTATATATGGCATAAAATCCGCTACAAAAACGATATTCTTTTTAACTGTCCGTATAAACCCAACCAGAAGTATATTATTAATAAATAATATTATTTTTTTGATTGGCACACATGTTGATTGTCATTTCTGTCCTCACGACCGCTTTAAAAACGTTGAAACCGCTCGTGCACTCTACTACGGAATAGGCCATAATCGCCATAAACTTGTTTCATCAATTGAAATGTTTCGGTAAAAATTTTACCAATTGAAAAAAAAAAAAAACAAGAAAAACGTCAACTTCGGCTGCATCGAAGCTAAATACCCTTCACAGATATATTTCTGTTAGTACTTATGTGTTCAGTTTGTATGGAAGCTATATGCTATAGTAATCCGTTCTGAAAATTTTTTTGGAGATTATATTGCTACCTTAAGCAGTAATCCATACCAAATTTCGTATATAATATAATATAATTTGTCAAATGTGAAAGTTGTCCATACAAGAACTCCGATCGTTCAGTTTGTATGGCAGCTATATGTTATAGTGGTCCTTTATATATATACTTTATAGCCTTTTCGACCCTTCCTTCTGGGTGTTACAAACTTCGTGACAAACTTAATATACCCTGTTCAGGGTATAATTAAAGTTGGCTCTTTGTTCGAAGCTCATTTTCGCACTGATAACACAAACAAACTCACACTTAAAACAAAATAACTTCACTTTCAATCAATGAAATGTCATGAAATTCTCACTGGACAATCAATAAAAAGAGCAGATTTTAACGTACTAATCGACATATAGATGACGCCACCAGAGGGTGATTCAAAAAGCCCTGTTTACTTTGGAACGCACCTTGTATTTTGGGGGATTGTGAATACATGCATATGTTAGAAATATTTACAGTGAAATCTCCCCTAAACAGACACTGACACTACAGCCTTTCTGTCCAGTTATAAGAGTTGTCTACTTAATAGAGCGTACCTTTAATGAAGCTTACATTGTATTTCTTACTTATGAAATGTATTGACTAACCCATCTTCTAAGTTGCTTCAAACTGGACACAGTGTGCTCAATTTTGCTAAAATCCGTTAAGAAGTTAAGGAGTCCACCGCGGAAAAACAACGTGACTCGTAATTTTCATATGTTAAGATTTCGTAATATAATAAAAGTCGAAACCTCGTTTTGTAAATACATTTATATATAACCCGTCAAATAAATATGAGCTACTAAATTAGTTTATAATTGTTATACTATTTTATTATTGCTGTGGTATAGGTTGTTTTCAGTTTTTATATGTAAATACAGTGCGCTCAGAAAATAACGGTTTGTACTTAATATGTCACGCCGCGCCATGAAATAAGGTAAATTAATGTATGGTATGAGAAACACAGTTCGTCTACCGCCACCTTATTCTCAAGACACTACAGGAATCTGGTAGACTTAAGCTCAGATTGACGGAGAACTTCTTTCAGAAAAGGACTCCCTAACACTCTAAACGCTTCTTCTCCAGCAACTTTCCCCCTCCACATATTCCTGGTTGGTATCTTAGCAAAAACCGCCGTGAGTAGGCTCTGCGACGGAGTCAATCAAATTTTCAGGGATTCGGTTGAAAAACGAGAGGATTTCGACATGTCCTAGTTCGAACGCCCATCTTCCCTTGTCCATAGAGCGCAGTTCGCAGCTAGTGCCAGTGTTTGTGTAGTCCGCAGTGTACCGGAGATGCATATGAGCGCCGTTCTTTGAACACGTTCAAGATTACACTAACTACCTTCCTGAGCACTCTCCACAAGAAAGTCTCACTGTAGAACATTAGAGGCTTGACTACTGTAAGCGGTCAATGACTCGAAATATTTATAAGAGCAAGGTCTGTACAGACTCTATTAGACTAACCATTACAGTCAGTAGAGGCCAATTCATTAAAAAAAAATTTTTGAATTAAAACTTACCAGCACAGCTAGTGTCCACATTACTAATAATTCCTTCATTATATCGAAGATAGCATGATGAATGCAAGGAGCAGAATTTGACTTCAAAAGATTCAAAAGCTGACTGATTAGGAATGAGGAGTATGCTACTTGGGAAACTTGAAAATTTGGAGAACATTCGAGGGAATAAATATCTAGAAAGCTGTCTGAAGTATCAACTCCATTTACCAAAGTTGTCAACGCTACACCAGTCCCTTTAAAAGGTTTACCGCTCGCAATTTATAACTGTCATATACTTATAAAGAGAAAAACATCAAAATATATTAAATAATTGTGCTTCAATAACAAATATTGTGCTTTTAATAATAATTACGCAAATAAACCATTTATAATTTATTGCGCAAATACTATTGCAGTTATAATAAGTGCATTTGTCTTTTGAATATTAAATTAGTGCACCTCAATTAGGCGATACGAACAGGTCCTGAGCTACTCAGGGGAAACTGAAGTGAATTCGACGATTAAAAGTATTTTTTCGCATTTTTACTTCTTCGCGATTCGGATTTAACGACAAAATGCTGGAGAATAAATTAATGATTTTTAGAAAACAATACCGCATGCAAATATTAGGCGCACTCACGAGTAAGTTTAGAGGTTATAGCATTCGTATGTATTTTAGTGTACAGTAGCAAACTTGAATTGTATTGCTTATGTTTTCTAACTAGCATCTATATAGAACTTCATTTATCAGACTCATTTCAACGTTGGTAACTGCAAAGTCGATGATTTAGCACTCACATCGGCGTGAGAAAGAGTTGAGTCTCCGTTGTCATCTTGCGTTCTAGCACGGAAAGTATAGACCTCACGTGCGTTCAGCAGGCATTCGTTGACAATCAGCTTCTCTGCGACTGCGAGTTCCTTTTGGCTTAAAGTCGAACGCATAAGCTTAACTGAACTACTAGCTCTTTGGCAATCCAGGGACACAGCCGAAACTAACCTTAACCAACTTAACTAATTTGTCAATGAACAATGTCTATTTATGGGAGTCTTATAAGCAATTATGTTTGGAGTTTCAAGTTCCTCAATTAATCGGTGTCCTAAGCTGTCCAAGGGAAATGCCTGTTAAGATCAATCTCCTAACTTATAGACTTTGTACGAAGCCGAAAAATAAAACACTTACTTTGGTTTATCCACCGCACATTAAGCGGCACGGTTTGTTAAATCGCGTTTATCACCGCACTCTCAGATTTCATCATCCTACTCGTAAGGTTATAGCAGATTGTGGTCCAAAATATTATTTAATATAAAACTGTTATTTGAAAAAAAAAAAAAACAAAAAAAAAATTATATATCGTTTAAAACAAAAAGGAAGATTCAAACTTTAACACCGCAACCCTTAACAAGGTGGTAGTGACAAAAAAAATAATAATAAAAGAAAAACGAAAAATTTTCATACTATAGAACAAAAATATCAAATTTAATGAAAAAAAAAAAAACAAGTTTTTGGTATATCGTACAAAGCAAAAAGATTAGGACCTTAATATCGTACATTCGGTAACTCAAAACAACGTGGTAGTGTAAGCACGTGAAAGTGGAAAAGTGAAAGATATCGTTTAACATCGTGGAAAAGAATGTTTTTCGTATAAAATAAAAAGATCAAAACTTTAAGATCGTAAAATAAACATTCAGTAAATCTAAAACAACGTACAGTTAAGGAACGTCACAGCGAAGAAAAAGAAATAATTATCCTAACAAACAAAACGAACTAAGTTACGATGGAACTCTTCTTCTTCTTAATTGACGTAAACACCGCTTACGCGATTATAGCCGAGTTAACGACCGCGCGCCAGTCGTGTCTTCTTTTCGCTACTTGGCGCCAATTGGATATTCCAAGCGTAGCCAGGTCCTTCTCCACTTGGTTCTTTCAACGGAGTGGAGGTCTTCCTCTTCCTCTGCCTCCCCCGGCGGTACAGCGTCTAATACTTTCACAGCTGGAGTGCTTTCGTCCATCCGGATATCATGACCTAGCCAGCGTAGCCGCTGTCTTTTAATTGGCTGAACTATGTCAAAGTCGTCGTATATCTCGTACAGCTCATCGTTCCATCGAATGCGATATTCGCCATGGCCAACGCGCGAAGGACCATAAATCTTTCGCAGAACTTTTCTCTCGAAAACTTGCAACGTCGACTAATCCGTTGTTGTCATCGTCCAAGCCTCTGCACCATGTAGCAGGACGGGAATTATGAGCGACTTATAGAGTTTGGTTTTTGTTTGTCGAGAGAGGACTTTGCTTCTCTATTGCCTACTCAGTCCGAAATAGCACCTGTTGGCAAGAGTTATCTTGCGTTGGATTTCTAGGCTGACATTGTTGGTGGTGTTTACGCTGGTTCCTAAATAGACGAAATTATCTACAACTTCAAAGTTATGACTGTCAACACTAACGTGAGAGCCAAGTCGCGAGTGCGACGACTGTTTGTATGATGATAAGAGATCTTGCCCTCGTTCACTGCCAGACCCATTGGTTTTGCTTCCTTCTCCAGTCTGGAGAAAGCAGAACTAACGGCGCGGGTGTTGAGGACAATGATATCAATATCATCGGCATACGCCAGCAGTTGTAGACTCTTATAGAAGATAGTACCTTCTCTATTTAGTTCTGCAGCTCGAACTATTTTCTCCAGCAGCAGATTGAAGAAGTCGACCAATTGGGAATCCCCTTGTCTGAAACCTCGTTGTGTATCGAACGGCTCGGAGAGGTCCTTCCCGATTCTGACGGAGCTTTTACGTTGCTCAACATCAGCTTAAACAGCCGTATTAGTTTTGCGGAGATACCAAATTCAGACATCGCGGCCTTTTCGTGCTGTCGAAAGCAGCTTTGAAATCGACGAATAGGTGGTGTGTGTCGATTCTTCTTTCACGGGTCTTTTCTAAGATTGCCAAGGAGCATGTTGAATATCTGGTCGGTTGTTGATTTTCCAGGTCTAAAGCCAAACTGATAAGGTCCAATCAGTTTGTTGACGGTGGGCTTTAATCTTTCACACAATACGCTCGATAGAACCTTATATGCGATGTTGAGGAGGCTAATCCCACAGTAGTTGGCGCAGATTGTGGGGTCTCCTTTTTTATTGATTGGGCATAGCACACTTAAATTCCAATTGGGCAATTGCTATTCGAACCTCTTCGTGGTCGGGCAATGGAACGTCTGCTCCATCGTCATCGATTAGGCAATCGGGTTCGCCTTCTCCTGGCGTTGTGCGTTCACTGCCATTCAGCATTCTGGAGAAGTGTTCCCTCCATTTTTCGTAGAATTTTCGAGCATTACCCCTGCCGGCTAGCTTATCAAGCTCTTCATACTCACGAATTTCGGCCTCTTTCTTTTTTTTATTCTGCAAATACGTCTCGCTTCCCTCTTCAACTCTCGGTATCTGTCCCATCCCGCACGTGTCGTGATCGATCGCAACGTTGCAAGGTAGGCAGTCTGTTTTCTCTCCCCTGCGACACGGCTCTCCTCGTCGTACCAGCTGTTCTTTTGCACTTTCTGAAAACTAATGGTTTCGGTTGCAGCTGTACGTAAGGAGTTTGAAATGCCGTCCCACAGTTCCCATATACCAAATTGTTGACGAGTGCTCTCAGAGAGCAGGAGTGCAAGCCGAGTAGAAAATCGTTCGGCTGTCTGTTGTGATTGCAGCTTATCGACGCCGAACCTTTCTTCTGTTTGTTGACGTGCTTTTTTTGCTGCACAGAGGCGGATGCGAATTTTGGCTGCAACAAAATAGTGGTCCGAGTCGATGTTAGGACCTCGGAGCGTACGCACGTCTAGAACACTGGAGTCGTGTCTTCCATCTATCACAACATGATCGATCTGGTTGGTGGCTTTTCGATTCGTTTTTAAGAATGCCATTTGGGCTTAAAAATGCACCAGCCACCTTCCAGAGACTGATGAATACGGTTCTAGATGGTTTAAAATGGAGAGAGTGTGTAGTTTACTTAGACGACATTATAGTATTCAGTACGTCATTACAGGAACACATAGAATCTCTAGACAGATTTTTTCGTAAATTAAACGAAGCAAATTTAAAATTCCAATGGATAAAAGCGAGTTTTTCAAAAGAGAAACCGAACCAGAAGGTATTAAGCCTAACCCTAATAAAATCAAAGCAATTTTAAATTATCCCTTCCTAAAAACGGAAAAAGAAATAAAACACTTTCTTGGTTTGGCGGGATTTTATCGTAAATTTATTCGAAACTTTTCTGAAATAACTAAACCTTTGACTGACTGTCTTAAAAAAGACAATAAAATATATAGCTCAGATGAGAAATTCGTGGAAGCTATAAACACTATACAAATTTTAATTACTAATGATCCAATTCTGGCATATCCAAATTATGAGAAAATATTTACATTGACGACTGATGCGTCAAATGTGGCATTAGGGGCAGTCTTAAGTCAACAGGGACATCCAATTTGTTTTGCAGTCGCACACTCAGTGAACATGAGCTGCACTACTCAACTAGTACTGAGAAAGAACTTTTAGCCATGGTTTGGGCTACCAAATATTTTAGACCTAATTGTAATTACATACAAAGAATTAACTACAGATTACATTCAAGATATTTGTAATTAAAACCATTTTATTAAAAAATAATACAACAATTTTTATGCCCAATGATACTGATTTTATACAATTTCAAAACGTTTATAAGACACTAATAACAACAAGATTTATCGGTGTACAAAAGAATTAGAAAGCATTACAGATTTTGCAAATTTTAAAAGTAAAGCACTTGAAATCCATTTAAGTGAACTTTATCAAGGTATAGAGAAGGTTGCCAAATATCTTAAATTACGATATTATTACCACAATTACCTTAAAGAATTCACCAAAATAATAAATGAATGTGAACTGTATAATCATTGTAAGAACGATCATATTTCTAACAAAATTCCGTTCAAAATTACAGCGCCAATTTACAAACTAAGAGAAAAATATGTTGCAGATTTTTGGAAATGGAATAATGAATATTATTTAACATGTATCGATCTATAATCTAAGTTTGCTATTATAGAAAAAGTTAAAGCATTGAATTGGCTGGAATCCAAGAAAGCATTGCAAAAAATTTTTAATTGTATGGGTCCTCCAAAACCTTTAAAAATCGACCAAGACCAAGGTTTAAATAATATAAACATTAAACAATGGCGTAAACATTAAACAATGGTGTTAAATATAAAAGTAGAAGCAACCATCGGTAAAACTGTTATAGGTGAAATTGAAAGACTACAGAAAACCTTAAATGAAAAACTTAGAATATCAACACATCAGGTGATAAAGAATTAAAATATTTCGAAACTGAGCAAACACTTTTGACTTATAACCATATAATTGTTCACTCTACCACCAATGAATTTCCACATACAATCATTTTTTAATAAGCAGTCGCCAAAACAAGATCCTCAAATTATTAAAGAACAAATAATGTAAATAAAAACCATCAAGAAAAATATATTGATACAAACTTTGTAAACGCAGAAGTTTGGAGGAAGAGATGAGACAAACTTAGTAATTCATACAAAAAAGTTAGTCTTATTAAAACTGAAGAAGATGGCGAACATCATATTGTAAAGTTTAAAAGTCAAAATGTAAGAAAATATAAAAACTAATTTATAAGAAAAAAGAAAACCTACTAAAACTAAATCTAAAAATCGAAAATTGTATCTTATCAATCTTAACATTCCTTTTTACTCATTCATTATCTATATAAATAAAAATGAATCGTCAAAATGTACATATGTACGCTCATAACTTTCATACGACTAAACCAAATTTGATAATTCTTTTTTTAAAATGTTCGTTGAGGTTCAGAGATTCTGCGGAGAAAAAAATTCGAATAATTGGCGAAAAAACCCTAAAAACAGCCATTTTCGATTTCCCATACAAACGAATGAATGTTTGTTCGTTAGTAACGTTAAGAGGACGGCTGAACCAATATTGATGAAATTTTAAGAGGTTGTTCGTTGTGGATCAAGGAAGGTTTAGAAATAAAAATATCTTATACTTTTCATGAAAAGTCAGCAAATTGGATAATTCCAAAAAGTAACTTTTTTCCAAAAAAATTTTTTTTTCAATTTTTGTTTGTCATGTTTTTCAATATTTTGATTTGTAAATTATTTGAATAGTTCAATTTCGGTCACTTGCTTTTTTATTCCGACTATTCAAAAGAAAAATTATTTAAGATTATTCAGTGAAAACTTTACTTGTGTTTCACACAAAGAGGTCAATTGCAGATTAAAATTTGTTATGAAGCCACCAAAAGGTCGCCCTAATATTGGTCGGTATTCTTTTTGCTATCAAAGTATGGCAGTCTAAGGTAAGGCAAGAAGTTCTCCCAAGATGAGGTGACATATGTGCAGAATTATGGATCGCGGTTAATCAGCAAGCGATCATTACGATGTCACAGCACTCTGTTGAGTGGCAAAATAGAGGTTTTCCTCACGCACACATTCTTCTTTGGATGGTGGTTACACCAGATCAAATTGATGAAATAATTTCTCCGGAAATTCCTGTTGTAGAGAAAGATCCAGTATTATATGAAGTGGTGGAAACCAATATGGTGCATGGACCTTGCGGACACTACAATCCCTTTTAGGTTTGTATGTCTGACAATAAATGCACGAAACACTATCCACATGCTTTTCTTTTGAAAATACAAACTGGAAATGATGGATATCAACTCTATCGGCGTCGCTCACCAGACGACAATGGCAGAACATTCAGCATTCAACTTAGAAAAGTGAATATCGAAGTTGACAACACATGGATATTCAACATTATTGTTTAATTCATATTCAAAACTCATATCAGTGTTCAGTATTGCAGTTTGGTGTAATCGATAAAATACGTTTGAAAGTACGTCACCAAAGGAAGCAACATGGCGGTTATTGGTCTTAAACGATAGTCGACACGTGAACTGCAATAAAGAGCTTTGAAGGATATTTACTTTTGCAATGCATGAACTTTTTTTCGACTGTTGTGCGCCTCGCAGTTAATTTGGAGAATGGCCAAAGAGTGTATTTCAACACAGAGAATACAGTATAGCCAGTGGAAACATCGCCAGCAACAAAATTAACATTGACGAGCTTTTTCTCAACTTTCGTCAGTGATCTGTTTGTGAGAACATTGCTCTATTCGGAAATACCTTGATATTATGCATGGAATGCATCGTCGAAGTAATAGTTACGCCAACCAGTAGATTGACATCCAGGTGTCTTACTAAGTAATGGGTTAGGACGAATTAATACAATCCACCCGAAAAACGACGATTGGTTTTACCTTCGGTTGCAATTGATTAATGTACGCGGTTCAACTTTATTTGAGTCATTGCGTACTGTGAGTAATTCGATGTTTGCAAATTTTTGGAGAAGTAAGCCAGAAATTACAATTGCCTTTCCCTTTATCAATTCACGAAGGATGAACTCATCACAAATGTTCGGACATTGGCCAAATTAACATAACTACGATTCCTTAAGTGGACGCGCAATGTTAGCTGCCAAAAATACCGATGTTGTTGACTTAAACTGGAAGATTAAAAGTCAAATTCCGGGAGACTTGCGCTCATACAAATCGATCGATGGTCTTGACAATGAAGACGACGCCGTTAATTATCCAGTGGTATTTCTAAAAAATAAAAATTGCATTTGAGATGACAATCAACAGGACCTAAAGATATATATATGGTGTGAGGTATAAATTTGGAAATGCTATGTTTTTCACACGGCCGTGGCGTGTTCACGAGTTTGAAAACCATCTTTTTTGCACACCGGAACACAAACCTAAACATGTTGTTTATAAAGCTGCGTTACAATAAAAAAAAAATGAAATAGTAAATTTAACTTTCTTTTCATTTCAAAATACATAATTTCACGCAGGGCAACAACTGCGGGGTCAGCTAGTTACTTGATAATTTTATATGCAAAAAATATATTTAAATATTGTAAGAATTCTATTGAAAAACTTTAACATGCAAACAAAGAAAAATTGCAATGAGGACACTGCATTATTTTAAGATGGGAGGAGTGACATATCCTAATGTTGCATTGGAGACTTTTGCCAGCAAAAGCATCGAATGCAACATTGCCAACGAGCTTCAATTCAGCATCTTCGCCATTGAAAGCGGTCCCGCACATTACGCGGCACCGTTTGTTAAATCGCGTTTGTCACCACACACTCAGATTTCATTATCCTAATCGTAAAGTTCTAGTTGATTGCGTTCCAAAATATTATTTAATAAAAAAAATGTTATTTGTTATTATTCAATAAAATCTATTATATGTTATAAAACTATTAATTGCAATTGTTTATTTTGCATTTCAGTTCAAATTATCATCTTCGCACATGGTTATAGCACGGGATGTATGTCACCGATTGTAGAGATTATACAATCACCTAAAACACCGTTAAGTTTTGCTGTTACTGTTGAAGAGATTTCCTGGATTAGTTCGATGTTTGGGTTTGGCTTCTTAGCTGGCACCATTCTGTTTGCAGTAACTATAAATCGCTTTCGACGCAAATTTAATTTGTATATTCTGCCTCTTCCACACATGGTAAGCGAAATAAAATTCTTTATTAATAAATTAATAATCCTCCTAATCTTTTTATTAGATTTTCTGGGTACTGGCCTACTTTGTTCAAAATATCGACTATCTATATGTAGGACGTTTCCTCGCTGGTGTCACTGGCGGGGGTCTGTTCCTGATCACACCGATTTTTCAGAGCGAAATTTTGAACAAAAAGTGCGCAATAAAACAATAAAATTATTATTGAGAGGTGTGACTTTACGCTTAATGTAATGACTTTTGTTACAGCATCCGGGGCGCTATTATGTCGTCGGGAATGTTGTTCCTCAGTGGTGGTACTGTAACGGGTTTTGTACTGCCATCTGTACTGAACTATCATGTAATACCTTGTATCGGGTTGCTCTTTTCCATTGTGTTTCTAATAGCTCTATATTTCTTTCCGGAGACACCACAAAGCCTATTAAAAAGCAATAATATTCTGGAAGCCAAAGCAGCGTTTGACTTTTATAACGGCTTAAGAAGTGAGAAAGCGTCGGAAATGGTGAAAAGTGAATTTGAAGAGCTAAGTAGGAATATTTTGAACGGTGACTCCAGCCAACCTATAATTATACATGACTTTCGTAAGTATCCCTGAAGCATACTAAACCTCCCAGAAATATTTACAGATCTCACTTATTTATAGTCACAAAATCTGCACTCAAGGCGTTTGCTAACGGCGCTGTGCTGTGCAGTCTTTATCAGTTGTCGGGCTGTTACGCTTCTCTTAACTATATGACTTCGATATTTACCGCATCTGGTTCGGTAATGGATCCATACTTCTGTACAAATATAGTTGGTATCACGCATATTATCGGTTGTTGTGTTGCCGCACTATTAGTAGAATATATTGGTAGAAGATCGATGTTATTTTTGTCGACAATAGGCATGTCTGTCGGTATGTTTATCTTTGGCGCCTTCATCCAGCTCGCAGACAACAAGATGTTGGAAGTGTATTATTGGGCGCCACTTGTCTTAATGATGATTGTGGTCTTCTTTACAGCAAGTGGACTTTTTGGTAGTTGTTTCGTTATTCTGGTTGAAATTATGCCGACCAAAGTGAGTTGTATATTAACAAACATATTAATTCGGATACGTTAGGTTAGCGAAGAATTAAGTTTTGCTTTCGCTTAAAAAATTGCTCTGAATTTCGTTTTAATAACTAAATAATTTTTAACTGTTTTTTCTTTTTCTGCAGATTCGCACTCTAGCACTACCAATGATAATGACTATATTCAGTTTGCTACTATTCATTATGCTGAAAATATATCCATATTTCCTATTTGAACTGGGTGTCTCCACTACCATGTACAGCTCAGCGTCAGTAAGTGTAGTTAGCACCGTATATTTATACATATTTTTACCGGAAACGAAAGGAAAATCCATGGAAGCAGAATAGGAAATAATTTCAATCAATTTCGTACATACTCAACGTACATTTGTCTTGTATTAAATATAATATTTTTGTAGTTAAAATGTCCCAAAATTTTTATTAAATATGATACATATAAAAGGTTTGTTCCAAAGTAACTTTTTGAATCTAGCGCACCCTGGTGGCGCCATCTATATATATCGTTAGAATCTGCTATCTTAATCAATTGTCCAATGAGAATTTGAATGAGCTTCGAACAAGGAGCCAACATTAAATTTTGTTTTAAAATTGGAAACGTTTCAATTTACAAAATAAGCACATGGCGATGATTGCCTAGCCCGCAGCGGTGGTCGTTCAAAGTGGTTCAAAGTGGTTGTGAAGACATAAATGAAGATCAACATGTGGGCTAATAAAAATACGTGATCACCGGAAATTCCATCGAAACTGTGCGTGAGTTCATCAAAAATCAGCCGAAATCATCATTGAAATTCTTGGAAATGAAATTGAATATCTCCAAATATCGATGTATCGCATTTTTATCGAACATTTGGGCTTACGAAAGGTGTGTGCATGGTTTGTTCCGCACAAATTGACTGACGATGAAAAATTGCTCAGAATCCAACAATCGACGGACGATTATTTGACCAAAAATCACATTTTAACCATTAACCACTCCCTGTATTCACCTAATATGGCACCGTGCGACTTCTTCCTTTTCGGAAAAATGCATTTGTTCATAAAAGGAAGGCTTTATGCAGACGTAAAGGCCATTCAAAAGGCTTGCACCGGCATACATATTGGCGGTCATACCGGCCAACGAGCTAAAACACTCGTTCGACATGCTTTTGGACCGTGCAAAAAGCTGTATTGAACAGAAGGAGAATATTTTGAATAAAATAAATTGATTTTCCCGAAAAAGCCATTTGTTCTGTTTTTTGTTTTAAAGTCCAGTTTTCTTTGGAACGCACCTTGTAAATACGCCAGAAGCATTCGATTTAGTCTCATTCTTTTTTTCACATTTAAAATTTCAAATCTCAGGAGCTAACCACATCAACTGAATTTATATAATAAGTTCTGATATTTTATTGATTATTTTATTGATAAAAATTTCGTAAGATTATTGCATATAAATCAAGCAAAATAAAAAATATCGGAAAAAAGGTATTCCATATCACGTCAAAATCGCAATATACCTTTTCAAGCCCCCAGATAGCGAATATATGAAGCTATGGCTGACTTTTTACCGAAAATATTTGACAATTCTGTGAGTTACATGTATTCTTGAAATTTGGTGAGAATCTTCTACTTACATTAATGTGGTCTTGCTATCATATAAGCTGTATAAAAAACTTCGAACTTTCAGCTTATTTTATACTGGAAATATCAGTGTAAATGTGGGGTACATACCTTAGAAAAATCAAGTAAATGTATAATACAAGATATCATAGCTTAATTACGAAAATATGTGAAAGTCCACGAATTACTTCTATTCCACATAAAGGCTGATCCATTTCGAAGTTCCCTATTTTTTTTTAAGGAAAAACACTGAAACTTTAAATTTCATTCGGAATGTTTATTATCATTCGGAAGAACATTTTTTGGTATTAATTTTTTGAAAATTATCTCTTTCAAATGTTGGCCGTGGCTACGTATCAGATGGTCCATCCGTTGAGTTCAATTTTCGATGACACGTTCAAGCATTTCGACTGGTAACTAGCAAAAGACACGCTTGATGTTTAGCATCAAAACTTGAATGGAAACGAGACTGTCCGCATAGATTTTAGATTTCGATTTTCGACTCCACAGTAAAAAGTCTAAGGTGTGATATCACACAATTTTGGTGAGCAATCGACCGACCCAAAATGTGAAATTTATCTGTCCACCTAAGTGCTCTCACAATGACTCTATTGAGATCACGAGCTTTAATTTCAGGCATCAAATAGTCGGTTATCATACCCCATACCTATCGCCATTGACAGTTACATTCTCACTGGCATCATTTTTGACGTTTTATGAACCACTGGCCCACAAATCACACCAAACCGTTGTTTTAATCACTTCAGGTTGATCTTCCTTGAACAAAATTTGGCTCGATATTACCCTAATCTCTATTTTCGTAATCTTGGTGCTGTGGGAGGACAACTTTTATTACTTATAATTTTTCCTTTGGCAAAAGGAACGATATTAATTATTCTATTAGTGGTATGGGTTTTTGCTCAAGGTTTGACTTGATTTTGTTCTTATTCAGCGTAAAACCTCACCCTGTTAAGAATAAATCTAATTTTTTAAAATATCACATCAAATGATAAAAAGTAAATGGTATAAAATCAACTGGAAAATCGAATACATTTGGCATAAAGTTCACTACTAAAACGAAAATCATTTTACATAGGATATGACAGCTGATGCAATTTGCTGAACCACTGTTTTGATCCATGTTGACCACAAAAGACGCTAACTTCATTTTTCCATACCGACTGATATAAACACAACCAGAAGTATGAAAATCCTAATAGGGGGTATAGATATAGGGGAGGTATTGGCCCGATATATGGTACTGGGTACAGATGTACATACATGTATATGGCATGCAGACCGATTAATTATAGCACTTTATAATATTTTGTTGTTAACCCATGTGTAATATGTACCACTCCCCTCCGAATGAGAACAAAACTTTTTTTGCTTTGTCCCTATAATTCAATTTTTTCTAAGTTATCGCTTGCAGATGCAAACGGATGGATAGCCATTCACCCGAATCTTCGAAATAACAGCCCTTGGCCGGCTGTTGTGGGAATCGTACCGGAATTTCACTGCAAGGAGCCTAAAACTGGACAAAGGAGTACAGACTCGACCTCAAAATGTCCTCGGCAAAACTTGAGGCAAAAGCAAGGAGCAGCATATAGTGCAATCGGCCGTCAACTACGCCGGATATAGCATAGCGCAGATGAAGAAGATACTGAAGCCTTCTGATGTCTCCCATCGAGTGAGGTGAGACCCAAAATGCTACAAAGAGCATAGCATACTTATCTCCAAGCAGTTTCTGCTCGGGTATTTTCGCACAAACCATCCCTGCAGTCACCTATTTGAAGCAGAGCCACCTCCTAGAAACATTCGAAGAACATTCATCCAGCATGTCTATGAACTTGAACAATATATCGACCACATTTCGGACGCGACCAATTTCCGACAGACACTAAATGCCATCCCAAGTGTAATTATAAACAATTTCTTTGACTGCCTCCTAGTGAATGATGTACTTGAATAAAAATTTCAACTTTTGGCATTAAACGCTCCGTAATAAAAGTATTATTTCATTTATATATGCATATTTCGTAATATAATAAAAGATAAAACATCGATAAAATACATTCGCATATTACCCGTCAAATAAATGTGAGCTACTAAATTAGTTTATATTATGTTATCCTATTATACTGTTCTCAGTTTTTATATGTAAATACAGTGCGCTCAGAGAATAACGTTTTGTACTTAATATGTCACGTCGCGCCATGAAATAAGGTAAATTAATGTATGGTGTGAGAAACACAGTTCGTCTACCGCCACCTTAATAACAGCCACCTCTTTCTCAAGACACTGCAGGAGTCTGCTAGATTGATGGCGAGCTTCTTTCAGAAAACGACTCCCTAACACTCCCTCCTAGCTTCGACCCATTCGTGGAAGAACTCCCTTCGCTTCTTCTCCAGCGACTTCCCCCTCCACATATGTATTCCTTGTTGTTATCTTAGCAAAAACCGCCGTGAGTAGGTTCTGCGACGGAGTCATTCAAATTTTCAGTGATTCAGTTGAAAAAGGGGAGGATTTCGACATGTCCTTGTTCGAACGCCCATCCTCCCTTGTCCTTAGAGCGCAGTTCGCAGTTAGTGCTAGTGTTGGTGTAGTCCATAGTGCACAGGAAATTCATATGAGCGCCGCTCTTTGAACACGTTCAAGATTACACTAACTACCTTTCTGAGCGCTCTCCATAAGAAGGTCTCACTGTAGAACATTAGAGGCTTGACTACTGTAAGCGGACAATGACCCGAAATATTTATAAGAGCAAGGTCTGTACAGACTCTATTAGACTAACCATTACAGTCAGTAGAGGCCATCTCATTAAAAAAAAAATTTTGAATTAAAACTTATTAGCACAGCTAGTGACCACATTGCTAGTAATTCCTTCATTATATCGAAAATAGCATGATCACTGCAAATAGCAGAATTTGACTTCAAAAGATTCAGAGCTGACTGACTAGGAATGAGGAGTATGCTACTTGGGAAACTTGAAAATTTGGAGAACATTCGAGGGAATAAATAACTAGAAAGCTGTCTAAAGTACCAACACCATTTCACCAAAGTTACTTGATAATTGCCCGCGAAAAGCTTTAACATTCTTAACTAAATTATATCAAAATGTCAACCCTACACTAGTTCCTTTAAAGGGTTTATCGCTCGCAATTTATAACCGTCATATACTTATAAAAAGAAAAACATTAAAACATATTAAATAATTTTGCTTCAATAACAAATATTGTGCTTTTAATAATAATTTCGCAAATAAACCATTTATAATTTATTGCGCAAATACTATTACAGTTATAATAAGTGCAGTTGTATTTTGAATATTAAATTAGTGCACCTTAACTAGGCGATACGAACAGGTCGTGAGCCACTCTGGTGGAACTGAAGTGAATTCGACGATTAAAAGTACTTTTTTGGATTTCTACTTCTTCGCGATTTGGATTTAACGACAGAATGCTGGAGAATAAATTGATGATTTTTAAAAAACAATATCGCATGCAAATATTAGGCGCACTCACGAGTAAGTTTTAGACCTCAGCAGGCGAAAGTCGAACGCAGGAGCTTAACTGAACTACTAGCTCTTTAGCAAACCAGGGACACAGCCGAAAGTAACCTTAACCAACTTAACTAATTTGTCAATGAACAATGTCTATTTATGGGAGTCTTATAAGCAATTATATTTGGAGTTTCAAGTTTCTCAATTAACCGGTGTCCTAAGCTGTCCAAGGGAAATGCCTGTTAAGATCAATCTCCTAACTTAGAGACTTTGTACGAAGTCGAAAAATAAAAGACTTTGGTTTATCCACCGCAAGATCAACGAAAGACCTTTTTTGTCCTATGTAAATCGGAAAGGGCCTAGTGCGCTCTTCTCTAGCTGTAGTTGTGTCAACTCGTTAATGCCCAATAGGTGTGCAAGTGTTACATTCAAAGATGACAAAGTTATTTATTAACATGTGTGCTTTGACTACTTCTCCTTTGTAATATCAAGACTTTAGATCTCACACATTCCGACATGCAGTTGCGTTAACGGTAATACAATAAGAATCCATAAGCATACTTGTGATGGATTCAAAGTGATTTGTTGATATATGAGATCTAACTATGGGAGTTTCCAAGTGCGATCTCTCTCTCTCGAGGATCAATCATTGGACATAAGCTATTAAGTATACTAGCCGATCCGGCCACTCACTGCTGAGATATACATTTTATTTACGAATAAAGGCGAAAACGTTTTTGTCGGTATAAGAATCCAAAGGAGTGTACTTCAGCTTTGAATATTTTCATGCAAATGAATTTCATTGGAAAAAATAACGACTTAAGTTCGCTGCTTTCTAAATGTCTGGATACCAGCCTTTGTGTCCAGTTAATAGAGTTATTAGCTTAGTAGATTGTTCTTAATAAAAATTCACAAAGAGTGGGACCGGCCAATGTGAATGGTTAATAGAGTTGTCCGTTTAATATAGCGTCAATTTAACAGAGCTTTCGCTATATTTATTTATTTATGAATTATTTTTACTATCCTATCTTCTAAGTTGGTTCAAACTGGACGCAGTGTACTAAATTTTAGTAAAATCGGTTCAGTCCTTTGGAAGCCATCGCGGACAAATGTTTTATTTTGCCTTTTAGTTCAAATTATCATCTTCGCACATGGTTATAGCACGGGATGTATGTCACCGATTGTAGAAATTATACAATCACCTAAAACACCGTTAAGTTTTTCTGTTACTGTTGAAGAGATTTCCTGGATTAGTTCGATGTTTGGGTTTGGCTTCTTAGCTGGCACCATTCTGTTTGCAGTAACTATAAATCGCTTTCGACGCAAATTTAATTTGTATATTCTGCCTCTTCCACACATGGTAAGCGAAATAAAATTCTTTATTAATAAATTAATAATCCTCCTATTATTTTTATTAGCTCTTCTGGATACTGGCCTACTTTGTTCAAAATATCGACTATCTATATGCAGGACGTTTCCTCGCTGGTGTCACTGGCGGGGGCCTGTTGCAGATCACACCGATTTTTCAGAGCGAAATTTTAAACAAAAAGTGCGCAACGAAACAACAAAATTATTATTGATGGGTGTGACTTTACGCTTAATGTAATCACTTTTGTTACAGCATCCGGGGCGCTATTATTTCGTCGGGAACTTTGTTCCTCAGTGCTGGCACTATGATAGGTTTTGTACTGCCATCCGTACTGAACTACCATGTAATACCTTGTATCGGGTTGCTCTTTTCCATTGTGTTTCTAATAGCTCTATATTTCTTTCCGGAGACACCACAAAGCCTATTAAAAAGCAATAATATTCTGGAAGCTAAAGCAGCTTTTGACTTTTATAACGGCTTAAGAAATGAGAAAGCGTCGGAAATGGTGCAAAGTGAATTTGAAGAGCTAAGTAGGAATATTTTGAACGGTGACTCCAGTGAACCTATCACTATAGATGACTTTCGTAAGTATCCCTGAAGCATACTTAACATCCCAGAAATATTTGCAGATCTCACTTTTTTATAGTCACAAAATCTGCACTCAAGGCGTTTGCTAACGGCGCTGTGCTGTGCAGTCTTTATCAGTTGTCGGGCTGTTACGCTTCTCTCAACTATATGACTTCGATATTTACCGCATCTGGTTCGGTAATGGATCCATATTTCTGTACAAATATAGTTGGTATCACGCATATTATCGGTTGTTGTGTTGCCGCACTATTAGTGGAGTATATTGGTAGAAGATCGATGTTATTTTTGTCGACAATAGGCATGTCTGTCGGTATGTTTATCTTTGGCGCCTTCATCCAGCTCGCAGACAACAAGATGTTGGAAGTGTATTATTGGGCGCCACTTGTCTTAATGATGATTGTGGTCTTCTTTACAGCAAGTGGACTTTTTGGCAGTTGTTTCGTTATTCTGGTTGAGATTATGCCGACCAAAGTGAGTTGTATATTTACAAACATATTAATTCGGATACGTTAGATTAGCGAAGAATTAAGTTTTGCTCTCGTTTAAAAAAATTGCTCTGAATTTCGTTGTAATAACTAAATAATTTTTAACTATTTTTTCGTTTTCTGCAGATTCGCACTCTAGCACTACCAATGACAATGACTATATTCAGTTTGCTACTATTCATTATGCTGAAAATATATCCATATTTCCTATTTGAACTGGGTGTCTCCACTACCATGTACAGCTCAGCGACAGTAAGTGTGGTTAGCACCGTATATTTATATATATTTTTACCGGAAACGAAAGGAAAATCCATGGAAGCAGAATAGGAAATAATTTCAATAAATTTCCTACATAGTCCACGATTTGTCTTTTATTAAATATAATATTTTTGTAGTTAAAATGTCTCACAATTTTTATTAAATATGATATATATAAAAGGATTGTTCCAAAGTAACTTTTTGAATCTAGCGCCCCCTGGTGGCGCCATCTATATATATCGTTAGAATCTGCTATCTTAATCGATTGTCCAATGAGAATTTGAGTGAGCTTCGAACAAGGAGCCAACATTAAATTTTGTTTAAAATTGGAAACGTTTCAATTGATGAAACAAATTTATGGCGATTATTGCCTATCCTATAGTAGAGTGCACGAGTGGTTTCAACGTTTTCAAAGTGGTCGTGAAGACATAAATGACGATCAACATGTGGGCTAATAAAAATACGTGATCACCAGAAATTCCATCGAAACTGTGCGTGAGTTCATCAAAAGTCAGCCGAAATCAGTATAGAAATCATGGAAATGAAATTGAATATCTCCAAATATCTATGTATGGCATTTTGATCGAACATTTGGGCTTACGAAAGGTGTTTGCACGGTTTGTTCCGAGCAAATTGACTGACGATGAAAAATTGCTCAGAATCCAACAATCGACGGACGATTATTTGACCAAAAATCACATTTTAACCATTAACCACTTCTCGTATTCACCTGATATGGTACCGTACGACTTCTTCCTTTTCGGAAATATGCATTTGTTTGCGAAAGTAAAGCGTTATACAGACGTAGAGGCCATTTGTTCGGCATGGTTTTGGACCACGTAAAAAGCTGTATTGAAGCAGAAGGAGACTATTTGGAATGAAATAAATTGATATTGCCGAAAAACCTGTTTGATCTGTTTTTTTTTTTTTTTTTTGTTTTACGTCCTGTTTACTTTGGAAAGCTGCTTGTATGCATTCCAATAATAACAAGATTTAAGCGCCGCTGAGGCCGGATGCACTAATTAGAACTGAAAATAGAGAATTGTTACATAGCGATACATTAAGATATGGCCAAAAATAAATAAACAATTTGGCCAGGTCCGTCTGTTTGTCCGTTCGCCGGAATATACATATATACGCGAACCAGTCCCTCAGCTTTTGATAGATCAATCTGAAACATCCTTTAACTTGTGCTTTTCTTCCAAGTTGTTTATTTGTCGGATTCGCTAATATCGGACCACTAAAGCACATAGTTGCCATACAAACTTAAATCAAGCTCTAGTGCCCATGTGGAAAATTTTTTTTGACAAAGGTATCTTCACGAAATTTGGTTTAAATTATTGTCAAAGTCAACGGCACATTTTCCGAACATATTGCTCAGATCCGGTCATTATGCATATAGCTACCACACATACTGTACGTTTGGAATCAAGTTCTTGTAGGGAAAATTTGTACTTGTGAAGGGTACTATAGCTTTGGTGCAGCCGAAGTTAAGGTTCTTTCTTGCTCTTTTTATCACTTTGCTAAATTTATTAAGCTGCTCTTAAGTATGGAAAGTAAATTTAGCTTTTTTCGACTTTGAAAAATTCTTTCCATTTGCTTTCTCAGTTGGTATTTTTTAAGGTTTTATATACAGTTAGAATTTTCAAAAAATCGTTTTTATTTATTATTTTTTTTTAATGTATATTTAAGAATTCAAACCAAATTTTCGAAGTTAAACTCAAAATTGAAAAGGCGTTTTAGAGCGCTTTGAAGTGCATTCCATACTTTAAACGCGTTTTTATCAAAATGGTGTTTCCAAAGTCGGTGACCAACATTAATCAAAAATGGCAAGCCCATTAGTTTCAATTTTTAACACGAGCTTTTTAAATATATTTTTTAGTATTTAATCGACGATTTTTTCTCACCGATAAATAATTTCTTTTCTGATTTTGTTTTTTTTTTTTTTTGAGAAACCGCCATTTTGTCAAAAAATTTTATTTTGCTTATTCCTTCGAATAATTGTTAGATTTAACATTACTTTAATGGAACCTGTTTGGTTTTTTTATTTCAGAGTCGTTGACATTGATAGCTAGCACACCGAGACGTCTCTTCCTTCATTATT
Source organism: Bactrocera correcta (assembly GCA_027475135.1). Taxonomy (NCBI): domain Eukaryota; kingdom Metazoa; phylum Arthropoda; class Insecta; order Diptera; family Tephritidae; genus Bactrocera; species Bactrocera correcta. Next base: position 59,209,848 of record CM050325.1, on the reverse strand, counting down.
TCATATAAATTGTGTACACCGGTTGTAGTTTCTTCGCCCTTCGGGTTCGTGAGAACTTTTCATGCACTAAGTTGGTCAAATCACCACCAATATCGGGAATCAAGTTCAAGAGCTGACCATCTGACATGGATAATATGATACAAGACTCTCGCATTGGCTCTCATTTTTCTCCCAAGCGCGTTCCCTGATTATTTGACAGCGAAGGAGATCATGGAATTTCTGACAGCTGGTTTCAGAAAAGGCGGGATGCCAGAAGGGCAGCCGAAATAAGTGTGAAATGAAATTTCATTGAACTGTGCGAACATATTTTGGCAAAATAAATGTTTATGTACATTAATTAATGATTTTGCATTTTAGCATTTATATATGTATGCATTTTCAAAATGTTTAATTTAGTGTTTTGTATAGTTTTTTAAATAACCAATCTAACATTTTTTAGCAGTGGCATCATTGGCAAATGTTATAAAAAATGCGAGTTTTGACAGCTCTCTCTCGAATCAAAGAGTCTCGTATCATATTATCCATGCATCTGAGAACAGTAAGGTCTGTTCAATACTCCATAAGTATTCTTCATTCATCAGGTCGAACAAGGAATATGTAGTGTAATGATCCTTCGAAAGGTAACACTGACCTAGTCTTCCTTTTCATCCTCCCCGTGAACGCGATGATGTCGTGAAGCTTTTCAATAAGTATTTGTTTTTCAGCTGCTGTATCATGGAGTCCACTTGTTGAGTATTTTAAATATTTCAGTGAATTTGAAATTTGCTGCCTTTCAACCGAATATTGAACTAGAACGATGTGGACAATTCTAATCCCACGCTGTCCAAGTCAACCCAAAAGCCACTCTTTTTTTCTAAAAAATACTCCAGAAATATTTTTTTTTTTTAATATATTATATCTAAACATTTAAAACATGATAAAACTATCAGTGAGTTTAACAAAATAAGTATAAGGTTATTATTTTTCTTCTTTTTTAGCTCAAGTCGACCGCATCTCTTTTTATTGATTATTTATGTAATTTTAATTCGGTGGGGAACGGGTAAACAATGTGCATTTACGATATGCCATTGCTTATCCTTACGTCTATATTTGCAATCTTTACTTAGGATGACGTTTTCAATTCGTCCTCTTTTCCACTGCAATGGCGGAATTTTTTGTTCTTTAAAATATACAAATGTACCACTTTTAATATTTTCAAAAGAAACTTGGCAGTTATTTCTTTTTCGTGATTTATTATTTTTAAATTTTTTATCTAAAGAAATTAATCTTCCTTCTGTTTGTGAAGAAGAATCTCCTAAGTTTATATTTTTCTTTTCGAATCCAAAAGCTGCAGTTAATTTACTATCTGCATAAAATTTTAAATTATTAGGAGTACTGTGTTTCTTTTTTGTTTTTATTAACACATCTTTCAAGGGATTCTATTTTGCTAAACTTTTTTCTTTGATTATCCAGCTTTTTATCTATATGTGTTACAGCACCACAGTGAGCTAATTTTGAGCTTATGTTAATTGATCCATATATCAACCACCCAAACACACTGTTCTGGAGTTTGTAATTCACGTTTTCAATACATATTTTCTCTTCTTTTAATAAATCAAAGAATATGTCCGCACCTAAAAGTAAGTCAAATTTACCCGAAACATCAAATGAAGGGCCGGCCAGTTTTATATTCTCTGGATTTTTTTTTTGACTTTTATGTATTCTGTGGGCACATTAGACACAATCTTTTGTACTACAATGGTGTCTAAATTTGTTTCGAAAGGATCTATTAATGATTTTAAATGAAGTTTAACTCTTGCATTTGTATTTGTCTTGTTTTGCCCAACTCCTTCAATAATCATAGATTCTTTCCTGGAAGGAAGTTTTAATTTATTTTTCAGTTCTATGGTTGTAAGGTGAACTTGAGACCCACTATCTAATAAAGCACGTGCCTTTATAATTTTTCCATCACGGCCTTTTATACCAACAACTGCTGTTGTTAGCAGAACTTATTTAGAATTATTTTTTAATCTCCCATTTTAAGTATTTTTAATTACTGTGCTTTTTGCATTAAAAGATTTGTCTTTGTGAAGCCATAAATGATGGTTTACTTTACAAGTGAGGCAATTTTCGCTTTTACATTATTTTATATTGTGCCCTGTTTTAAGACATTTGGTGCATAATTTGTTTTTCATTACTACATCCCATTTGTCCTGTGTAGATAGAGCTTCAAATTTATAACAATAAAATATATTGTGTGAATTATTACATACCATTATGCATTTAAATTCTGCATTTTGAAATTTTGGTGATGTTTTTGAAGCTTCTGCTGCTTCTAGTGCATTCCCTTCATGATTTAGAAACGACTGTAGTGTATTTAAGGTAGGTATTTCCGTAGGGTTTTTAAGGGAATTTTCATACCTAATTGTTGTCTAATTTAATCTAATTTAATTTGTCTAATTTAATAAAGCTTGTAACAAATTATCTGCTGACAAACTGAGACTTTCCAGTGCTTGTGTACTTTCAGAAATTTTTTCTTGAAAATTTCGTACACTAAAAGCAGTCTCTGGTACTACTGGTGCATCCAAAATTTGTTTGAAATAAGTATTTGCGAGTAAACTGTTATTGGTAAATTTTTCATTAAGAAGCTTCCAAGCAACTGAAAAATTTGTTGAGGTTGAAGGCAGATTTGCAACACAACTTGCAGCCGATCCTCTTAATTCAGCTTTTAAAATAGACATTTTATACGTGTCTGAAACATTTTGAGAGACTACTAGTTGCTCAAACAATTCTTTAAAAGTTTGCCACTGAGCGTAATCTCCAAAGAAAATAGGAATGTCAACCTGAGGCAATGTAAAATTGGCAGCATTTTTTTTTTTTGCTAATAGATTTTAATTTGAGTTTGTAAAATCTATTTCTTAAGTCATAAAATTTACTCGTTAACTCATCATTTTCGTGCTGGCTAATAAATTCAAGCACAGTATCACGAGTTTTTTCTATAAGTCTCACTATGCTATCTAGAGAGCATATTTCGTGGAAAATGGAATGCCTTCCAAATCCTGGTTTAATTCGCAGTCTTCAATATTTTTTGCTAGTTCTGTTAATAAGAATTGAAGCCTGCGAACTAAACCAGGATTTGGAAGGCATTCCATTTTCCTGGGAGCACTATTTTCTTTAATTATAGCGATCAATTCGCTTAACTTGGCGTGCGCTGTCAAATAAAGCGTGCCTACCGACACTTCTACGTCGGTTTTAAAATAATTATCTTTTTAATTTTTGGGATCCTTGGACAATTCTAAATGGTTTCGTTGAAACTCAGACCATTTTTTCTCCAAACTATCCAGGAGCTTTTCCAAATTTCCTAAATCTTCATTTATATCCATACTCAAGGACTTAAAATGAAATTTTTGCAGTTCTTCTGCGAATTTGATTTGGTTCTCCATTTTTCCAAAAATAAAATAAATAACTATAAATGAATTAAATAAGAAAATGAAAAATGTTCTTACCTTTATAGAATGCAGTAAATTTGGTTCTGAAAAAAATTGTTTCCCTTTTTCAATTCACTTCGTTTTTTTTTATTATTAAATTTTTATTTTTTTTTTTAATATTAGTATAATATATATGTATATATTATTATTTTTTTAACACACTTTTTAAATACACTTTTTCACTTTTTTTTATAAACACACACTTTTTCACTTAAACCGCACTCGCGTGTTTTGCGGGTAAAAACTACGTTTTAGTTATAAAATTTTTTTCTGTAGTAAAAATATTCCAACTTTAATTAACTTACAATTTAATAAATATATACGAGGTGTGTTAAAAAATATAACGGAAATTTTAAAATTTCGTTGATTTGGATAATTCAATTTTTAATTGAGCTTGGCGATTTTTTTTTTTTTTTTTTTTTTTTGTAAAAAGAAATGGATTAAATGGAGGCCATTGAACCTTAGTTTCAACGTCATATCCAGTGAAGATGCTCAGGAAACACTAAATGAATTCAACGACGATGCGGAAGTACTGAAACATGTGACGAAACAGTTGTTTACCGATACAATATTTAATTTGAAGAATATGCCATGTTAATTAATCAGAAATAGTTGTCGCGACACTCCACATTTGCCGAATATATTAACAAGCAGCAAACGCACAAATTTTAAGAGTTCCAGCTTTACTGATGAGAAAGGTAAACTTTTCTCACCAATAATGCCTAATGGCAGGCTGTAAAGTTTATTGAGATTATTATTTGCACAAAGTCATGAAAAATAGCAAACGCTATAGCAAACTATCTAATCATCACTATAATTCACGCTCTAAAGCAAACAAGGTGGATACGCCCGATTTTATTTATAATTTCAAAGATAAACCGCGTAGGCTGAAAATCGTGTTGGTGACAATGTCGTCTGATAAAGCGAGATTTGATTAGTTAAGTGATAACCGGTGACACGCGCACGTCGTCGCACTTTGCGAATCAGTGAGGAGGCTTTCAATAAATTTCGTGATACTGTGAGATTTTCTATTTAAGTTCTAAATATTTTTATCTTTTTGTCGAAAATCAAAAAAATGTTGACAGCGAAGTTACCACTGCTTGGTAAACGGCATCGCATGCAGGTGCTAGTGGCGCTTACGTGTGAGTAAATATGAATATGAGTACCGCAAATGTAATAAAAAAGTGTAATGTTCTAACACGTAAGTTGAACTTAAACGAAAATTTTATGAGTTCTTAAAATCTGTTAGGCATTATGAGAGGCTTGTCGGTAACCTTCTCCTGGATTGTTTTTGTTGTAGCGGTAGAAAAGATTTCTTAATTTATTTGAGGTGCGCTGTACAGTTGACAAGGAAACGCATCTCGATTTTGGTTTTCAGGGTTCACATACATACGAGTACTTTATAAAATCGTAGAACTATATCCTATAATACACTCTTTACGATCGTTCTAATATTCGTTATAGAGTTTTTATCGAGAACGAGATGCGATGAGAAAGTTCTTGTAGTGCTGAAAAGAAAAATATGCGTAGAACTTGGAATTTGCTCTTATTGTTTAAAATAGTTTATAAAAACTGGTGCGTGGAGCACCTACGCGCGGAAGAAGTTAAACTTCTTAGTGATATTCCAAAAAATGCATACCATTTTGTATGAAAGAAAACTAGCGAGAGGAGAGGGATAAAAATATGGCGGAGTGACCAACACTTTCTTAAATTCACGTACACACATTTTAGAAGTTGTGCAATTTATGATCGTCGCGAAAAGACGCTTGTTGACAAAGGCGTGCTCGGGAAGATGTTACGGCGTCTGTTTTTATGAATGAAGTAGACTAGTAGTTTAAGAAGACTAATAAAAGAAAAGTTTTAAAAAAGACTAATTTTCAAGGAGATGATATTCAGGAGAAAGTTTTCTTACCTTGAGAACAAGAGACAACTTTCAATAAAAATATTTAGCATTGCTAAAGACTGTTTGTTGTTTGCTATCACTTACAGATCACATTATGAGTTTTGCTCATGGACTTGGTATCGGCTGGGTGTCACCAACGGTGCAAATAATACAATCGCCTGAGACACCGTTAAGCTTTCCCGTAACCGTAGAGCAAGTATCATGGATTGGTTCACTCTTCGGTTTCGGTTTTTTGAGTGGAAATATTCTGTTTGGCCTCACTGCCAATCGCTTAAGTCGGAAACTGAATATGTATTTATTGGCGTTACCACATATGGTGAATAAGCATATCAGTTATGTAATTGGTGGTTTCTAACATGCTTCTTTTCAGCTATTTTGGATCTTAAACTATTTTGTACAAAACGTAGAGTATCTCTATGCAGGACGCTTCTTTGCCGGTGTCACCAGCGGCGGCTTGTTCGTTATTGCGCCGATGTTTCTTAGCGAAATCCTAGACAAAGAGTGAGTGTGTACATTTTGAAATGTGAAAATAAGCTTTTGATTTTTTTCCCAAATTTTTACAGTGTTCGTGGCACACTCATGTCCATGGGTATGATGTTTCTCAGTTGCGGTGTACTAATCGGCTTCATACTACCCACAAAAGTCGACTACTATATAACGCCTTGTATTGGGCTGGCGCTACCCATAATTTACGTTGTGGTGTTTTGCTTCTTCCCGGAAACACCACAAAGCCTCCTGAGGAGTGGTCGTTTTACCGAAGCAGAGGCAGCTTTCAATTTCTACAAAGGCATTGACAATGCAAAAAACCTGCAGTTGAGTAGGAGCGTTGAGGAATCGAAAACAGCAACAGAAGTACAAAGCGAATTTGAAGAGTTGAAGACGATCATTTTGACGGGAAACGCTAACGTGCCCGTAAAATTAAAGGACTTTTGTAGGTGTTCCGTGAAGTATTTCTGCATTTGAAAGACTTTTGCATTTAATTTGGTTTTGTTACAGTTGAAAGGTCAGCGCTCAAAGCATTTGCCGACACGTTTGTGCTCTGCATACTGTATCAACTGTCGGGCAGCTTCGCCTTCCTCAACTACATGACGTCAATATTTGCCGTTTCGGGCTCCACAATGGATCCATATTTCTCTACCACAATTGTGGGCGTAACGCATATATGCGGCACGTTCGTCGCCACTGTTTTCGTGGATCGATTTGGTAGGAGAGCTCTGTTGTTTTCTTCCACGACTGCCATGATTATTGGCATGTTCGGGTTCGGCGCTTTTGTGCAGTTTACCGATGCGGCCACAAAAGCTCAGTATGATTGGGCACCACTTGTTTTTATGGTTGTTGTGGTTTTCACTTCGGCGTATGGACTTTTTGGAAACTTCTTCACCATGGTGGTGGAAATATTGCCGGCGAAGGTATTTTAATATAGTATAGGGTGGGCCATATAAAAATTTAAATTTAAAAAGTCAATAAAAAACGGCTTGATATTTTTCAAAGGTATTTGACGTTTCCAATGTCGAAATATAGATAGTTCAAATTTAAAACGTTAGATGGCCCACCCGTTAGTAAACAACTCTTTATTACTTTTTAGTAAATTAAAGCTAAATTTGTACCATAAAATATGTATGTCGTAAGTATTTTATTGGACCTTCGATTGAATTTTTAAAAACTCTACTAATTCAACATTTTTTTATAATTTTATTTATCGTTTCCTTTTTCAGATCCGTAGCCAGGCCTTATCGATTTCGATGTGTTTTGTGAGCCTTTTAGTGTTCGTGATTCTGAAGCTATACCCTTATTTCCTGTTCGAATTGGGCATTCCCGCTACTATGTACACTTCTGGGACAATATCTGTGGTTACCACCATATATTTGTTTATATTTCTGCCGGAAACAAAAGGAAAATCAATGGAAAAAGACTAAAAAATAGTATATAAATCGGTGTCGCTTTGTAAAATACTCAAACAAAATTAAGTAATTAAACAGCATTAAAAACTTTTTAAATACATATTGTTTAAAGAATTTCTAGATACAAATAATATTTAATAAGCGATGTAAAAACCTTATTTGAAATAGACACCTTGTGCTTTCACACAATTCTTCAAACGATTCGGTCATTGATCGAACCAAAGAATTTTTTAGACTATCCAAATTTCTGTGGGGTATACGACTGGCAAAGTATTCTAACTCTGATCCCAAACTACAGTACCATATTTTCAAATGTGGACTTCGAGTCTTGAGCACCACTTTCTGGATAATTAGAGAGTGTATTTTACTTTTGCAACCATACACCTTCCGGCTATGTCTACGGGCACTATGTGCAAGATGGCGTTAAGTGCTATGGTTGGAGTGGATCATAGTGCATGCTTATGAACCCCACCCGTTAAACCCTGTCGAATTTCTTGGCTAGTAGAACATAATGGGTTTAGATTACGGTGTCGTAGATCCAAAGCACCACTTTCGGTGAGAGATCGCATATTTTGCTAATGACTCCTCTACAGCAGGATAAGGTAATCAATACTTTTTTTGATTTCTTATTTGGCTTAGGATGGGCAATAGATATTTCACTGTATCCGCCGGCCGCACGTGGATGTCTTCCATTTACGGCAGCGGTGCCACCGGGATCAGATATCTTCTAGTAAATAAAATCATCTCGGTTTTATTTGGGTTGATGGCGAGACCACTTCTGGCTGCCTAATTTGTTAGGACTATAAGATACCTTAATTCTTTAACCCTAATAGCTTCCTCAAGCCATGACACGATAGTCTGCAGGGTAGTATCCAATGGTACTTCCTCCTTATGTACCATGCCATCAGTATCTGCAGAGTTTTTAGTAAGAAGGAGGAAAGGCTGGCCTGAAGTTCTAGGCCGTAACGCTTTCGGGATGAACGTAACTCTGACTCGTCTGCAGGCCCCTAGGATGTACCCAGTGTGCCGCGAGTTGGCGTCAGTACCAACGATGTCGCCGGTTCCTTTTGGTGACATTTCAGCCGAGTTCTTCCTCAACAAAAAAGGAGGTGGTTCGCCCACTTCGTCGTGCGACCTGTATGCAGAAATTAACCAGAAATATCCGGCGTCGCAAGCAATTTTGCCGTCACCGCAACAGCGTTGTTGAAATTAGGTGAATAAAACAATTAATTCATTTCGAACCATCATCCATCGCATTTGAGAGGTTATGGCTCTCTTGGTTTCACTGAGAGGACCGAGAGTCCCTGCATTTAGCAGTATCATTGATTGCCGATTTGGTTCCTCGGTTCTCTTCAGTCATGCATGGGTAATGAGGGTGCAGTATCTAAGAAATTTCTCAATCTCACTCACTGAGAAGTTGATAGCCAGACGCGAGCTCTAGGGCGAACCTGAAGAACCATAGCCCTCAATCTGGCTCCCTTCCATACCTCCCACATCCAATAAACTGCCTCCATATATAGAACTGCCGATCATTCATCCGCTCATCGTTCGCAGTACTCGTAGTTCTCATATACCTGACCAGCATGCTTATTACCGTAGCGTTCCGCGATTTTGGCGGTCTGCCTTCAGCTTTCTGGCTAGGTAGATGGATTTTTTAGAGGCTACTGTTCATTTTTTCCTCTTCCTTGCCGATAGGCTTAGAAGAAGCGCGGTGCCTCATACAACGCTCCACCTTTCACAACACAGGCATGAAACCGACTAATTGACTAATTGGTTTTTTTATGAATATTATATACTCACTGAGTTTTATTGCTATATTTTACTTCCGTTTAGCGAAAATTAGAAACTCATTATTAAACTCAAAGTCAGTATTGAGTTGATGTCGAAGACGTCAACGAACGGATCGGAATTCATTAAATTAGGAATATGAGGTTTGGACGGAGGTCTAGGCCAGCTTCATTGATTCGCTAAGCCATGCAAGTTATAAGTTAGAATGGCCACTTAATTTTATTTAAATATCACACATTTTGACCAACCTGACTGGTTTAAAGTCAGATGGAAAGACGGTAATCATTATGTTTTGCTCATTGCTCAGATTTGCTTCAAAACATCATTTCAAGCTATTTATAAATATACATATAAATCACACATTGGCCGACATATTCGGAAATCATTCCAAGAGAGTTGGCATAATTCATAGACTAATTTTACATATTTTTGGCAGTAGACTGTAATATATCCTATGATATTGTATATGATATTCATTAGGTAGAAAAAGTAAGTTATCAAAGTGAAGTATAAATCAGCGAAGTGAATAAAATTTTAAAGTTTCCATTTTTTTAAACAAAATCATTTCTTTTGTTGAGACCATATTTCAAAGTATGTAATAAAAGTAATTTTAAAGTAAAAAAGAAGTTTATTGCTTTTATAAAAGGAAAATATAAACACATGCAGTTTACTGAAAAAATCAGTTATCAAATCGTTTATTATCCGCAATGTCCACAATTTCGTGTATCTAGTTGACCTAATCGTTGTTGCCTGGAGTTGACAAGCTTCAAGCACTCATTTTAAGGAAAATTTTTCCCAAATGTTCTAGATGCAGTCCCTCAAATCAGCCAGGTTTTGGGGTTTCTCTTCAGCTATACGCAACTTAAGGATTGCTCAAGCATTTTCAATTGCTGACAAGTCAGGGCTTTGAAGATGCCATTTCAATACACTTACATTTTCATTTTTTAGATGTTTTGTGATAACTTTTGCAGTATGAATGGCCCCGTTGTCCTGTTGAAGAAGGGAATCCGGTCCAATTTGTCGGTGACATTCGGGGATCACGTGCTCCTTTAAAATATTTTAATAAACTATAGAGATAACTTTTCCTTCCAGGTTTACAATATTGTTAGGGCCATTTGCAGATAAGCATTCCCAAACCATTAAGCCCTTTTCCACCGACTTAACTGTGGATAAAGTGTACTCGTATGATATTTCTTGTTCGAGTGAGTGCCAAACGTAAACAATATCGTTGGAATAACGAAGTCTAATCCTAGATTCATCAGACCAGAGCACTTTATGCCAAAAATTTTGAGGTTTTAATATGTGCTCTTCATAAAATATTTGTCTCAATTTCCTTCTTGGGTTATTTAGGTAGGGTGACTTTCTTGCAACGCGTCCGTGAATTTTGGCTTGGCGCATTACGTACAGTGCTTTCTTTTATAAGCTGTGCGCAAGTTTATGGAACTCATTTGAAGAAATCAGAATAGGAGCATGAAATCGCGTTTTTCTCAAACACACACTTTTTTAAACCAGCGGACAGGATTCCGGTCGATCTACTCAACCAAAATTGAATAAGAATAAATTGGGATTTTGTGATTCAGATGATTCAAACTTGAGAAATCGTGTCCGCCAATTTCAAAATTAATAAAATTAAGAATTCTTGAACCCTTAATTTTTTTTGTAATTTATTTACAAGTTTTAGTATGAAAAGTATTAATTACTGCACTTAATAACTTACCTTTTCTGGGCTTAGTTACTGAGTATATTTATAGAATGCCATGCAAATTACTTACCAGACACCCGTTCGCCACTGAAATCAACAATCGCGATACTTTGATAACGGTATTTTTCGAACACATATAAAAAGAATTATATTCGGTAAAGAAAAAAGTATAGAGCATTTAAAACAGCGCTCGTTGTTTTGACAACTTACTTTTTCTACCTACTGTATATTTTCTGATATATTCGATATGGTATAAAGAAGTTTGAAATTTATATTACAAGTGCTTACAAATACCCATTTCAATCATCACTGTAAAAAATTTTCATTTATATTGATTAGAGACTGTAGTATTTAATGCATGCAATGTAAAGGATCTCAAATGATGCCAAAATAAAAAAAGATAAGAAGTACATGTAGTTGTGTGTGCCGTTGGGAACTTACATATGTTTAAGATATGTGTACATAGTTTCGGTACGTACCGTAGGTTAGTATTAAGATGTTCCCTCATCAATATGTTCTTATAAGCATATTAATCAAAGACCACCCTGTGGAAACAAAAGAAAAATAAATAATTTTTATCTTACAACTTTTCGCAAATATTTTGTTGTCGTCATATCCTTCACCTGTAGACTAAATCTTGATACTAAGGTTTCTTAGTTACCTTTATAAACAAAACTGTGATTATGTGCTTCTTTAGAAAAAAAATAGAACGACTTTCAAATAAGCTCGCAATTTACAACACTGTGTACATATTTATCATCTCCGCTAAATTTTTGTTAGCAAAATTTTGAGAACGAAAAGTGATAAAAAAGGACAGTTTGCCATAATCCATTTAAATTATAACAGAAACAGAAAAGTCGTAGTAAAAAAGTGAGAGTTAGTTTTTTTCTTTGGATTTCGGTCATAGATTATCTCATATGCACTTTTTATCTAATCACAAAAATTATTTATTTTTATTTTTAATAAATATTTTCGAATTTTATATTTTTAAATTAAATAAATAAAATTATTTATCTCAAAATAACATTTCTAATATTATATTTTTACATTTGTGGCAGTTGTGGCAGTTGTACGATTTCGCTGCTGGTGAGCGCGTACATGGCGGCGTAAGTGCCAGAGCAAAGCGCAAAGGACAAGCTGAGCAATAAGCTGAAGGAAGGCAGTCTTGAGAAGTGATTACAAAAGTGAAAATTCACGAAAATATTTATGAGATAATTTTGTATAAAATATAAGTTAATAGTTAGAAGAAAAGTACAATAGCAAAAATGGTGAGGAAGCAAAGATTAACAATTTTTAGCAAACGTTATCGCATGCAGATTTTGGTAACACTTGCAGGTGAGCCCAAAAAAATAACTGTGATTAATAAAAATAAGATTTAAAAAATTAAGGACATATAATAATAAAAAGTGCTCAAATGGAAAAATCGATAACTATTCGTCATACAATTCACATAAAATTATTGTTATTGTTACTGGGTAACGAAATGAAGTGCTTACGCTTATAATTATGGCAGTAAAAACAAAATATTGATGAGGCTTTAGTTACGCGTAATTTGTACTGTTATTAACATTTTACACCTTACTACTTGGATATCATAAGGCGGACAACATGCCACTGGAGAGCTTATAATCAACCATCAGGAATAGCGTGTTAAATAACTTTGAACTCGTCACGAGGAAAATCCTAGTTTTTCCGGTATCCAAGTAAGGAAATGTTTTGTCAAATGATATTCCACATGGACTCAAAAGCTTTCGATTTGGCGTTTCAATAATGGCTTGTGGTTTACCATCACACTAAATGCGAGACTTTTGTTTATTAAAGTACCTAAACCGCGCTAAAAATTAGACAATGGGCGTACGACCGACTTCGATGCAATTTAGTACGTGGCATTTCTCATATAACAGTGTACACATATTTTCACTAATAATTCTTTTAAAATATGCCACCTTATTATCAAAAATTCCACAAATCCAACCCAGACTGTTTAAGCCCGTAGGTACTGAATATGTGGACCGTAGTATCTATAGTTTACTTTTTACCGCAAATATCGGTAAATGTGTGGGATATACAATTGAAATTCAGGTAGAGTCCTTTTCAGACAATGTTAACTCTCTGTATCAAAAATGGGTTGAATCGGGTCATTACTTCCCTGAGCCCCATATGCCTACTATAAAGATTTTCGAATTGTCAGGTGAATTCATACTGGATTTATTGGGCAATATTTGAGTTATATTATTCAATTTACTGAAAGTTTTGTGGCTAAAATAGATAAAATGGGACGAAAACTTGACCTAACCCCCATAGAACTAATATCAGGATATTCGACTTCACTTCATGTAATTGGTATTTTTTATGTGAGGTACCTTAAGGAAACCCAGGGAACATTTTTTCAGTATGTGGCATGATAATGGTTAATGGATAAATTGGGATCGATACTACCCCAACTGTCATTGACTACATATAATGACAATAATTATGCTGAATATGACCCAGAACGAGGCATGTTTTCAACGATCTCTCGACCGTCTTTGAAGACTTTGTACCACTCGTAGGCCTGTTTTTTTTTATATAATCCGAAAAAGAAATTTGCCAAACTCAGGAAAGCAAAAATTAAGGAGTTATTATTTGTAGATCCACAAATACGGCCACTGATAAGACAGGGTTAGAGCTTTTAAAAAAACTGAGTGATCCGAAAAAACTCACCTGGAAAACTTCTAGGAAACCATAAATCGGATAATAACAAACCCTTAATAAATGAATTAATAATGTCATATGACGCATTGGGATGTAATGTGTTCTTAAAAATTCGTATGCTGGACTCTCATTTGGAATTCTGTTCGGAAAATTTGGATGCTGTGAGTGACTAACAAAGCAAAAGGTTTCATCAGGACATTTCGTTCATGAAGAAGCGCTATCAAAACAAATTCAAGACAGGATACTCACAAATTGTTGTTGGAGACTTAAAACTTCCAAAAGCTAAATATTCACTATAATGACAAGTATTTTTTCTACATTAAGCAATAATTTATCTAAATGTAGCTGATGTTTATATTTTTTAAGAGAATATATGCAACTGTTTTGATGCCACAAGAAAACGTGACTTGTAATTTTTTTTTTTCATTCACATTACTGCTTAGCGACTAGAGTACATTTAAAATTTAATTTAAAATAACAGTAAAAATTTTATTAAACAGTATTTTCCGTAATTATTGCTAATCTTGGTTAAATTTTATATACATTTTTTTTTTTTTTTGAAGTGTATTGCAACTAAAAGCTATGTAATATCTATTCTGTTATGAAATATTTCAATAAAATTAGCGTTCCATTTCATCAGTTCACATAATGACGCTTTCCCATGGCATTGGTCTTGGCTGGCTCTCCCCAACACTCTTAATATTGCAGTCCCCACGAAGCCCTTTAGAATTCAAAGTTGCCGTTGAAGATGTGTCCTGGATTGGTTCGATTTTCGGTTTGGGTTCACTTAGCAGTAGCATGTTCTTTGGCCTCTTGGCGGCTCGCTTCGCAAGAAAGACAAATATGTACCTCTTGGCGATACCACATATGGTGAGTGCAAATTTAATTATTTCTATTTTGTATTTAAGGAAGTAATAAAAATTTCATATTCATAATTGTAACGTTCCTTATTGGTTTTCGTGTTTTAAAATCCCAAACGAATTTATTTGTAAAGCACCAATAGTTAAGTAAAAATAAGAGCGTCTTTCTGAGAATAAAATATGCAATACTAGAATCTGAAGATTATTTTCAACAAAGCAGAAAGACAAAGACAAAAAACGCCCTTCGTGATCATTTGTCATACCCAAGTTATCTCTGGTTATAAGTAATAGAATATTCATAGAATTTTTCTCTTTTCTTCAACTGTTGCTTGTCACGCCTAAACTAATTGAGACAGATATAGAATTATAAGTATAGGTTTTTGATCAGGATGACAAGAAGAATTGAATTCCGAGTGACTGCCCGGCTGTGCGTCGGTTTGTGACTGTAACTTGAATAAATGTTGCGATACCCTCATAAAACTTGCTAGATACATATGCTTCTTCCCACCCAAGCTAGATTGGTTTTGCACATGGGAGGATTGGGATCAATGGCACGATCAGAATTCCCCTAAATGCCATATACCTTATATAAAGATTTTTATAATCATTTTAACTTTATACTTTATGATACCAAAGATTGATGAATTCGGATCAACACAGCACCTAGGCTCCTTGAATCCAATGCAAGAATTTCAAAATTCCGGTTGGTTTTATACTTTATTTATCGGTCAATATGTACGATGACTTAATATCCTTTGCTGAATGCTCGGTGCCGCTCAAATACTCGCTCGTCATAACGTAGACTCCCCAAAACCCTTATGGAACATTTTCAACCATTCCGTAGCCGCGATTTCATTGTAAACACAAAATTTCTGATATCTTGTTATTTAAATAAATAAAGAATATTCTTCAGTATAACAGTTTTAAAATTTATTTTTGTTTCATGAACAGCTGTTCTGGATCCTAAACTATTTCGCACAGAGTGTCGGGTATTTCTACGCATCGCGTTTCTTTGCGGGGCTAACCAGCGGCGGACTGTATGTCATTGGGCCTGTCTTTATTAGTGAGATTTCAGCTAAAGAGTAAGTACTTAGTAAACAGATGCATATGTTCGTCTATTTATAAAAGTGAGCAAACGAGTATGAGTCGATACTATATAGCTTTGTGTGAATATATATACATATATATTTGGTTATTCTTTGCACTATGAACAGCTGTTCACTTAAGCTTTTACGCACAACTCTTATCTAATTGTTATAATCCGTGGTTTAGTGACTTTATAATTGCTAAACAATAGCATATAATCATAAAAAATAATGTACATAATTTATTCTCTTTATCATTTCTAAGAATACGCGGCGCACTCACTTCGTTGGCAATGATGTTCTACAGTTGCGGCATTCTAATTGGCTTCATACTGCCCTCTTACCTGGATTATCATCTTATACCATGCATCGTTATTTTCCTATCCATAATATACTTTGTTGTATTGTCGCTTTTTCCGGATACACCCGGGAGTCTCTTGCAACGAGGTCAGCTGGAAGAAGCAGAGAAAGCTTTCAATTTCTACAATAACATTGATAGAAAGGATACTATAAGGGAATTGTGCGTCAATGAGCTGCAAATGTCGCCAGCGATAAGTGATTTTGAGGAGCTCAAGGCGTCGAAATTAAAGAGAGGGAAAGCCACGTCCATTACTTTGCAAGACTTTTGTGAGTTTGTGTGTTTTTCATTGTATTTACATATTATTTTTTATTCATTGCACTTTCCCTATTTCGAAGACGAAGTTTCGTTAATTGTTGAGCCTCAAAGAAATCCCCTTAAAAAACAGAAAATTATATCAAGAAAAATGGGCTATGTCCAAACTTATGAAGTTTACCATAGGTCGCTGGTCTTCTGACAACACGATTAAAGCAAATTAGACCCAACAGATGCGACTTCTTCAGTGACACGCGGTCAACGGTCCTGACAGTATCCTTCTTACAGATGAAAACATTGTTCGCGACTGAAGAAGTTTTTAATAAGCAAAACGACAAAATCTACGCACAAACTTCCAAAGTCGCCAAAAATATTATTTCAAGAGTTCAACATGGTCACCATCCAGCATCTGTAATGGCAATGGTTTTTTTTGGAGTTTCCTGTAAAATAGTTACACAAATTCATCTATGAAAAGGAGGGTAAAACTGAAGCGAAAGTATACCAGCAGAATGCTTTCGAATGCGTGAAAAATAATTAAGAAATACTTCCTTCGATGGTGAACATTAGACCTGGTTTCATTGCTGTAGATGACTGGCAGTCTAGGAGTTCATTGGACCACAGTATGTGATTGGAGTTGCAGAAAATATCTTTCGAAGATCATAGAAAGATATGTATATAATTCAATGAACCAAAATCTCAATTTAGCCTTTACATAAATATGATAGCGAAGAATATCAGCTCTTTTGTGAGTACATGGGGTCAAGTTTATTTAGACAGGAAATGACTAGTTCAAAATCAATTTCTACTTCCAGAACTTCTAGGTCTAGTTTTCTCATTTCCTCTAGTGTATTAACCTTCCGACTCCTGCCAGTCGTTTAAACTTCACCTTTTCCCCAAAATGTCATACTGAATTTTCCTTCAACTGTACGAATGCGTTTCCGGTAATTTTTTAACTTTTTTATTTCTTTGCTTAATTTTTCAGTCAACAAGTCGGCTTTAAAGAAATTTGCGATCGCTTTTGTACTCTGCATACAAAATCAATTTTCAAGCAGTTTCGCTTTCGTAAATTATATGTCGCATATATTTGCTGAATCCGGTTCAACATTAAATCCACAGGACTGTACGATCTTTGTGGGTGTGGTGCAGATATTGTGCACACTATTGGCTTCCATTTTGGTTGAAAAGTTTGGTCGTAAAACACTAATGTTGGCCTCGACTGCTGGCATGGCGCTTGGTATGTACGGCTTTGGTGCATTCGTACAATTCACCGATGACGCAACAAAAGCCGAATACAATTGGGTTCCACTGGTGGCGGTTGCTTTTGTCACCGCAACAGCCTCTTTTGGCGTAATCTCGCTGACCTTTACGATAATAGTAGAAATACTGCCGACAAAGGTTAGTCTGATGTGGGAGAAGGGTTGTTTAAAAGAAAATTATTATGATTTTATAATTTTTTTCAGATTCGTGCTCAGGCTCAGTCGATTGCAATGATGTTTTGCAGCAGTATGGTCTTCGTCACGCTGAAGTTATATCCATATTTTCTCTTCAATCTGGGCATACCGATTACAATGTATTCATGCGCCAGCTCGTGTGTGATCACCGGAATTTACTTGCTCATATTTCTGCCAGAAACGAAGGGCAAATCAATGGCGGAAGATTGAGAAACTAATTAACTTATTAATCAATTAATTGTTACAGAAGTTTGGTGAATACGAAATTGGTACATTTAATATTTAAATACAAGTAGCTTAATAACTTTGTGTGAAATCATATATAGTTAGACCACGAAAATGCATCGAGTGCTTAATAACCCGCTAATATTAATAATTTGAAATAACCGAAATGCAATTGTTATAGCAGATCCTATTAAAATCGTATCACTGCTTACCAAAAGATTTTTCAAATACCTTTTAATTTAAACAAATATTGTAGTGTATGAAATATTTATAAATCTGTATTGTCAAACTGAATCGACATTATATTAATATAATATGTATTTCCACGCTGTATTTCCCTATTTACAAAAACGAGACTGAGATTTGTCAAAGAAACTTTCATTTAAATCGAATTCATGCGACCGCAATTGTCGGTGATGTCGATGAATGCTGAACTGCAGTCAACCGAATATATGTGAGAGGGAAAGCGTGCGTTTGCTACCAAAAAGATTGAGCGCTTGCCAAAAATAATAACTAGAACGGCGATAACTAACGCAATAAAACTAAGTGTGAGTATTTCACAAACAAACAATTCGTCGACACATTTCACCTCGCTCATAAAGTCGATTTATACAGAGAGAGTACAAAAATAAACTTTCAAATAATAGCTGCAGCAACTCAGTTCTCGCTAAAAGATAGCTTTATGGCCTAAATAAAACGCTCATTAATTTGTTTTTGAATTTGCAGTACAGTACATACAGTAAAAGAGAACAAAAGCACTTCAAACTGATTCTGCTCGCTTTTTTGTTGTTGGGTTTTGGCGCCAACACGCTTCTAATTTTGGAAACGATTTCGAGAGAAAACATGTGGTAAACCAAGGTTGATAAAAAGCATTCTTTCCTGTAATGAAGTTAGGTGTGACTTAGCCGAAATCGCAAATCTTCTTCTTCTTCCCAGGCATAGACACCGCTTACGCTATTATAGCCGAGTTACGAGTAACAACAGCGCGCTAGTCGTTTCTTCATTTCGCTACGTGCCGCCAATTGGATATTCCAAGCGAAGCCAGGTTCTTCTCCACTTGGTTCTTTCAAAGAAGTGGAGGTCTTGATCTTCCTCTGCTTCCCCCAGCGGGTAATGCGTCGAATATTTTCAGAGCTGGAGTGCTTTTGTCCATCCCGAAAACATGACCTAGCCAGCGTAGCCGCTGTCTTTTAATTCGCTAAACTATGTCAATGTACAACTCATCGTTCCATCGCATGCGATATTCGCCGTGGCCAATGCGCAAAGGACCATAAATCTTTCGCAAAACTTTTCTCTCGAAAACTCTCAACGTCGACTCATCAGTTGATGCCATCGTCCAAGCCTCTGCATCATACAGCGACTTATAGAGTTTGGTTTTTGTTTATCGAGAGAGGACTTTACTTTTCAATTCCCTACTCAGTCCTAAGTAGCACCTGCTGGCAAGAATTATCCTGCGTTGGATTTCCAGGCTGACATTGTTGGTGGTGTTTATTCTGGTTCTCAAATATACGAAATTATCTACAACTTCAAAGTTATGACTTCAACAGTGACGTGAGAGCCAAGTCGCGAGTGCGACGACTGTTTGTTTGATGACAGGAGATATTTCGTCTTGCCCTCGTTCACTGCCAGACGCATTTGCTTCTCCAGTCTGGAGAAAGCAGAACTAACGAAATGATATCAATACCATCGGCATACGCCAGCAGCTGTACACTCTTATAAAAGATTGTACCTGCTCAATTAAGTTCTGCAGCTCGAATTATTTTCTCCAGCAGCAGATTGAAGAAGTCGCCTTGTTTGAAACGTCATTTGGGTTCGAACGGTACGGAGGGGTCCTTCCCGATCCTGGCGGAGCTTATGGGGTTGCTCAACGTCAGTCAGGCGTTTTTGTTTTGCGGGGATACCAAGTTGATACATCACGGCATAAAGGCAGCTCCTTTTCTTGCTGTCGAAAGCAGCTTTGATATCGACGAAGATGAGGTGTGTGTCGATTCTCCTTTCACGGCTCTTTTTCAAGACTTGGCGCATGGTGAATAACTCGTTGGTTGTTGATTTTCCAGGTCTAAAGCCACACTGATAAGGTCCAATCAGTTTGTTGACGGTAGGCTTTAATCTTTCACACAATACGCTCGACAGAACCTTATATGCGATGTTGAGGAGGCTTATCCCACGGTAGTTGGCGCAGATTGTGGGGTCTCCCTTTTTGTGGTTTGGGCAGAGTAAGCTTAAATTGCAATCGTTGGGTATGCTTTCGTCCGATCATATTTTACAAAGAAGCTGATGCATGCTCCTTATCAGCTCTTGTCTGTCGTGTTTGAATAGCTCGGCCAGCAATCCATCGGTCCCCGCCGCTTTGTTGTTCTTCAGACGGATAATTGCTATTTGAACTTCTTCCTGGTCGGGGAACGTCTACTCCATCGTCATCAATTGTGGAATCATATTCGCCTTCTCCTGCGTTGTACGTTCACTGCCATTTTAGCAGGCTGGAGAAGTGTTTCCTTCATAATTTAAGTATGCTCTGGGCATCGGTGGCTAGATCACCTTGGGGGGTTCTACATCAGCATTTTCCGGTCTTGAAACCTTGAGTAAGCCACCGCATTACCCCTGTCGGCCAGCTTATCAAGCTCCTCGTTCTCACGCATTTTGACCTCTTTCTCTCTACAAATGCGTCTCGCTTCCCTCTTCAACTCTCCCATCCCGCACGTGTTCTGGTTGATCGTAAAGTTGCGAGGTAGATAGTCTGTTTTCTCACCGCTGCGACACGGCACTTTTCGTCGTACTAGCTGTTCTTTTGCATTTTCCGAAAACCAATGGTTTCGGTTGCAGCTGTACGCAAAGAGTTTGAAATGCTTTCCCACAGTTCCCTTATATCGAGTTGTTGACGAGTGCTCTCAGAGAGCAGAAGTGCAAACCTGTCGAACCTTCCTTGCGTTGTGTTGACGTGCGTTGTTTTCTACACAGAGGTGGGTGCGAATCTTGGCTGCAACAAGATAGTGGTCCGAGTCGATGTTTTGACGTCGGAGCGTACACACGTCTAGAATATCGGAGACGTGTCTTCCGTCCATCACAACATGACCGATCTGGTTGATGGCTTTTCGATCCGGAGACAGCCAGGTAGCTTGATGAATCTTCTTATGCTGGAATCTAGTACAGATAACCATGTTTCGGGCCCTGGCGAAGTCGATAAGCCTAAACCCATTTGGGGATGTTTCCTCGTGGAGCCTAAATTTACTGACCGTAGTGTCAAAGATACCTTCTTTGCCCACCCTGGCGTTAAAGTCGCCAAACACGTTTTGATATCGTGGCGGGGGCAGCTCTCTTAGACGCGCCCCAAGCGCTC
This sequence comes from Bactrocera correcta, assembly GCA_027475135.1. NCBI lineage: Eukaryota > Metazoa > Arthropoda > Insecta > Diptera > Tephritidae > Bactrocera > Bactrocera correcta. The sequence goes on along the minus strand of CM050325.1, from coordinate 59,188,822 downwards.
ATAGAAGGCATCTTAGGTCACATCGTCCTTCTCGCTTTTATACGGATTGGGGCTAGACGTTCATTCACCGGAGTGAATGATAGTACTCTGCGATGGAGCCTCTCTCCCACCACGAATCCCACATCAAACTTTCGCTCCTTTATATGGCCACTGTAGTAAATGCCACTACAGTTGTGTTCACCAAATGGCTCTTCGTAACACCTAAAATTAATTCTGATATATACAGGGCTATATATCTACATCATCAGAATGAACTCCGCCTGTGTGTACTTTTGTCAGACTATCTGTAGTAAATTTTATATTCAAATTGGTAACGTCTACAAAGGAGCCAGTATAGAAATAGGACAAGGGGCCTGGTACCGCCCACCTCAGGAATTAAGGTATGAGATTTCCTCTACCAATTTCAACTAGATTTCCTTAATAAATATTTCTTTAGCCTTTATGTCAAAATGAGTGAAATCATTTTGGTCTAATGCACTTTCCATTATTCACAATTTTAAATTTCGCAGGATGCTTTGCAATTACGTTTGGTTCCAGCCGAATTTATCATTTCGAGTGGAGTACCGGAAGGCTCGGTATCAGGTCCTCTACTAAGGAACTTGATGTACGATTAGGCGTATACTTCCGGCAAAGCAAACAAAATATATAATGAGTTTTGGGTAGGTTAGGTTTAGCGGGTTAAATTTCCGTACTCCGGCTGTTGATGCCCCTTACTATAATAAATAAAAGTCCGAATTTAGACCTTCCTTGCTTATTTTAATTGACTTTTGGTCAAAAATTCATCCATTGTAATTTTACCGAAACCAGTTCGAATTAACTGACACTTACATATATACCATCTGTCGCTCCATTTAGTTATTCAAATTACTCATGGATATATAAAGATATGTGAATATAGGTTTATTTCCATGAAAGACTTATCATTCACTGAACTTTCTACAAATTTCTTTTCTGTTCGCTGAAGTTTTTATGAGCTCATTTAATGGTAATTTAGATTAGAATCCGCACATTTTGTTTACACTTAGTTAAGAATATTATTTTCTTAACTATATACATACATAAATTGTATATCTGCGTATTGCACAAAAGTTTGTAGATTTTCGACGATATTTTGGTTCTGAAATCTAAAGATTCGAAGGAATATTGTTATTCATAACATTAAATGTTGTTGTTAGGTGGTTTCATGGGAGCCAATCGTCCTACATTGAAAATTATATCTAAGTTCGGTGGTAACATTTTAAAGTCTGTGTAAATGTGCTTTTAAATAGTGTTTTAGCTTTGGCAGATATCCTTAATTTTTCTGCATAAAATGCCATAGGATCCATTAGAAGTTTAAAGTTGTTCCTTGATCGGTATCTCTATTTGTCGGTTGATAGCAAGTTGTATACCACAAAAAAGAGTACAAAATTGATGAATACACAAAGCCTAAGTAGGGAGGACGTACATGTACTATATGTGTACATCTGCAAGTAAACTCGTTCGAATTTTCTCTTCATTTTTATATTTTGGAAGTGAGTCGCAATACTGAGAAAAGTGATTATGATGAAACAGATTAAAATTAAAGAGCTTAGTGAAAATCTCCAAATCGGACAATCTTCATAACCGGACAGATGCCATAGCTGGACAAATATCATGAACACAACGTTTTCATAAATATTTTATTTAAAAACCAAACACTATAACCGGATACGACTATATAGTATATCTATGTCTGGACACAGAAAGTTGCAGCTTCTGAGTCTAAGAATACATTTTAAGTAGCTTTTAAAGGGTTGGGTGGGTTTGAAAATAAAAAAAAAATCAGTTTTTTTTTTTTTTTTTTTTTGTCTTATTAAAAAAGTTTAAATCGATCCGAGTATAATTCTAAGAGATAGACCCTTCGGAAGTACGGCCCATGTAGCGCACTAATTGTAAATACGTTTTTTTCACAACTCTATTTTTGAAGTCGGTGGACACGATTTATAGAAAAGTTATGAACCGATTTAGTTTGAATTATGTACACATCTTTAAAATAACATTATCTAGTTATTGAACGAAAAATTTTGTTTCTTCCATTAAAACATATTTTTAAGCAAATAAATGGCGAAAATTTTACCAAAAACTTAGAATTTTTGTTCAAAGTCTGAATTTTTTTTTGTTTTTTTTTTTTTTTTTTTTTTTTTTAAACAGGATATATATACATATATACTAAAGGAATATTTTTTAAATTTTTTTAAATTTTAGATGAACCAATAATAAATTATCCGCCCACGACGAGTGCTCTTTTTTTGTGAGACACCCAGGGAGATGAGGTCTCAAGGGTTGAATTTTCAACATTTTTATAATAAAATTTCAGCAGACATTGTTCAAATATGTAACTTTGATATGTCATATTATATTTTTGAAATATATGATTGTTTATATTTAAAAAGAAATTCGTCAAAATACCTTTTTGTACCTCTGAAACCCACCAAACGCCTTAAGCGTTTTTGCCACGCCCCCATATGAGGACCGTTAGCCGGCCCATGTCCGGTTCTGAAAAATTTCATTGTACATAAATCTCAATTAATACTCATTTAGCAGTGTCAATATTTCCTATAGTGTCATAGAAGTGATTCGTTTGGTCTCCTACTTTAATGAATGCACAGGAATATATTTTCTAAAAAAAAGTTGCACATTCTAACAAACATGGCTGCAATATTAGAGTATGTCTACAAATATCCATTCCTACCGTAAATTGCTTGCGATTAAGTATTTTTAATAACGACATCTATGTATATGAGAGTGTTCAGCACTCGAACGAATTTCTTGAAAAGTGAAAGAAAGTGGTAAAAGTCGCTCCTATAAAATGAATTGGATAGGCCTACTGCTGAATGTTTCTGTGTTCGTCGCTAGGCTGAAAATGTGTTTATCTAATCAAGCTGTCAATATTTCTCCAGCTAGATCTTAATTTTCGGTAAGCTTAAGCACATAGTGCGCAGGTGTGTACCTTTCTGCAGCCGCTTGTGCAAATATTGCAAATAAAAGTTTCAAATTTTAAGCAAAATGATAAACAAGGCTATAATGTTGTATAAAATGAGCGCAGAAAAACCGCCAAGGCTGACAGTTGTCGATTTTGACTTACGGCAGACGTACCACTTAGAAGCTGAGTGCAGATTTGAAAATATTTTTTGTCGTTAACGCTGTGGGCTCCGAGTGTTTGTGCAGTTTTTTTTTTAATAAAAATAATAATTGATAGCAAGACAAATGTCCAGCTCAAAGGAATTATCGATTTGGAGCAAACGCTATCGGAGGCAAATACTTGTTACCATTGTGGGTGAGTACAAAATGAACCCTGGCGCAGTGATGAAGAAGTGGTGTTTAGGATTTTTCAAAGGTAGTGAAACGCGGGCTTTGGCTTCATCTTGCCAAATTACCTTTATATATATACTTGTATGGTGCTCTTATCTGTTGATACAAGTATCTTGAGTATTTTCAAAAATTATGATATGTTTACAAATGCAGATCTTCCGGGTTCCAATGGTGACACATGGAACACGCTTGGATTTCTGTCTGATCAATAATGCATATTTGGCTTATTGATGAAGCCATTCAGCCAGAAATGAGCCTCACCGTCGAAGATGATTTTTCCATGGAAATCTGAATAATTTTCAAGTTGTTGCTCAGCCTAATTCACGAACATACGACGATTCTGGTGGCCAAGCGGCTTCAATTCTTGTGTTAATTTGATATTGTAAGATTGGCCTACGATCTTTTCGCAAACTTTGTCACAGCGACATCACAGAGATGCCCAACTCTTGAGAACGACGTGTGAGAAACTGATCCTCAGTTGGCCAGTGGCAGCAATATTCTCGACACTACGAGCACTTCTTTGTCTCATTGCCACGGTAAAGTAATTGTACTGTGTATGTGAATTCATATTTTCCCACTAGACGCTCAATTTTTGATCGGGTAGGATGATTGTGACAATCATAAATTGGAAGTAGTGCTCTTAAAGTTGAGTCCACTGACGCTGAATTTCGGTAGTAAATTTAAATAATAATATAGCTTTCCATAATGAAATGGCAAACCTTAAATTATGTGTAAATATTTTTAAGTATCCAACAATAAATTCATAATCTAACTTTCCAGCACACATTATAACTTTTACTCATGGCATCAGTTTGGGTTGGCTTTCTCCCATTATACAAGTGCTACAATCGCCCGAATCGCCACTCAACTTCACGATTAGCACCGAACAGGTGTCCTGGATTGGTTCACTTTTTGGTATCGGCTTTCTGGTGGGAAATATTTTCTTTGGATTCACGCTGGATCGGTTGGGAAGAAAACTCAACATGTATTTGATGGCTCTACCACATATGGTAAGTGCAATTAAATTTTTTGTTGTGGGTGAAATAAGAGCATAGTAAAAATCAAATCATTTTTTGTATAGAGAGATTCAGAAATAAAAATTTAGTGAATATGTATATAGCTATACGTAAATCATAGTACCTTTTTAATGAAAATCTTAACTCACACAGCTTTTCTGGATTCTAAGCTATGCGGCACAGAACATCAATTATCTATATGCTGGACGTTTCTTTGCTGGCTTCACGAGCAGCGGCATGTATGTGATCATACCCATCTTCATTAGCGAGTTATCAGACAAAGAGTAAGTTTGATAGATGGAAGCAAAATATATATATTATGTATATATATGTATATTTATGTATTCATACAAAAACTCAACCATTATTTTGTTTTTGTTACAAAATTTGTCCCCAAAATCTTAAAAATAACTTTTACTATCAGCAACCATAAACGACAAATCATAAAAACATAGAAAAAAAGCAAAAATCACCAAAGCAAACATATACTTGTATATAGGAGATTGTATATCTATCTACATATCTAAGTTTGTGTGTAAACTCGCGAAGTCGATAATTTAATGCTAACTCCACCAAGAGAAGTGCTCGTAACATACACAACACTGATTAACAAATTGAATATTTTGTTTGTTTATTAGCTTTAAATAATTGGCCCAATTACTCGAATGAAAGGTTCTTCAATTGTGCAACTGTACAACAAGTTGTTTGTAGAAATGTAAATATTGAATAACTAATAAAATACTCGTCTGTTTTATTTGCTAGTTTCCGATCAAAAAATTATTGACCACAACAGTATGAGGTCTTTTTGAAACGTTTACTTTTACTTTCTCGGGTATGTGGCACGGTAAGCAATTATTTAGACAACCTCTATTATATCTGGTGTACATTTAAGGTAAGAGAAGAAGTCAGTATCTGGATATCTAAGACTTAAAACTCAAGTTCATACATAGAATCATTAAAGTTTCTACACATATTCCAAAAATTGAAATGAAAAAACGTTTATATTAAAAGCAGACCTGAAACTTCCCAGGAAGAAGAGGTGAAGAACGCGTATTAGGAATATTTCAATATCAAACTTTTAAACACAAAGTTTCTTGTTCTAGAAATTACGTGAGTAACAGAGTCACGAATATAACAGTTTAATGCCCACGTAAGAGAGGGCTAAGTTCGGAAATAACCGAAAATTTTATATTCTTGCAATTTGTATACTATACTATACATATATTAGTTATGGGAGCTGTGGGAAATATTGATCTGAGTTTACTTATTTTAAACATCACGCAGATTGCTGTGAGAAAAAGATGCAAAGTATTCTCTCTAAGCTTAAATTATGTATATCACAGATTGACCGATATTTTTAGTCAGCTGTAAGCACTAGATATGCATATTCGATATCTGAGAGCTTAAGTTATAGTTCGATTTTACTCTTATACTTCAAATGGCATTACAATTTGATTGAAATTGGCCGAAACGTGCCAAACAACTAAAGGTGGGTGGTAAATATTTTCGAGTTTTGACCCTGACTCCGAAAAGGCCTTTAAGTAACATTTTGGCTGTGAAATGTAATGTTTCTTACGTTTTTATTTAATGTGTTAAGGAACGTTTTGTATTTTTTAAGACAACCGTTATATGGAAAGTATGGAAGTATATGGAAATTCAAGAAAGACCTGTTCTCAAAAGGTTAATGTAATTCTTGTAGTTTGGGAGATAACAACATAGAACTTATTAAGGGCGGGACTACGCTAACTTTTAAAAATGATTTAAATGCAAATACCGCTCTCTATGACGATTTCGTATACCAAATTACAGTTTTGTATCCAGATTTCTACATGTCTTCGTTTAACGGCATTTTATGGGCATGGCAACGGTTCGATTCCACTCATCTGCAATACTAACATTTTTAAGGAACGAAGAGGGAGCTTTGCCCCCTCAAAGTAAACCCCCTTGACCCCAATACACTAGTGTCAAAACGTTTATTTCAATCCTCGAAACAATTGTTAAAGTCAATTCCCGAAATAGTCATCAATGCGCGTAGCGATTCACATTTATTGTCTTCAATTGACTCAAACCGGTTCCCTCGGAGCGGTCGTTTGAGCTTGCCAAAAGTCACACAGAGCCAAAAGTCACACAGAGCTAAATCAGGCAAAATTTGTCCAAAAAACTCGCGAAGGATCAATGCAGTATGTAACGTTAACCACGATAAAGGTGCAAAAACTAAGAAATGTCGGTCCATATTTCCGGCCTCTTTTTAGGAATAGCTTCGGGCGAACGTCGCATAACACTCAAAGAGATTTCCTTGTTGAAAGTTTGGCCGATAGGAAGAAAATCGGAGTGTAGTGCGAAGAAAACTGTCAACGTAACCTCGAATTTTGTCCTGCTTTGACGTGGTTTTTTCAGTTTCGGCACATTTTTGCCACGATATCCCGCCGATGGATCGTTTGTTTCCGTGTCATAAGCATAAATCCAGGACTCATCGCCAGTAAAAATACGTTTTATGACATCCTGGAAGACGAAAGCATTATTTTACAGACGTTGAGGCGAGGCTGTTTTTAGAAAAATTGGAAACAAACGTGCTTTTACTTTTCCTAGGCTCTAATGATCTTTCAAAATGGTTTTCACAGATCCGTTCGATATTCCAACAATACCAGTAAGATCTCTGACTGTTAATGGTCGATTCTCAAGCGCCAATTCGATTACCCATTAGGTGTACAAAACTTGTATACTCTGTAGTAACAAATTGCGAGAAATCCTCCTAATTTTTTTGATCGATTCATTTGTTTCTCGTTTTATATCTCAGTTTTCTAAAGATAGTTTCAACTTTTCCTAAGATAATCGGAGGTTTTGTCGAAAACAAATGCAAAATTTACGGCTATTGTCAGAAATTTCTAATTTTTATGCAATTCAGTCCGCACCATATCTTCAAATGATATATATCTGCATTAGATTTTTAAAACACACATGCTAATTTATGTTTAATCAGGTACTACGAGTAGTATATTTATTAAGTTAATAAAAATGAGAAGTACTACTGTGCCCAAAAAATAAGGTGACATTGTATTTATTTTGAAAATTCTTTATTTATTCTTCCAAATCAATTTCACCTCTTTCAAAGTAATGGCCTTCCTATGCAATGTCTTCGACACGTTCACGGCCGGCTTGGAACTCACTGTACCACTTGTAAACATTTTTTTGAGACATAGCCTCATCACCAAAGGCTTTCTGCACCATCCTCAACGTATCCGCAGCAGAAAATTGATTCCGTAAACAAAATTTAATGCAATTTTCTTGCTCAAAAAATTTCGACATCGAAAAAAACGAAAAACTCACTTTTAGCAGCTCACAAAACGACACGTATCTTAAACACTAATGAATATTTTGACATGAAATTTGACATAAATGTGGCTGACAGTACTACCAACCTAAAAAAAGTTCTTCGAAAGTCTAAAAATATCATAAAATAGAATAACTCTTAGCGCATACTAACTGAAGCACACATATGGGTGTGAACCTGTCGATATCTACAAATGTGTTGCAATAAAAAATTGGATACCCATATAGTGATTTAATCTTATCAAAGCAGACTAAACTAGTTTCATGGGGGTAACAACTGTAATCAAATATCGCAACACGTGCACAACTTTATTTGACGACACAAGAACAAAAATAAGCTGAATATACGAGTATTTTTGGATTTTTTTTTTAAGATACGGATTTTTATCTTGAGCTCATATTTAAGTTTATATTATACTGAAAGTTTCTATCTATTTTATACATACTTAGTTTGCCATTTCCGATCACTTTCTAGAATACGTGGCGCCCTTACTGCGATGGCGATGGGTTTCCTTAGCACCGGTATTTTACTTGGCTATGCGCTGCCCGCATATCTCGACTACTTCTTGGTGCCGTGCATTATAATTGTATTGCCCATTCTTTACTTTGTTGCCTGTTTGGCATTTCCGGAAACGCCGCAATATCTCTTGAAGCGTGGACATACCAAACGCGCGGAAAAGTCTTTTAATTTCTACAAGGGTCTGCCAGAATTGGAGGAGAATTCGCAACAAAAATACAATAGAGACTTGGAATTGCCACGACCCACACTTCCAGCGATCAGCGAATTTGAGGAACTTAAAGTGGCTGTGCTGTCTGGTGGACTGGCCACGCCCATCACGAGTAAAGATTTTTGTAAGTAACCAGATTTCATCAGACCGATTATGTAATTATTTTCTTCTTGAACTAATCACATGAATATCAGTGGGCACTCTTCTTCTTTACTGGCGTAGGCACCGCTTACGCGATTTTAGCCGAAATCAGTGGGCACTCAAAAGAGAATAAAACATTTGATAGCTTAGAGAAAGAGAGATAGAGAGAAATCTATTCGTAATAGAAAGAACTTTAATATATATTTTATCTACTTCTTGCAGTCACCAAATCGGCCATGTTTAAGTTTTTCACCGCCTTCATTGTTTGCATTTTGAATCAGTTCTCCAGCAGCTTTGTCTTCGTCAGCTATATGTCCGCCATTTTCGCTTCCTCCGGTTCGACGATGGATCCCAACGAGTGCACCATTTATATGGGTGTAGTGGAGATAGCGGGAACGGTGACATCGACTGTACTTGTGGAGCGTTTCGGGCGAAAAGTGCTTTTACTTTCCTCTACAGCTGGCATGGCTGCGTCCATGTTTGCTTTCGGCATTTTCGTGCAATTCACCGACGATGCGACCAAAGCACAATACGACTGGGCGCCGCTGGTGCTAATGGCGTTGGTGGTATATACAGCTGCGTTCGGCATTGTTGGATTGACATATACAATCATTGTGGAAATATTGCCGGCGAAGGTGAGTAAATGGCTAAAACCGCAAATTTGAACGCCTTGTGATTCGAAGGTTAAGAGTGGTACGATATCGATATCAAGAAATTTGTACACGGAATGACTGTTTTAGGAATTTTATTTGTGTACAAATTTGTAGAAATAATTCACGTTCCTCTATACTTACAGATTCGCGGTCAAGCTCAAGCGATCAGCATGGTATTCATGAGTATTTGTGTGTTCGGCGCGCTACATCTCTATCCTATGTTCCTCTACAACTATGGCCTGCCCATTACCATGTACTCCTGCACTGGAATTTGTGTTGTTTGCGGAATTTATCTCATGATTTTTCTCGAGGAGACGAAAGGCAAATCAATGGAGCATGACTAGTTGGATGGAAGAAGACGCGAGGATCTATCAAATCCCAGGAATCTCGACACACATTCATAATGCATTCGTTTAAGATGCAATTAAAAATATATCGAAGTATATAAATATTGTTTTTGTATTTGCTCAAACGTTTTCTAGTGAAATATATTTGGCTGCGAGTTTAATTATTCTTCTTCTTTAATGGCGTCGACAGCGCTTACGCGGTTATAACGTGGTTACCAAGTGCTGCCTAGTCCTTCTCCGCCTGATCTCTCCAACAGAGTGAAGGTCTTCCTCTTCCTCTGCTTTCTGCGGCAAGTACTGACCGGAATACTTTCAGGGCTGGAGTACTTTCATCCATACCTAGCCAGCGGAGCCGCTCTTACAGCTTATAGATTCATCAAATGGGAAATTAGACATTGCCAATGCGCACAAAATTATTTTTTCTGGCAGAAGATTGAAGAAGCCGCACGATAGGGAATCGCCTTGTTGCTGAACCCTCGTTTGGTATCGAACGGCTGGGAAAGGTCCTTCCCGATCGCGACGGGAACCAGCCGTATTAGTTTTGAGGTGATACTAAAACCAGACATGGCGGCATAAAGGCAGTTTCTTTTCGCTCTGTCAAAAGAAGATTTGAAATTGACGAAGCCCCTCTTCTTATTCGATCTTCTTTTCACGGGTAATTTTGTGGATTAGGCAGAGCACACTTAAATTCCAATCGTCGGGAATACTTTCGTCCCACTATATTCTACAAAGATGCTTATGCATGCTCCTCAGTTCTTCGCCGCCGTGTTTGAATAGCTCGGCCGGCAATCTATCGGGCCCCGCCGCTTTGTTGTTCTTCAGGCGGGTAATTGCTATTGGAACTTCTTCATGGTCGGGTAATGGAACGTCTCTTTCATCGTCATCGATTGGAGAATCGGGTTCAAAATCTCCTGGTACTCGTATTATACTTTCACTGCCATTCATAATTTTAGTATGCTCTGTGCATCTGTTACTGGATCACTTCTGGGGTTCTACAAGAGTATGCTTCGGTCTTGAAAACTTCGTCGCATTTTTTCGGAGCTTGCCAAGCTCTTCATATTTAACGCATTTCGGCCTCTCTTTGTTTTTGTCTGCAAATGCTAGTTTAACTAGTCAATTTAATATGTAAGTTTGCGTTTTGTAGAAAAACTGACTTAACTGCCTGAAAAGCAATCTTTGACCCAAATTTGTTGTTTCAGCTCAACGAAAACTTCTTCAACTCTAGCTGGACTTCTATAAAAAATTGCGCTGGGCGTGGGAATGGCAGATCACTTGGTCATAAAACATCTAAATACAGCAGCATATATAAGTAAAGATGAATATGTTAGTGACTGAGAGTTTTCGCGAACTGCAAACATCGTGTCGATTTGTATTATTTTCGGTTTCTACGTACTTCGATCGACACAAAATTACTGCAAATTTAAACTGCTGCACGATCATCATCGGCGGCGATCACCTCTCAATTACAGCGGCGCTCTATGTCGGCCAAACGCTGCCACCAACTGTGTGTACGTATCGGTTCAAGCGGCTGCTGTGGTGGCCCATGCATCACTTACAAGTGGTCAAAATTGTTGGTGAAGGCGTTCGTCAGCCATTTAGTCAGCCACCAACATTTGCGGCTAATTTGTGAGCAATAGGTTATGGCGATTATGCTCATGTCGAAAATGTTAATCGAGGCAAAATCAAAATAGAAAAGCATGCAAGGCATCACTCAGCGTCCGCCCTTTGTATTTAACGAAAATTCTCTTTGAAATTTTGAAATGCTGAAATGCTGCTGGAAAATGGTGTTGCAGCGTTTAATTTCGGTAAAATGTTGCAAAGTAGAAAATTCGTTTTGTGGTGGGTGGGTGATTGCCACTCTAAGTTTTTATTGTTGTAATACTGAAATTGCCTATTTAACGCCGCACCTAATGGTGGGAGGCAGCCAAGTGGATGCACAGTATGTATGTATGTATCAGTACCTTTCTGCAAACACATATGCATTTCTATAAATGAAAATACTTACAGACACATCATATCTCTATTTTTACCAGCAATTGGATATGTTCCATGACAAATCGATTAACATGCTTTGAAAATGATGTTGCATTGATTATGCGGAAAATCCAAAACAAAATTATTGCAAATAATTGCGATTGAGAAAAAATACTTTTATTCATTAAATAATATACATTAATTTTTGACTGCCTCCACGTGTGTTTTTATTTTATTTAATTTTTCACTTCAGATTTGTGGAAGACGGCCCGAAGAATGAACATGAGAGGTTATATATGCTGCTGTTAGAATGTAAATTTTTGCTCGAAAGTCATTGGAAAATTGCTTTAAATTGATCCCAGCGTCTTCTTTCTGCTCTAAGTCTACCGATATATTCTCATGATAGAAATTTATCGCCGTTAATCGCCTAAACGCACTTTATCTTCATAACGCTAACTTAAAATTTCAACAAAATAGTTTCCTATATTTTTTTTTTTTGTTTCCGACGCTTTCAAACTATAGTTGGTCGGCGAGTTTTTCTCACTTCCTAAGCCGTTTTGAAAGTCGAAAGCTGCTTTGGCTTCCAGAATATTATTACTATTTAGTACGCTTGCATTATTGTTACATAATATATATAATAGGTAAGGTACAGTGACTGATGCTTTAGACAGAGATCACACTTGGAAATTCATATTGTAAAGAAATAACGCAAGGGGTTTAAGATTTAAAATAGTACTCAGCTCTGGGATGTAATAAAAAACCTATGAAAATTCCATACAGCCTTACTTAAAAAGCCGTATGTCTCGAGAAGTATTAATGATAGCGATTTTGATCTTGGATCTTTTTTATAGGAAAAAAAATTTTCTACAAATTTGCCATTTAAATTTTTTCTACAACTCCTGTCATTTACGAGATATATACAAACAAAATCGAAATTCTTGGAAAAATCGGGTTTAGAGCCCCGTACTACCTCGCCGCACAGTGGCACCGCTCCATACATTTCTTGGAAAAAAATAGAAGGAGTGGTCGCACAACAATGAAACTTTGCAGAAACACTTCTCTGGACTAAATTAAGAAATTTTGAAAAAATCTTGGAAAACCGCCCACTGCCACACCCACCTCCCACATAACTGCAATTGCCAAAATTTTTATTTTTGGACCTAGGGACTTGAAATTCGGGACACTTCTTAATTGAGTTCTCCTGATGAAAAAAAAATTAAACTTAAACGCAAAGTGACGTTATTTATACCTTTACCATGATAAAAATCCAATATAATATGCAATGTTTTAATTGAATATGTAACAGGCGAAAAATTGTATTAGTTTTTATTTGTAATATTATGCAAGCACCATATCTTTAACAATGGGATCTAGTTCTAAGGAAATTTTGTTCGAATGACGCCTTAAGCTACTTATGTAAGGATCCGAAGTTATAAGAACTCTGTTGAAGACAACAGTATTTGTTGAAATTAAAATCGATGTTCCTAAATGGGACGGTAATTGGCGGTTGTTTTTTTTTTTTAATTGAAAGTACAGACTCGGAACTTTCATTTTTTTTTATAGTAAGAGGGCTAAGCAAGGCAAAGCACATAAAGTTTTTTTCCATCAAAAAATGAAGAGTTGATATTTTTTAGTATAATTTTTGAAAAATTATAAAAATAAGCTTACTTTGCCAATTTCAATAATTTTTTTTTTTTTATAAACAAATAGGTGCTATATTTTCACTAAAAAATAAAAGAAAAGCCATAGCTATAAACTTACACACAAAAAAAATTCTTTATTTCGACAATAATTTTAATCTGATTTTATTGAATAACTTTCCGTCGACTTCTGTTAGTTTTTTTAACTATAAAATTTCACTTTTTATAAAAAACCTTGTTGAATTTTTCTTATCCAAATATTTCTTTACAAAACAAAATCATTAAAGTTTTGAAATTGGAAAGTGGAAAAATCCTATTTTTTCCGTCGAAATGCCACTGTGCGTCGGTGTGAGTTACGACTTTGTTGCACTGAGCATTTTTGTAGAGTGAACAATTCTTAGAAACTTGCGTCTAAGGTCAAAGCGATACCATTAAATACCTCTGGTCTGTAGGAATTTAAAGATAAAAACTCACGATTGTAGTGTATTTTCTATGGAAAATTTTTACAGGCCTTGGTCCAGTTCTTAATATATATATTAAGAGCTAAAATTTTCAGGAAAACTTTTTTAGGGTATTTCCAAGGAAATTTTGTGACGGGACTGAAAAAAATTAATAGTTCAAAACAAAAAAAAAAAAAAAAAAACACCCTAATCATACATACATAGATGCATTTTGATATTCTATTGATAATGTTTCGGAATCGGCCAAATCCGATTACTAAGGTACTCTGAAAAATAGGTTCTTAGACACCTCTAACAATATCTCTGCATGTATGAGCTCTTAAAAGATAGAGCAGTAAGTTTCTTATAATGCAATATAATATTTATGTAAATTATGACTTCAGCGAAATAATTACGTGCAAAAAAGTTACATAAATCTACATACGTGTATATATATTCCATTTCATATCACTTAGCATATTCATAACTACCGTTATTCGTGTTTCGCTGTCTCAAATTATGTACATACGACTATACATATGTATGTACATCTCGGCTTTGGCTAGCACAATATTGCGATTGCGTTTCGTTGGTAACCCCAACAACTTATAAAATTGTATTTTCTTATCAGAGAGTTCAAAGGTTCAGTCAACGCCGCAGCTACCAGGCAACGAACAAAGAGGCTTGCTGCTTCCTACGATTCGCGTACACAAAATAAGCAGCGCCACAGTCGGAGGGATAGCTGTTGAGTGGTCGCCATCATGTGCGAGTCTCGTGGCTCAAGTTACAGGCTAAAACTATGGTTGCGACTGCGCGGTTTGTCGTGTTGCCTTTATGTAACGGTGTCCCCGTGTGCGGGCGCTGCACAGCATAACCAACAATTGAAGGTTTAGTTACTTTTGTGTTTTTTCCTTCGATATTTTCAATTTCTTTTGCACTTCTCTGGCAAACTTTTTCCGCCTTTTCGACAGCGTTATGGCCAGTGCAGCGACTTCTTCAGTTTTCGGCTGGGTTTCTGTCACCGATACTGTGTTTTTGCCAGCAAATGTCAGCTAAACGATTTGTGCCTGTGTTTGCTTAGCGTTTCTCAATTTCAACTTTCTTCTTTTCGTGTGCCGTTTTAAGGTTTTCTTTTTTACCTATTCTTAAAGGCATGTGTCAATATTGCAATTTAAATTTTTGTTCAAATTTGTATTTTTCTTAGGTTTTCCTCAGCCTTTTCTTCTTCTGGTTATGACAATTATGGCGGACGATTTGATGGATTTCAATTTTCCGCATCGTGATGTCAGCAAATATAGTAAATATTTGAGAAAGACACAGCCTGAGAGGAAATGGTCCAGCTTTTGGTTGCCTGCATAACTCGCAGCTAAATTATATGTAGATCTTGAATAAATTACTGATTTGAGTGGTCAAGACTTAAATTCGCTAAGCTTACAAATATTATGTACAGACTTATCTGCTTGGGGTTATGTCACATTAATAATATAAGGCATCGAAAAATAGCTAAATCAGCAATACCTTGAATTTACTTTATTCGTTGGACATAGACGAGCTTGCTGTTCGGATTTTGAACAAAAACAGTTCATAATGGTTACATATATCAATTCTTGGACTGATTTATAATAGCATTATATTGTATAGGTAATTGACCGCGTTGAATGCCGAGTGATCCTTGACCGTCCCACTGTGGAAGAAACGACTGATTGAGCGACGATTTATTAATTACTTCAAACAAAATTATGATATTTATTTTTATACACTTGCTATATCTTGCTTCAGAGTATAATAGTTTTATTCACCTAACGGTTGTTTGGATTACCTAAAAGTTTTCGAGAAATATATGGTAATGGTCAGGATGACCAGACACCAAAAGTCCATTTGCTTCCGCAAATTCTACAGAATTTACGGTCTTGTCAAATCTACAGTTACTGATTTTGATCAGTCAATTTGGCTTTAAGCTACAGTGGTCCAATATAAAAAATTTCTTTTGGAAATTGTAGCCCTGATTTGGATGAAAACCTCTTTTCTCGGTTTTTTCACGCTGTCTAAAACATAACCATAACATATATTTTTTATATGATAAAAACAAAGTTTACGGAAATAAAAATTTTTCATTTTTGAAAATTTGACAATTTTTTTTAAAAAAATAAAAAAAAAAATAAAAAAAAATCGGCCCACTCCGTGATTAGCAGAGATAGTTGTCAAATTAATTGAAGTTCTTTTTTTGAGGAAAAAAAAAGAAAACAAAAATGGCGAACTCCCAAAAAATTACGAACTTCCAAAAAATGACGAAAAAACCAATTATTTTATATAATTGATCGTGTTAAAGTTTTTTCGTGTATTTTTTCGAAAAGTTCTTTCAAAAACAAAAATTAAAAAAGAAAAATGGTCCCCAAAAGTCATTTTTTACAAAATTTATGGCTATTTGAAAATAAAAAAGCATTTTTCTGAAAAATTCATAACTTTTTTGAAGTTGGACAAAAAATTTTGAAAAAATTCTCAAAAATGTTTTTCAAAGGGTAGAAAAGGATGGATAAGTTTCAGCAAAATCTAAAGGGGTCGGGTTCAAAAGTGGTCGATTTGGTTTGGAATACCCCATATACAAGTATATTCATAATCTTATGTATTTGAAAATGTTGAAATCTATCCTGATCAGCTGTGACGTTTAAAAAAAAAATAATAATAAATCAATGAAATCGCTGATATCGGACAACTATAGCAAATAGCTGTCATACAAGCTAAATGTTCGAATTTGTAAGATCTGGTCTGGCTGCAATGGTGTAGTCGCGACCCAGACCTTTGTCCTCTTGGTTTTTTACCTTTTGGCTGACGCTTAGCCTTTTCAGCTGACCTTTTTTTTGTTGGCCTGCCATAGTCGCGGCAACGGCAACTGGTATCTATTATTAGTTGGCACTTTTGCTAAGTGTTCAGTGGGAAATTTTGCTGTCCGCTGCACTGCTATCCATTATTATTATTGCTGATTATTACACCACATATTTGAAACCAATACCTATTTGTTCTAAAATGAAGTCCTACATGCATCTAAGTCATAAAAAAGATATCAACTGAAAATTTAAATTTGCAATGGTCTTTTATAAGTAAATAACAGACACTGTACGAGCATATTAAATATACTAAAAGTCGGATGAAATAAGCATTTGTTTCTAGCAAATTTAAATAATATGCCGTTATATGCAATTATGAATTTTCTAGGAATATCACAGCCGAAACTCATATCAAATAATCACTGACGGCTTTTAATAAAAAGTTTTGGATACCGGCTAAACTCCAGAAAATAGGCCTCGGGTAGCCGATAGCAACTATGTAAAGCCTTTACTTTCTCTGGAAGTTCTAATTAATATAAATAAAATAAAAGCAAAAAACAAGTTTAACGTTGCACCGAAGCTATAATACCATTCACATACAAAATATTCCTTACAAGAACTTGTTTATGATCGTTCAGTTTGTATGACAGCCATATGCCATAGCTGTGCGATATCGGCGGTTCCGACAAATTAGCAGCTTCTTGGCCGAGCAAATAACATGTGCAAAATTTCAGATCGATATCTCAAAAACTGAGGGACTAGTTTACGATAACAGACAGACAAACAGACGAACATGACTAAATCGACTCAGCTTGTTATACATATTATGTATACTTGTAGAGTTGATACATTTTTTCAGAGTGTTACAGGCTTCGTGGCAATTTTAACATTCGCCGATCAGGGTATAATTACTTTACTGCCACTGAAAATAAACTTTAATGAAGCAAAAAACACAAGAAATATTAATAAGAAATTATTATTTTGAAACAGGTATGCATTGCGTCGACTCATCGAAACCAGCTTCAGCTTACATAAGATTTAGAAGCATTTGTTCAACTTTATTTTTATCATGTCTAACCGAATTTCTTCCTTTCTATTAAATTAATTTTTTTACTTTCTTAATTTGTTTTACTTCTTTCGCCTACAGCAAAGTTCACTGCCCGCATGGCGATTTCTTGCGATTTTCGGTCGGTTTCCTTTCAGCGGCTTCGTGGTTCGTTCTTAAGCTTTTGTGTTTACAAGAAAATAAAATTGTTGTTGCTTTCTCTACTTTTTCTATATTAAGTAACAGCATGACATAATTGAAGGTGAGAAAAACCAGTTTTACATAAATTACAGATTGGTGAGGCAAAAACAGTATAATAGGTTTTAAATTTTTCATAATTAGTAGCTCCGTGCCTTTCTTTCTTTGCTTCCTTTCTGCCGCGATTGCTTTGTATTTACATACGTACACACACACTACAAATCAATTAGAAGCGATGAAAGAAATTATTTTCTAGCGACGGAGTTAAAGCTAACAAGAGTTCGAATTCGGGCTTGTTAAAACACTAGGTGGCAGATAATTTATTATCATTTGTAATTTATTATTATTATTATTTTTTTTTTTGAAAAATTCTGTACGCGGAAAGAATGAGAAAAAAATTTATTTTTTTAAAGAATGATGATTTCAACAAAATATCGACTAATTGCCTGCTAGGGCTCCGTTTGCATTTTTAGGCCAGTTTTCGATGACCTGCTGTAGCATTTCAGTTGAAATTTTCGTAATAGCGCACTGAATGATGTTTTACAGCTCTACGAGCTTTTATTAGAGCATACCCCCAGAGAAAATAATATAGATGCATTAATTTGATTGATCTTGGCGGTAATTTGAGTGTGCTATCATGCCAGGCGTGTGTATCACCAAACGAAGCTATTAGGCTAGAAGAAGGCATCATTTGAGACGAAGAGCTATTATAATAGCCACCGGAGAACGTGGATTTGACCAAAGTAGAACGTATCGCGATGGATTGGAAAACCTTACTCAACACACTGGCAAAATTTGACACAACTCGTAAACAAGCATTGCCGCCACGAGCTGTCAAATCACGTCATCCCTTTTGTTCGAGGCTGTATGTGAGATAACAAATTTATTGCATACTTTTCGTTTACAATATTTCTCCTGGAATAATTCATTGGTGTTGAAATTAAATTCCCCGGGAACGATATTTAAAAAAAAATCTATTCTGTTAAGTTAGTAGGACCGCTCTTAATTGCTATGTCAAATATGAGCGCGATCTGCCGACCAGTTTGTTTACAGCAGCTGCTTAAGTCGGTACACCTCAATAATGCGTTGCGATTTTTTCAATGTACAAAATATCGAACAAATAATTTGTCTCAAATTTAGTATTTCTAATCCAATTTCGAGTGTGGAATCGTTGCAAATATTGGAAAAGGCTTATGGTGAATCAGTTTTATCTAAAAGACAAACCAAGAGTGGTGCAAAGCCTTCAAAGGCCTTCAAAGAAGATCTAGAGATCGTTGAAGACATGCCTTCGACCTTTGACCTCTTCAACTGATGAAAATATTAAATATATGGTGTATTACATGGTGCTTAAAAATCATCAGAAAAGTGTAAGAGAAATGGTAGGAGATCTTGTTTGTTCAAATGATTTCCAATAAAGCGTAAACAGGTCTCTTTGAACATAATTGATCGTGCGAGTTCCGATCCTACATTCATGGAGAGCAAGCAAGTCAACAATTATCGGAATGGAGGGAAAAAACAAGTTGAATAAAAAAAACTGCTCCAAAGCCGCTCAATAATCAAGATGATGCTCTTGGTTTTTTCGATAATCGTGGTTTAGTGCATCATGAATTTGTTCCGGCGAGACAGATGATCAATAAGGAGTCCTTTTTCGGCATCTTTTTCTTCTTCTTCTTCGTCAAAAACGCCCGGAATTCTACAAGAACAATTCTACAAGATGGCTCAGTGTGATTTTTTCCTGTTCCCCCAACTGAAATTGCCGCTCCGTGGAGCCCACTTTCAGACGATCGAGGAGATAAAACAAAATTCGCTGGAGGAGTTGAAGATCATCCCAAAAAGTGATGAAAAGGTTTCGAAGGCTGGAAAAATCATTGACATAAGTGTATTACATATGGTGGGGATTACTATGAAGGCGACAAATAATTATATAAATAAATTTTATACCGTTGTGTCATAAGAAAATGATTTTAAAAATATCTTAATCCCCAATTGTCTTTATTAAGCTGATGCCTGGCGATACAAGTGCTTTAGTTGGCCGAGTTTCTTAGAATAGCGTGGGAATAAACGTAAATTCACATACCACCGAAGTCAAATTCACCTACTGAAATACAACCTAATTATTTGGCAACAAGTGCTTTTGGTGATGCCACCAACCACCAACCACCAACCAAAGAAAATTGCACATTATCAATTCACCGCAGAAATTGGACTATGCAAATTTCACTTCAGCCGAAAGCTAAACCAGAATGATAATCGCTTTGTGCTCAAGATTGCAATTACTCGCACTTAAACTTACTTAACAACACTTACGGCTTCGCTTCGCTGAAATGTGCCCTTTTTTACCCGCCACGTGTGGGTGGGTGTGCATGTGAGCGCCGATGAGTGTGTGTGTGTGTGTGTGTAGGTGGTGATAGCCGACAAAGTGTGAATGCGCAGCCAAAAGCGAGTGTCGTTTGAGTGAAGAATAGCTGCGGGTGCACATGCGCAACTTAACCAGCAAGCGAGAGATGGGAGTCCGCAATGCCACATTAATAGAAGTAAAGATGCACATTTCTTTGCTCACATCATTTGCCTACAGCAATTATTTGTCATACGTAGGGGCACGTAGTTACAACGTATGGCACCCGCTCCCTTTCAAGCGTCCACCTTTCGGCGCACTTGACGACTTCCTCATTTCGCTTGTTAGCACTTTTTGTAGGTGCTATTTTGCCTTGCAGCAGCCTTGTGCCATGCAAGATGCCCTCACTGTTATTACTGTTGTTGTTACGTATTGTCACAAACAAATTTGTGGCAGCCATCAAGCTTTTGACATATTTAGCACGTCTTTGCCGAGCCGCCGAAGTTCTTCACTAAACACTTATAAGAAGTATATAGTTTCTTAAATATCGCTCAATTAAGTATTAAAGTAATTTTTGGTAAAATTTTTAATCCGCGCTTTTTTAACTGATTACAAGCTGAACAAACACGACATTGAAATTAAGGGAGAGCCTAACGTCGTGTAAAGCTATTGAAGGAGAGACTAACCACGGTATTTGTAAGTATAGAGTACACTGCAATTACAATCAGGTACCAAAAAATCTGGGTAAATCAAACTTCCTTCCTGTTCAAATGTGTTTTAAATGTTTAATATTTTTTAAAAAATATTTAAGCAACAAAAACATTTTTTTAACGCGTTGAGTGCAAGGTGAACACAACCCTTCACCAAACATTATGTTGAGAAATTTGATTTCGTCTCCAGCAATGTTTTACAAGATTTGTTGGGAATTCAGTAGGAAATCACGAAATTTTTCGCTTCCAGTATTCAATTTCAGTGTTTCGTCGTTAAAAGGAAAATGCATTTTTTGTCATTTGCTTTGCTCCTATTTGCTTTGGGCGCCTTCAAAGCATTCCGCGCGTGTTTCTAAAAATAAAAAAAAACTTTCTTATATGAGGTTATATAACATAGTCGCAGCAATGGTGTTAGTATCGCGCAATGCACGAAATTGTGATTTTTGTAGGTGGCTAGATGGTTTCCATATTTATTTATATTAACGGATCTCACTAATTTTTTTCAACTTGCATGATATGAATTTCGCATAGAAAGCAGACTTTACAAGCATTTAGTATATATTGACGTGATCTTAATAAATTAAGGCCATTAATAAGTTAAGGCTGACGAAATATATATTGTATATCTAAAAAAGTTTGTTAGGTTAATTTTAACGGGTGATCCAAGTAGAGGTACTTATTTCAAAGCCTTTTTTTACAGATCAAGGGTAAGTCGTGTCAAGCTGTCATGTTATTTTTGTTCGGTATTGTCTCAAATTTCTTCTTGGAAAGTCTTCGCCTGGAAAACGTTTAAAAATCCTTCAACTTTATTACGACAATTTAAGTTCTGTAAAGAATGTGTTTTGCGCGTTTCGCTCAACTTATGGTCAACATAATTGCCTTACTGAGCATAATAGTCCCAACACCATCACCAATCTTGAGACCCAGCATTCATTTTTGGATAATATTCGACCGAATAGACCACGTGGAAAGTCGATTCGGTGCAAAATATAGCTTGTGAAGCCGCTAGACATTTCCAAGTTACATCGCTTCGCTCTATTCGCTCTTGAAAAGTTCCAAGAAGATCCAGTACCAAATTTTGTTCAGCAATGGAGCCCATTTCCGGCAAAATGTTCGTTCAAATTATAATAAATATTCCCCATTAAATTTGAAGTTTCTGTGTGTTTTCTTTCAAAAGGCAGGGAGTCTCGAAATGGATCTCCCTTTAGTGCGGTACTGATATATATATATACATAGATATATATACTTTGTTATATACTCTACTGCATACTCATTCGTTTTGGTAAAAAACATGATATTTTCGTACCAACTGCGTGATATCTCTTAAGTTGGAGCATTGAGAGCCGTGGAAGATATCTCGTCTCAACAGGCTGAAAGATGGACATTCGCTAAAATTATGTTCCAGCTTTTAATCTTCCATTGCGCGTGTTCCGCATTCCGCCGTCATTACTTTTTCAAACCATAAGTGTAGTAGCTGCTGTTTGATGACCCCTAAAATAATAATAAGTTCCACGGTGCCTAAAACTATAAGCATACTCGTATTAGTCTGTCTCCCATCAACACTACGACAGACAGAGAAACAGTCACCTGGATTTCAACTCGTCTCGTCGGTTTGAATACACTGTGGAACATTTTTGGGATTATTGTCTGGGGGGTGAGAAATTCTTAACAATTCCAAGTTTAATATGCAGTGGAGGCAGCAATATCTTCTCCTTCGGCACTAGAGGCTCACGAATAATATTGGCATTGTTAAGAATTTTATCAAAACTGTCGCCAACAGAAATGAAGTTTTAGTTTTTGAAACTAAACTAAAAAACAAAAAAATGTTACAACTAAGCAAAAAAACATCAAGATAAGGAAGAAATTTAAAAGGTCATAAAAAAAAACTGACACATACGAACGCCAAACCCTTTGAGGGTTTTACTATACTGACCTAGTACCATCACCCTGACTTGGAATTTCTCACCTCCCAGATTAGCTGTTGTACTGTGTTATTTATGTATATATGCATAACTCTATATACATACTGATACTTACCACCGTTAGGTGAACAAAAATATTTGTACGACTCTGTAGCAACATGTTACAATTGTATGTATAAAAACAATAAAATATCAGGAATAAACAAAATATAATCGATCACTTTTTTTTTGTTTTTGATTTACTATCGCCACCAAATTTTACACGAACACTCGCTGGGCTATCCTACTGATCTCTCGATCTCTCGAAAATTTAATTGGGATCGGTCGTTTCGGAGTTCATAAGGAAAATGCATACAAACTTTCTCTTGTATATACATATGTAGTTATATACCACAGATTAACTGTTTTGGTAGCATTACTTAAGTTATAATATGCTACATTTGGGGGGTGGCACCGAGCGGAAAAAGCGCAATGAAGTTTGCAGTGCAGAAAACTTGTTGGGTTAAAATATTTGAAAAAAAATTTGCATAGCTTTCAGAAACGCAAATAAAAGCTAGAATCTTTGTAGGCTCTCAAATAAATAAATTATGGACAGTTTTACGGGCTGACAATTATTTTGAGCTGATCAATTACATGATTTTGAATTTCTCCATCATCGGATGTAGAATGTCTCTACAGAAACATAAGTTAAATTCCAATTAGATAAATTTAAAGATATGTAATATGCGTGCTTGTGTGGAAGAACGAGGAGAACGCTTCCATTAAGATATACGTATCGTCACCTAAAATTAAAAACAACGTATCATCAAGAAAAGCGAAATTGAGTTTTGATTGCTTACGGTTCACTACATCATGTTATACATATATATACTATACACTAGGGTGTGCCATTTTGAGGCAACCTTTTTTTTTCAACTGAAAAACAGGCTCAAAACTTTCGAAATGTGTAAAAAAAAAGTGACTCAAAAGATGAGCTCTTAACATTAATATTAAGAGGTGCCTCTTTTAAATTTTCTGTTTTCCATATAAATAACATGAAAAAAAATCATTTTTCTTTGTGGTGGTTATTGTGCGGAGGTTTTATATGTGCACGCGATGGCTGCCAGCAGGGATGGTAAACTCGATTCCGATTCTACACGAGAATCGATTTTTCTCGTTAAATAATTGATTTTTCAAAATCGATCTTCAGTAGTCGAAGACGATTAAGAATCGGTTCTTGACATTCGAAAAATCGATTATTTTACGAGAAAACTCGATTCTCGAGTAGAATAAATAGAACCAATATATAACCATTTTATAACCAAAACTCACATTTCGTTTCAAAATTACATTTCGTTTCAAAATTACTGGTTTCTATTATATCGATTTCCCTTCGCCTGTAAACTTATGAAAAGTGAAGTTACGTTATTTTGCATTTTACATGACAATATGTAATGTAATTTGAGTTACGTTACCAAGCTAGTGAAGTGAAATCATTTTGGGGAACTATTTTTGAAGCATAATAACAGAAATTTCTACAGAAGATAATGGGCAAAGTGAAATTGTTAATTTTTACACATTTTTAATGATCAATGTTTTTTTTTTAAATAATTATTTAAATGAAAAATTTTGGTGCATTTTTATTGAGTTGACTTTTTATACATGAGTCAGAACTATTGCTATTGCTTACTTTAGTATATAACAAGAAAAAACGTTAACTTCGGTTGCACCGAAGCTAAATACCCTTCACAGGTGCATTTCTGTTAGTAACTATGTGTTCTGTTTGGAAGCTATATGCTATAGTAATCCGTTCTGAACAATTTAAGATTATATTATATATTATTAAATGTCAAAGTTTTCCATACAAGCCCTTGACTCCGATCGCTCAGTTTGTATGTTAGCTATATGCTATAGTTAACTGATCTGAACAATTTTCTCGGATATTACATTTTTGCCTTAGAAAATAATCTATACCAAATTTTATGAAGATATATTGTCAAATGTGCAAGTTTTCCTTATGAGAACTTGATTCCGATCGTTCAGTTTGTATGGCAGCTATATGTTAGAGTGGTCTGATATCGGTCATTCCAACAAATGAGCAGCTTCTTGCAGAGAAAATGATATTTGCAAAATTTCAAAACGATATCTTAAAAACTAAGGGACTAGTTCGTATATACACAGACAGACGGACATGGCTAAATTGACTCAGCTCGACATACTGATCATTTATATACATATATACTTTATAGCGTCTCCGACCCTTCCTTCTGGGTGTTACAAACTTCGTGATAAACTTAATATACCCTGTTCAGGGTATAAAAAGGTATAAAAGTAGCAAAAATAAGGTACGTAGGTGCGAAAAAATGCAGTTGACCGTTGTAAGCGCTTAAAGTGTTGCCAAATTACAACCATAACGCATTGTCTAAACAAAAGTTAACATATTCTCATAATTTTTATTTCACTCATCTCATTTTATACTAGCATCTCATTTGTTTATGTTGAATTATAAAATTTTTTCTATGCTTCTTAATTTTTCATTAAATATACAAGTATGTATGTATGTATGTATGTAACATATGTGTAAACACTTTAATACCGCCCTTTACTTGCTTCGATAATTACAACGATTTCGAATCTATCAACTGGTCAGCCAATTTTTCACACTCCTCTCTTCTCTTCTCTTTTACTTTTATGCTGATTAACGGCCTAAATTGAATTGTCATTTATATTGAGTGATGACAAATCGCATACATTTTATATACACAATATGCAATTTAAAAATTCAAACTCCCAAATACTTTTTTAAACCCAACCGGATCTTATTGCATTTAAAACTTTTTTTATAATATTTTTTTTCTTCTGTAGTTCCATTACCTTTCAGAGTGAATTCAGTTTTCTTCGCTGCTTAAGACGCTTGTGCAATTTCGCCCACGCCACTTCCCTTACTTATGTAAACCTTTTTATTCGAATACGAGTACAATAACGTGTTTGATTTTTACCTAATTTTGTCATTGAGCGCAATTGATTTTGACGACAATATTTTCGAATACGGTTGACCTGAATACTGGGCTTTCGGACTCAATAGTTTATTAAATAAATAAACATTTGTGCAAATAATAGACTTAAATGAATTTGCAAACTGACTTTGCAGTTTAGTCAAGTATTTATTTTAAATTTTAATAAAGGACGAATTAACCGGAGTAAATAATTAGGCCTAAGTTTGAGTGGAACCAAATGTTGCATACAGCGGCCATAAATTAATGAAAAATAATCCAATTTGTGACATCGGTTAAATTTGTTTTTTAGAAACGCATTGGTTTAGTCATTTGACAGCATGACGTATAGACTACTCATTATCCTAATCAAAGCTTAAAGCCCCAATTTGTTGTATTTTTTACATTAGACATGTGTGGCTTACCAGTCACAGCGGAGGCACCAAAAACCGGCGTTTAGCTTGCTCTGGCACTCTTACACCAGTTTTATCCGATAGAAAACGAGTTAGTGCCCGATGTGTTCTTGAGTTCTAGCGCTCTTCCTACCGGCGAACAGTAAGTTCGGCTAGCATTTGTCAGCAACTATAACTTATGCGACTGTGAGATCCCTTTGGACGGAGTGAACTGTAAGAGGCCCTCCGAACTACTTGCCCTTAGTAAAGTCAATCTTGACGCGGTCTTCTGCCAGACTAAGATTGATATATCTGGGTAGTATGATCAATTTTTGATCAACCCATGACCTATCCTAACCTAACCTGCTACAAGGAGATGAGCATTCAACAGCCAAATTTCAATCTCATCTCGAGTTTTACGACTGCATTGAAGGGTTTCTTTAATCTAATAATCATGGTAGACTTTGATTTCAGGAAACATATCAGACCCTGCAACTTTCCGATGCTGAGAGCGGGAAATTTAATAGCAGTATATTAATCCTTCGTGTTTTTCACCAAACCCCCTCTCTTTAGGTAGAACTGGAACCATATTGCTGTAAATTTGAATTCAAACTGAGCCCATTAAACATTAAAAAAGAAAAATAACAAACAAAGAAATCTGGCAAATACTTAGCCACGAAACTAGCTTGTAACCTAGGCATGTTTCGGCGATGATACTTAAATCTTACCTTTAACAACTTGAATAAAAGTGGCATATTTTTTAAGGTATAGTACAGTGACTCCACAGTAATTTGTCACCGCTGCTTTGTGCCCTTTATCACTATAGCAAGATATAAATAATGAATACCCACAAATAGTGTCAACATACCCTTTAAACGCAAAGAATTAAAATAACAAATTTTGATTCCCATGTATGAGCACGTTAATAAATTATAGGAGAGTCAAGCAAATATACAATGTTGCATGGATAATAATTCTAACCATTTGATCTATGACTAGGCGGCTGCGCATTTGTACATAGTATTGACCAAGATGACTTTTATGGCAATGCAATTTCTACGCAGCCAACTCTGAAGCTTCTTATCGCACGCTGTTCATCTATATGCCGGTGATAAATGTGCCCGCCAAGCGACTGTGAAACATTAATCTTCAACTGGCGTTTGATCGTGTCACTAAATAAAATTGCCAACATTTGTTTGGCAACAAATCAGCAATAAAAAATATTATAAAGAATTTTTCACAGATGCGCAAAAAGAATGATGCTACTTATCGCGTATTAATTGCTTGAAAGAACGAAACGAGAGTGAAGAATTCGCAAAAATAAAACAAACTCTACACCAGCGACCATCTGCAATTAGTGGCGGATGCTTCGAACCAAACGTGTTTTCATCCATGAAATTCCAGCTTTTAGCTGTGGGATAGAACAATACTGCTACTAATTGCCTACCATTTGAATTCTCAGGCAGTCCATTTGCACTTCATAACAACGACACCGACCACCGCAATGAGCGAGTCGTAAAATTTAACTGTAAACTGTCAGACGAGAACAAATATTATCAATTAAATTGGCTGGCATTTAGAAATTTGTACTAATGAAAGCAGCGATTTGAAAGAAGTTATCTCAGCACAGAAAAAGAAATTGAAAAGAAAACGGGTTATTTCATTAGATTGGATTAGACTAGAAGATACATCAGATGATGATTTGATTTGATTTGATTTGATTTGATTTGATTTGATTTGATTTGATTTGATTTGATTTGATTTGATTTGATTTGATTTGATTTGATTTGATTTGATTTGATTTGATTTGATTTGATTTGATTTGATTTGATTTGATTTGATTTGATTTGATTTGATTTGATTTTATTTGATTTGATTTGATTTGATTTGATTTGATTTGATTTGATTTGATTTGATTTGATTTGATTTGATTTGATTTGATTTGATTTTTGATTTGATTTGATTTGATTTGATTTGATTTGTTTTGATTTGATTTGATTTGATTTGATTTGATTTGATTTGATTTGATTTGATTTGATTTGATTTGATTTGATTTGATTTGATTTGATTTGATTTGATTTGATTTGATTTGATTTGATTTGATTTGATTTGATTTGATTTGATTTGATTTATTTGATTTGATTTGATTTGTTTTGATTTGATTTGATTTGATTTGATTTGATTTGATTTGATTTGATTTGATTTGATTTGATTTGATTTGATTTGATTTGATTTGATTTGATTTGATTTGATTTGATTTGATTTGATTTGATTTGATTTGATTTGATTTGATTTGATTTGATTTGATTTGATTTGATTTGATTTGATTTGATTTGATTTGATTTGATTTGATTTGATTTGATTTGATTTGATTTGATTTGATTTGATTTGATTTGATTTGAAACGAACCAACAGGAAATGAAATGAATAAATGGCTACGTTACAACAATTGTAGTCAACATTTAAGCGCCGTGGCAGCGTAGCAGCGCTGCCTTAATAACGATGAGCATTCGCTTTTCTGTAGGAGCGCCATGTCTCTTAGTTTTCTGGCTTGTACAAGTCTCTTCAGTTTGCGCAAACGCTCCAGCATACATTCAGTATGCAAATTAACTAGATTTATAAAATCTGTAATCATCTCTGGGCTTCGCAACATTCACAATGCCAGTTGAGCATAATGTTTGCGCAAACTTGCGCTCTCAGAGCGCAGAGCTTTGCTTTTGTTTTCAGCTGCTTTTGATTTCTTTGCTTTTGGTAAGCGCATCACCCAACTCCGTCCGCCCCATAATCGCGGCTGCTAGCTGTTGGGGTTGCGCGCAGTCGTGTTGGTGCGCCAGCCTCATCTTCGCTGTAGCGACGCACCGTCATCTCAACAGCCAACCAACAACACTGCCCCGCACTGATCGCTTGTGCTGCCATCGTCCAATTGTTATTATGGCTTAAATCGCTGCATGTGGTTGTTGTTGTGCTCTATGAACTTTTGTTGGTTTTGCGTATTTTTTCATCATTCACTTCTTTTCATCTTCGTTTTTGTGTCGCTGAAGAAGCGCCGATCCGACAATAAGGCGGTAAGTACTACTAAAGTTCGTCGGCACATTTGCCAAATGAAACATTCAAATGTTGGTAACGATCGTGTGAAGACGTCTTCACTGTCCGCGGCTACGGTTTTGTGTAAAATCTTTTGGGAAAATCTATACAACTCAAACGACTTCCTCAACTGCGGGTGTCTACTACAAGTATAAAGTGGTTGGTTAGCTGAAAATTTGAATTTTTCGAAACAACTTCAAACTGTTTATGTAAAAATAAAGAAAATGTTTCAAAATAAGCTGTGCTATAAAAGAAAAAACATGATTATATCAAAATAATGTTAATTCAAAATTATAAGTGTGCTGTGGAAACTTTAAAATTATATTGTTGGTATTTTATAAAAAGAAAAACAGAATTATGTCACAGAAATTCCAAAAAGATACATTTTTAAGGTTCTAAAAACGGAAATAAAGCGCATGGTGAAAGCTTAATCCTTTAAGAAAATTTTAATTTATTATTTTGTGTGCTCTTAGAACAAAAGAAACAGCGAAGAAACTTATAAAAGTCAATGCAATAAGCTTGAAAGCGTAAAAAGGATGCACACAGCTTGTGAAAAAAACATGCAAACAAGCATAAAAAGTTTGGAAAACTTAATTTGTGATATTCGTAATTGCGGTCTTGTTAGATAAATATTTATGTTAAATAATGTTAAAGCAGAAAATTTAAATTTCTTGTCACCAAAATTGAAATAAATAATTTTATGCACATATGTCATAAAAACTAATAAAATAAATTTTGCCAATAGAATTACTTACATAAAAATGTGTTAAACAAAAATTAGTCACTAAAACTTTAAATAAATGAATGCATAAAAATATAAAATAAATATAAAAATAATAATATAGATATAGAAAAAGCTAATTTTTTCCAAAAAATCAAAAGTAACTCTGTTAATTAAATGCGTTTGTTTCAAATTCAAGGAACTGCTTATTTTTTATAAAAAATACGGTACAAATAATGCTTTTGTCGACTTTCAATGAAGGCGTAATATTTTTCATAATTTCTTTTATATCTTTTCTAGCAAATAATTCCATAGAGTTTGGGAAAAGATATAAACATTTTTTTTAAATTTTGACGCATGAACGACAATTTATAAAAAAAATTGTTTGGTTGCGTTTTGATACTGATTGTTTGTTTAAAATTATACAGTTTTATTTTATATTTTTTTAATTTTGATTCTGTTTTGGGTTTATTATAAATTCATAAAATTTTTATTATAAATTTACATCATTTTTGTTGTTAATTTTTTATATGTTTTAATTTGATACTGTTTAAGATTGTTTATTTTAATTTTACATAACTTTTTTTTAATAAATTTTTACTTTTTTGGATTGTTTATTTAAAAAAAACATAAAACATTCAAAAATTTATAAAATTACCAACAAATTAAAAAAAATATATATGTAATTATATATTTAATATTTTATGATTTTTTTATTTTGATTCTGCTTTGGATTGTTTATTTAAATTTGTATACTTTTTTTAAATATTTTATTTTTAATTTTGATACCAAGACAGTATTGCATATTTTACATTTATATAATTTTTTTATAATTTTTTTTTAATCGTTCATTTAAAAAATAATAATAAAAAATTAATATAATAATTACATTTTTTGTTAATTTGTTTCTGTTTTGGTTTGTTTATTTTACATTTATAGGTATAATTTTTTTTAATATTTTATATTTTTAGTTTTAATACTGGTTTGGATGGTTTATATTAAATTTATATAATCTTTTTACGGTTTTGTATTGTTCATTAACAAAAATCATAAGAAGTTTAAAAAATAATTATATAAAACCTTAAAAAAAAATTATATACATTTTTTTTTTAATTTTGATACTGTTTCGGATTGTTTATTTTAAATTTATATAAATTGTTTTAAGTTTTTATATTTTTTTTATTCTCTATGCTGTTTTGATTTGATTATTTTAAATTGATATCAATTTTTTTATTTAATTTTTCTTTAATTTTTTTAAATTTTTTTTAATTTTTTTTTATGTGTCGCTCAGGCTAAAATTACAACTACATAAATTTTAGAACAAGATTTTAGTTAATTCAAATTAGAAAATAAGTTTTAAATTTAGAAAATAGGAAATAGAAAAAAATTAACTTTTTTATATAAAATTTAGATAAAAAAAGTTTTTGTCATCGAAATGATGTTTTGAAATTGAAACTTGATTTTAAAACATAAAATATCAAAAAAGTTAGTATTTAACAAGCCACAGAAGAAACTTTCTTAATAAAAACGCAACAAAACTTCGGGATATATAAATTTGCTTAATCGATTTTCAGTAAATTATTTATAATCTCTTCTTTCAATGTGTTAACTTTATAAATTAATTAACAAAAGTGCTCTGTTTGGCTTCTGTATTAAATTGATTTGAATTTATGATTTGTAAACATATTTTTATTAAAAAATTAAATCAAATTGATTAAAATATGTGAAAACGATATTTCTTAAATGCTATCGATAATTTTCGAAAATCTTTTGAAGACAGAAATTGATTATTACAAAAAAAAATAATAGTAAGTAATAATAAATATAATTAAATAACAAAATTAAATTTTTATTTAAATCATTCTTCACTTTTATTATTTAATTCTTAACGTTTTTTTGAGTATTGCATTTTAAATTACTAACTTTTTATTGCACAGTATAAAAGTTTCAAAGAGAAAACAAGTGTAAATAAATATATTTTCTTTATAGCAACGACATAAAAGGTTCGTTTTTGAAACCGTGTCTAAAATAAGAATATTTCCGTAATGTTATTAACTTAATGTATTTTACTTTAACTAATGATTTCATATTAGCCTTAGTGTCGGCTAGTAGTAACCGCAAAACAGCAACTTTTTTGGTAAAAGTTGCAGAGAAAACTCTATACATAATATTAACTTAAACAATTAAACCAACCAAACAAATAAAAACTACTCCTTAAGACTTACAGTACAATGCAATTAAGGGCGTCAGGAATATAACCAACTTTAATAGTTAACAAAGTAGCAAAGTTGCATGAAACAAGCTTTGAAATAGCAAAAGGCTAAAAAATGGCAAAAAATGCCAATAAAAATCATAATAAAAACCAATGAGAACGCTAAAAACATAAAAACCAACAAAATAAGTGTACGGCATACATATAAACATTTATTCGAGTACCGAACATGAAATGAACCACAGCCGCGGACAATGTGAAGCAAACGTGCCATACACGCCGCGCAGGCGCTTTGCACATAACATATAATCTGTTTAATTTGACGGTTTTCCCTTAAATTTTTTATACGATTAATTTTTGTTTTTGCCTTTCGCCTATTTGTTGTTGCTGTTATTATTATTTATTTAGTTGTTTTCGCTTTTGCTTTTGCATTGAACATTCGCAGAGTGAAAATGAAAAGGCAACTTGTGTCTTATTCTGTGATTACATCAAATTCACAGCGAAATAACGGCAACAGCAAAGATTAGCGCACGACCAACACACACACACACACTAACGAATCCACACACACATTTACTTAGCTATAGCTACACTTACATCAGGAAAAATAACTTTAGAAAAATATCACAGCGAGAAAGAGTGCAACTTTAACTAAGGCAAAGAAATCGAGTGCAAGAAGATTAAAAACAATAACAAACAACAATAATAACAGCAGCGGCATACATCAAGCCAGCAGTGACAGCTAGCAGTGACAGAAATGCGACCTTTTAAAGGTGAGTCCAAAGCGACCTTTATTATTACATACACATGTATATATACCTGTTAGATATATATTTATACTAAGCCACAAAATATATTTATGCTCTGTGACCTCTGTGTACCTTAAGTTTTAGCTGCTGCACTAACTGTTCAA
Source organism: Bactrocera correcta (assembly GCA_027475135.1). Lineage (NCBI taxonomy): Eukaryota > Metazoa > Arthropoda > Insecta > Diptera > Tephritidae > Bactrocera > Bactrocera correcta. The sequence continues at coordinate 59,155,894 of CM050325.1, read as the reverse complement.
AATATTTGTAGCAAAATATTAAACGTTTGTAATTACTAAGAGTTTGATGCCCGAGACTTCGCATTACCATAGAATGGTAACCAGCTCTTAGAAATATGTTAAATCTAAGCTTCTGTTGACTTGTACTCTTTTTTGCCTTAAAGCCGATTATTTAATATTTTTAAACGATATCCGATATGGTATTACTGTTGAAATCACTTAACAGACAGTCTTAAGCAAGATAACAATTTCCTTGCCTTCGGTGTAATGAGGACAATGAGCCATATAATATCTAACCCTATGATTCGACTAACCATTTTGATAACTAGGAAAACTAATTATTACTTTTTTGAATTTTATGTTCAAATATTGAATCTGTTGCCCCAGATATAAAATCGATTTTAGATATATTTCTGCTCACAGCTCGAAACACTTTTCCTAAGCACTTTTTGGGATGGCTTTCAACTCATTCAGCAAATTTTGCTTTATCTTTTCGATTGAAAACGGGTTCCATTTCGTTGATTGCTGACTTGTTTGCGTGTCAAACTCATAAACCCATGTCTCACCGGCAGTTGTAATTCTCTTCATGAATGTGGGATCGGAAATCGCACAATAAAGCATGTCCCAAGAGATTTGTTTACGGTAGTCTTTTTCAAAAAAAAAAAAATCAGCTTTATCGGGGCGAGTCGTTTTATACCCGAGATATCCACCAAAATCATTCAAACGGACTCCCGAGAGAAGTCAAGCTCGCTTTCCATCTCTCTAACACTTGCCTGATGATTTTCAAAGCTCGAAGGTCGCCCAGAACGAGATATTTCTTCAACGATGTCTCGAGCGTCTTTGTAGGCCTTGCATCATTCATAACAGGCTTGTGTTTTTGATAAAAGCAAATCACCCTAAGCATTTTCTAGCATTCACGATTTTATTTTTTTTTTTTATATTAATAATGTCGATTTTGTTTCATCAAAGTAAGCAGAGAGAGAAAAATATATATTTTATTTCATTAAAAAGCCTTTTATGAGCATTTATTTTATAGTCTTCCAGTTTAAAATCTTTTTTACGAACCAGAAGTTCTACATCATCATGTGCCGATCCCATAAACCATGATACCATTCTTCCATTACTTTTAGATCTTGGTGTTCCTTACTATAGATTTTTAAATTATCCGAATATCTTACCAGATGATTGCGGAGATGGTTTATAATGATCCTCGTATTTGCTCATTAAGTCCAAAACTTTGTCAGCATACTTTGCATAATTTCTTCATTATTTGTTGCTTTATAAGTTGCCTAGAAAATTTTCGGCTAGCAACACTAAAGATCTCGAAGCATTTGACAAGTTGCTTAATAATTTCTAACTTTATCTCTTATTAAATGCCTGAGTTCATTTTGAAAACATAATCTTGACGCGGATATTTCAACCACTACTTCCACTGGTTGAAATCCCATGATTTTTGAAATCCAAAAGGAAATTATCAATGAGTAAAAGAAGACATTTTTAGACAGTGGGTCAAGATATCTCCACGCTTGATATATTAACACCTTACGCACAATGACTGAGGATGGGGATCACAAGCATTGTATACGCGATAAAGGGGCGCAATCGCTAAATTATGACAGAAAAAATAAATATCATTTCTAAAAAGTTTAAAATTGATGAAAGTATAAGATATGCAAAATTCAAAAAAAAAAACAAAACAAAAACGGAACACATTCAAAACTTTAATGAATAAATTCGTGATCTGGGCACTCGAAGCCATAAAATTTGCTTAGATATTCAGGGCATGAAACAAAAATATTCTTATTGTAGAATGTGTAATTGTGTAGAGGAAATCTCATATTTCAAGACCCGCCTTACCGATTTCAATTAAATTTATTCCAAGGCAGTCTGCTCGCAGAATTTTGGATCTTCTTAGGCGATAAATTGTTACGCGCTAGCACTGCTCGAAAGAAATGAATAGCATAAGGAAAATATGTGGAAATAACTTTCTTAATTCTTCTCAATTCCACATAATTTGGAGGTGCATTGTTAACACTAACAACAACAATGTTTGATGCTTAACAGGCATTAAATAGCAGTAACAGTTGTAAATAGCAATGCTTAACCCGTCAAAGCGACAAAACCAGCTCTGCAACTTTGTGACTTTGCTGCCTTCAACACCGTGTTGTAGTTGTTGTTATTGTGATTATAAGTTTTTGCAGCGAATTGCAAATTTTGAAAGGTTACGACGCTACTCTGCTGGCGACTGTATGCTGCAACAAATGCAGCTTTTCTTGCCAGCAACAAAAACAAGATTACTAACATCAAAATAAGAAACAGAAATGCGAAAAAACCGCTTAAAGCAAAAAGCAAAGTTTGACAAATAAAGCAGCAAACAAAGCAACGAACGCCAGCAGCAGCAACAGTTAAACAACTGTAAACATTTATGGCACTAACATGCACACACACGCGACACTTGATGGCGCATCAAGCAGCTGATCAAGCAGCCAGACCCGTTTGCCGCCAAACACGCAGCGTTGCGCTTGCACTTGCTCACCATCGTGCATTCTAATTGTTGCGTTATTCATAGCAGTTGGCAATGTACCATCGCGACCAAACTGACGCTGCACAATTATGCGTGTTTGTGTGATTAGGGCATACATGTGCTTACACATACTTATACAGAAATAGTCTGATTATTGCTTTTTGGCATATTAAAAACCTTGCAGCGGCTGCGTGATCTTATTTTCCGCTGTCCAATCGAATACCATCACATCTCGTTTTTTATTGAACTTAATTACACAAATATGGATATATAGTACGCGCGTTCATTTAAAATAAACCTGTAAATAATTCGTGGTGAATGTGTGCACCTCAAAGCATTTGAAGCAGCAAATTCATTTTAGTCATAAAATTCTGCATTTTCTACAATACAACCACGGAATTTATTTGTTTAAAAATAGTTATGGTCATGTATCGAAATTGCGTCAGTGCTCTTGAGCGCATGCGCACTATCTGAGATCTTTTAGTCATTTGATATTGGTTCTGATCATAATCTGACTGAAATGTTTGTCTTGCTTAAAAAAAAATTATATTATAATTTAATTTTTAGCACAAAGTCCACAGAACGTAGATTTTCTGGTTTTCCTTAACACCATTGCTTTTTAGGCTTCCAAAATGGTCGCAATCTCCGTGGTTACATCTTCAGCGAACTGGAAATAGAATATAGGAGATGTTGATTATATACTCGGGCACTCCATCATTATAGCTTTCACAATATTCATACATCTAGTTATCCAAAGTTTTTTTGTATATTTTGTTTGTGTTTACTTTCGTCTCTTTCGGCCGTCTACTTGGTTGACCTTTTGCGTCCTCGAAACAATTTTTTAAGCACTTTTTGGAATGGACTTCAGCTCCTGTAGCGAATTTTGTTTTATCTCTTCGTTGGACTGAAAACAGGTTTCACGGTAATTTCAGTTTGAGGAACAAGAAATAATCACTCGGCGTCAAATGCGGTAAATACGGTGGTTTATCGAAGGTATTCATTTCGTTTTTGGCTTGATGCGATGCTGCATTATCATAAAGTAAAATCCATGAATTGGACTTCCACAATTCCGGACATTTTTGATGGCAACAAGAAAATTTTATTGATATTATTTTAGAGTACATTTTGTATTAAATTAATTCGTTCATTAAGAATTCTAAAATTATTCTCATTAGTGGTACTCATTTCATATCGCAAATGATTGAAATTTATTGGGAACTTTGCGAAGTGGCAGCTGTTCACTTGCCTATAACACTTATTTTGCACAAAGTAGCAACTAAAATATTATTTTCACCGACGCCAATGGTAATGTGGCGCAAAATATAAATCTGTAAAATGAGCAAAAGAAGAAGAGAGAAGGTACACTGTTATGCAATGGAGCGCTCGTTAAACAAATATAGTCAATTGTACTCTTTATGTACTTTTGGTATAAGGGTGTGCAAAAATTAGCAAATTTTTGTCATTATATAAGGTTTTTCATATCATTAAAATTAAATGCTTCAAATTCTTTCAGTTCTATCACTTATCATATTTCTACATATTTTTTAAGTTGCAGTTTCTATCCTTTTAGTGATAGCATACCCACATCCATTTTTTAGAAATCTTTCGTTTTCGCAACCATATATATATTTTCCCGTAGTTCCTAGGTGGAACATAGGGCCTCAATAAACAAATTATAACTCATTTTATTTACAGCTAAAAATTTAATTTCTCTAGAGAGTTGCATAAGTAGGAATGATTCTTATCTTATAACCTTTAGAACACACAACATTTAAAGTTGTTTTGATTTGTTAATGAGATATTCAATTTTACCGGAAAGGCTTCGGATTTTCGTCAACGTAGCAAGTTTGAACTATGACTATAACAAAAGTAACAAGAAAACAAAATATTGTATTCTATCCTCCATTGTATTGTAGTCTCTAGCTTTTCTTTTCATCTTGAAGGAAGCTAGTTGCGGCATGTAGATTAGAGCTGGTTAATTTATAGGGAGCCAAAAAACAGAAAAATTTTAAGTCCAAAACTAGTTTCGAGCCAATGATTTTAAGGCGAAGTTTTATAGAGATTATAAACACTTTTTGTCGGTTTTTGAGATATTCGAATAAAATTTAATACGAAGTTGCGTTTTGATGATTAATTTTTTAATTATTTTTCGGAATCGGCCAGATCGGATAACCGGATACCACATGTCCCACTTACAAACGATTACTCAGTTTTTCAACTTCTCCTTTAAAATTCGCTGGCTCGAAACTGGCTGGCTTGGTTTCAAACCCATAGTCTCTTAGGCAAGGTTGTTCAGCATGATTCGGATAACATTTCTCGCATACGCGATTTTATAGAAAAAATCGACGCGTTCTAATATACAAGAAACGCTTCAAAGTAAACAGGACTTCAAAAAAAAAAAAAAAACAAATCAAACGGTTTTTTTCGGCAAAATTAATTTATTTTATTCAAAATAGTCTCCTTCTGCTTAAATACAGCTTTTTGCACACTCCTAAAGCATGTCGAAAGAGTATTTTAGCTCGTTGGTCGGTGTGGCCGCCAGTATGCCGGTGCAAGCCTTTTGAATGGCCTCTACGTCTGCATAACGCCTTCCTTTCATGGACAAATACATTTTTCCGAAAAGGAAGAAGTCGCACGGTGCCATATTAGGTGAATACGGCGAGTGGTTAATGGTTAAAATGTGATTTTCGGTCAAATAATCGTCCTTTGTATGTTGAATTCTGAGCAATTTTCGGTCGTCAGTCAATTTGTACGGAACAAACCATGCACACACCTTTTGTAAGCCCAAATGTTCAGTCAAAATGCCATAAATCGATGTTTTGGAGATGTTCAATTTAATTTCCATGAATTTCAATGATGATTTCGGCTGATTTTTGGTGACATATACTTGTATTCATGTTTTGTAAAGAAATTCCAAACACTTTTTCCGCTAATTTCCTCAAAAGCCAAATAAAAACTTTCATATGCATACATATATACTCGTATATGCAATTATATATTTTTCCATGCTGTTGTGCCATGTGTTTCGTTTACTGAAACTCGCATTACTCAAATAATCTCCTACTCATTTAACACATGATTATGCGCAATTACTTGCCATCTTTTATTATGTTGTGCTTATTTTGATTTTAAGCTGAAATTTATTACTTTTCTAAAACATTAAGTGCTTACACATATTATACGAATCGTCAGCACTCGATTATTGTTCGGTAAATTTAACAAAAGAAATTTTAAAATAAAGCTTCTCGTTAACGACAGTTGAATATTTAAATTTCACATTTTTATACTTTTTCGACAAATCATTTTAATTCACATATTTTCGCCATAAAGTAACTGACTAGGATATTACTGCGTACAACATCAATTTCGTCGTCTTCAGTTTTTATTTTTTTTTTTTTTTCGTTCACCTCAGGATTACTAAGAGCGCTGAATCTATATCAGTATACTAATAATACAAGATTGCATCCACATTTCATATTCCTCTTTTTAATTACTCATCTAATTAACCGTTTATCTGCCTAAACTGAACCATTTTAAACACTTTGTTGTTGTTTGAGTGGCTTAATTACTCGTAAAACCAATTAAAGACACCGCTTTAAAAATAAAGCAAAGTAAATGACATCGAGTTTGTTGCTTAAGTCTTTTGTGCCGCCTTCAGCAAACAACGAGTGCAGCCAGCATTCAATCATATTCGTAATTTTGGGAATTGTGAATGGGCCGTTTCGGCCTTGAACTCTGCGCACCGTAGCAGTACACGCACACACACATGCTGAGCTTTGTATGTGTGTAGGTGAGCTGCTTGGCGGCGGTATGATCGCAAAAACACGTGCCACAGTTGCAAAACCACAATCTGCCAATCAACAGCAACCAGCAGCCACCGCCACCGCCACCGCCACCATCGGCAGCAAAAGCTGGCGCGCGGCGGTTACGGCATTCGCCGCCATTGCCGACAATTATTGCTTGCAACATGAGACACCGCAATGCCAACAGAAATAATGCGCAGATTAAGCAGAGGTCGTCGTCGCCGTCGCCATCGCCGCGCCGCCAGCAAATAAATGCTCACCAAAACCGCGACAATAAAAGATTATGAACTTAAAATTGTGCTTAATGGTAGGCAAGCGGCAAATGCGCTTGGTGTGGCACTCTTGGCGACACAGAAAACTTAGCACAATCGTTACGTTGCAACAGCAAAAAGTCGCCATTGTCCGTGTTTGTGTTAATGCGCGTGCGGCTGTGTTTGTTTCACCTACAATTTTTTTAAGCGGTTGGCTATGGCTTTTCACAACTTCTTGAGCATTTTCCGATTTTATGAAATTTTTACGATTTTTCGGTGGAAACCCTAGCCAAACATTAATTTAATCAACGCAACTAATAATTATGAAGAAAAGAAGCTAAGTGCTTTATGCAAATACGCCCAATTATGCAAAAGCGTGAATAAATTAAGTTATTTTGGGAAACTTGCGCCGAGGAAAATTTTAATTTGTGGGAAAAGTGTGTGGATTGCATAAAGAAATCGCGTTGAAGCGAAATATTTATTTCGCAACGTGCAGATAAGTACTTGCATGAATTAATTTTCGGCGTTAAGCAATAAAAAGTAATAATGTAAATTTTATACACATAATACTGCAATAAAGCAGTGAATGCTGAATAATATTTTACTGTTATTTTTTCGAAAATGTGGAAGATTTTGCTCAAACATGCGAAATTTTCGCTAAATTTTTATACATTCCAAATTTTATTTGAAATCATGAAATGTAAAATATTAACAGACAATTCTTAAGAAAAAAGTCTTTAAGAAACTCTTTATTTTTAATTCCTCAGCTCATTGTTATATTTTTTTCTGAAATTACCATAAATAATGAAGTCAATAACACAACAATTTTCAGAAATATTTTGTGTAACATAAAATGACATGAAAACAACTCCAATGACTCATATTTAACGAGTTCCAACTTCACCCAAATACTGTCAATCGATATACTATTGTGATCAAATTGAAAGGTGAAGTTTGACCATTTCATCTTCTTCAAAGTAATCCCCCCGCTGCAATACACTTATGTCAACAAACTCTCCAGTCATCATAGTACTTGGGAAAATACTCCGTCGTGGTGGCCATCAGAGCCTTCTTCAAATCAGCTTTTAAATTCTCAGTTGAGGCAAAACGGTGTCCTCGGAGTGGTCATGTGAATTTGCTAAATAACCCGAAGTTACACGAAGGTAAATCAGGCGAATACGGTGGTTGCGTCACGATATTAGCTGAAAATGTGGCAAAATGACCACGAATAACCAATGCAGTATGAGATGGTGCACTATCGCACTTCTTTTTCTTCTGTTCAATAAATTCAGACATAGTAGAAATCGAAGAGTTCACTTTAGAGCCTCACAAAACCAAGCGCATCTGAAATACTAATAAATAGTTTGACGTGAAATTTAGCATAGATTTCATTAACAGTACTACCAACTCACAGAAAAAAAATTTTTGATTCGAGACACGCGAAGTATAAATTAAAAATACACCTTTCAATTTGATCATAGTAGTAGTTATAATCCTACATATATGTGGTCCTCTGACGAGCGTTCATTAACTGTCGCCTTTCGTTGCTGTCATTGGAATCCTTCACTCTTCTGTTGGGCATCAGAGTTGCCATGGCTTACATACATTATCAACTCACATTCATAAAAAGAAACTATCGTCAGCACTCATATTGATCTAAGTAAATGGATATGGTCGACTCTTTCGTGTTTAGCCTCTTCGCAAAGCAGCATGAAGAAGGCTTTGTGCACTCTTTCATTTGTGATCTGGTTGGCCGTACGAGTATTCTGTGCAAGTACTTTATCCTCTCCTATCAGGCCTTTTGCAGTCCCAAGATAAGTAGCCTGATCCAAAGCAGCGAAAACACCTTTCGGGGTTTTCTTTCAGTGGCAGCCTGCAGTTAACAGCCAATTTTAATGCGAACCTGTCGCATCAGTACGTCAGCCTCATCTTCATAGAGCGTTGCATATGCCCTTACCTGCTCTGTTGTGTAAGAAGCTCTTATGTTTGTCGTCGAGTTTTCGATATGGTTCTATAGCGCTTCTTTTATAGCCCCTACTACTTCCTCTTTTGTTGTAAGGAACTCGAGGTCTCTAATCACTTTAGTAGCCTTTAATTTAAGGTCGGCCATAGTTGCAGATTCTTGGAGGGTGGTCTTCAGAGTCTCTCAGAAACTGGCTTTTATGGGCTAAACCTTTTCCAGTTCTAAAAGTAGGGCCCTTGGCACTTGTCTGCTTCTTTAAGATTTGACTTGCTACGGATATTCTTAAGGACTTCGGCGTGGCTATTTTCACGGCCTTAAATTGTGGTTTGGACCAGTTGTTTGCTCTCTGATTTGCAGCTATATTCCTCCCTTGTTGAATCTCTTTTTTGATTTTGTGTTCCGTTCCTTCATTTGCGGGGGTCTTCCTTACTTTTTTAGTCAAGACCTTTTTTCATTAGCCATCCTTTTCATTTCGTGATCGCACTTTTTCTCGAGGCTCCACGGGGCTTGTCGCGCGCCACTTCAAGGTATTAGCTCTGGGCTAACTTGAAGACCTATGAGCGCTTTAACGAGATGGAAGCGACAACAGTAATAGCCTATTAGCCATTTCTGTAAGAGTCTTACATACTGATGTGATAGAGTGCCGTTCTCATGAGCCCATTGTCAACCTAATCCGTTCCAGATTTCCACTGCTTCATAATCAGTATCCTACTACTGGAACTATTCAGGCTGCTGGGACTCTGGGAGGTCATGTGATATAGGAGAGGGCACAATAGACCCTAGGTCGCGGTGCAGAACCTCAATTTTAATCTATCTATCTATCTATCTATCAGTATCCTACTGGCCTCAATTCTGATGGGCGTTTGTAATTTTGGTGCTGCTCGCAGTATTGTTTCCTCGTCGCTTTGTTGCCTCCCTCTCGTGGGTAGGTTCTCTCTCGGTGCAACCCCGGTGGCGGTGGTGGACACTTATTTAAAGGCGACATCTTTTCACCTCTTCGCCGGAAGCTCTTTGGGCACATTAAGCGTTTTGAGCCAAGCCCTCCTCTCCTGCAGCTCTTTATCTGGGACTGCGTCTTACTATTCGCAGCTAACCTACTTAGCATAAGCCGCTCACTATCCGATGGCAATGACCCGGTATTAGTCTAAGCTCAGCCTTACCCTTTTTCAACAATTGTCAATCAAACAATTCAGTAAAATCTATTGGACCGTACCCTGTTAGCACGCTTTTAGAGCCCTGTTGCAATTCATGCCACATATGTATACTTGCTTGTTGAGCTGGAGAGGAATTGACTGCACCGAGATTCAGTTAAATCTAAAACAATTTTTTCACTTAAGACTCATGTAAATTCCCTCTTTTCCGGAGCCTAATTACAGGTTGGTGTCTGTTCTGACTAGTTCACTTACTTCGTAGTTGCCAGAAATATCTCTGCGTATCACTGACCTGACCTCATGGAGGTTTATTGTGAAATGGGTTGTTAGTTGCATTAACTGAACAATTCATTATTTTATTATCAAGAAATAAAATTAAATTTAAAACCTTTCAAAACGATCTACGAAGCTTGGATACGAAACTATTCCTTTATATCCCAGGAGAACTACCGGATACATTTTTCTTTAATAGCAACAAAAACATTTAGCAGACGATATGTATCAGCCTCCCAAAAGTCTGGTCTCATATAAACGTGAACAGCGCCAGCCGCATTCATTGCATTTTATTATTTGAAAATTTGTTGCAATGCCGCAGATAAAAATCAGCGTAAAAATGCCGGAGCAAAGCCGGAGCAAAACAAATGCGAACAAAATCAAAGAATCAAATAACTATAGCGCAAGCAAAGCTGGGCGCTTTGAAGACCTAGAAGAACGCCAACAATGCCGCAACGCAACTTGCGGCGGAAATTCCGGCTGCGCATATTTTGTTTATTGTGGCTTAGTCGCGGCAACAAAGCGCAGAAACAAAAACAACAAAGCGAATCACAAGGCAAACAGCCTTTATGCCGGTTGCCACTACTGAGTTGGCTCACGCCTAAAAATTGCAAATCTACCCAGCTACGCTGCAGCAACGTTTGTAGAATATTTTTACATTGTTGTTGTTATTATTTTTATGGCGTAGAATCTATTTACCCATTTTTATGCGGCGGCTCAATGTTGCTGCCATGCCACTGCGAGCAATTTGTTGTTGCTGCCGGATGAGAAGTGCTTATAACACAGCGTCATCAAGCGAGTTCACACACGCTCACTTCTACGTATTTGTATATTTACACATAAGCGCATATTTACTCTTGTTTTTTTTTTTTTTTTTTGTATTTATTTGAGCAATTTCGGCAATTTGATTGCTTTTTCATATGTTATTATTGTTTTTGTTGCTGTTTTTGTTTGCAAATCGTAGCGGCATTTGCGTAAAATTTGGCGCTTTCTTGTTGTTGTTGTTTACACATTGTAATCGCTGTGCCGCTTTATGCACAACTACACTTTTGTGGCAACTGACGCCTCTGGTGTCAAGTCGAGTTCGTTGCTTAAGTCTTTTGTGTAGTCGAATAAAGCGGCATTGAATCGCATCGAAGATAAACACATTAGCAAAGAGTCGCTTCGCGTTGCCGAACTCTTTGTTTGAATATTATGTAGGGAATTAAAATCCCTAAAGAGTATTGATAATTAAGATTATTGAAAGCAGAAAATTTATACGGTAATTGCCTGTTGTCGGTGCTTGTAAAACAGCGAAGTAATTTTGAGTTATTTGTTTTGAAACTCAAGCCAAATAATTAAAAATTTCAACACACATTCATGTAAAATAAATCTTATAAAATGTTGGACCCTTCTTCTCATCATATAATATTGGTATTATCTCACACTGGCAATACATACACGGCTTGATAAAAATTTTTACACTAAAGTATATAATACTTTTGAAATATACCTAATATCGATTAAGAAATCCGCAGTGCCTATGACTGAACTTATACTGAAAATATGAGTCTGTAAAGCATCTTCATGCAATTAATTTGGCATCTATTCCTGCAAATAGTGTAGCCAAACCTGATACCAAACTAGATAGATTCTGCAATTCATCACCCTTTGCCGAAGATAGTAATTATCTCACTTTCGGTTGTCTTTATTCTACACACATCAAAGCATAAAATTTCTTCACAAAATTAAGTGAACTTGGGTTATTATACTTATATACTGTAGTCTGTTGCTAAAAATGGCTGAAGCAGATTCTGGAATTACCCCAGCTCAAATTCAATAGATACAATGAATATTCTATAACACTTTACGCCACATAAATCGCCTTGAGCGTGCAATTTTTATAAAAATTAATACAAATATTTTCTTAAGCATTCAGTTAATGTTGATGATATCGGTTCAGATTGCACTTTAGGCCCATAAACCTAGTGAAATTATTTCCTCCCCTTTGCTAGACTTTATGGTGCAAATAACGACTGATAGGTAAACCTTTCATTATATTCATAGGCTTAATGTGCTTTAGAGTTAAGAATAGAAGTAAAGGGTATAGTTATATCCTTAAGGTTCGAAATTTTTTCGTATAAACAAAGCACATTCTATATTTAAGAACCAACGACACATTATGGTATGACATTTGAAGAATATTTTGTTAAATTTTCATGAAAAAATATCAAAAAGCATACGTAAACAGCAGCAATTATTCTGAAGCATCTCAGAAAGCGGTTGAATTGCGAAGCCACTCATAACTCGGTGCTGTATTAACTGATATGAAAAAACCGAAAACTATGTCATGAGATAAACGCTTAGCCCAAGTAACGCTGAGCGACATTTTCAAAATTTAAAATTTTCACTTTTCGATAACTTTTTGCAGGAAAAAACGTTATTTTTGAAAAGAGTCGGTTTGATTGCTATTTTGAAGTTAAAAATATTATCTTCTTAATTGTTACCCCGTAATTTTGTATAGAAATAGGATAAAAAATTCCGTGACAAGCTGTCATGTTATTTTTGTTGTAAAACTATTTGTGCAAGAACTGAAGCCGCTGGACCCTTTCCAAGTGACATCGCTTCGCTCTATGGGCTCTTGAAAAGTTTCAAGAAAATCCGACATTTTCAGGCCAAATTTTGTTCAGCGATGAGGCCTGTTTCTGGCTAAAGAGGTATGTTAACCAGAAGAATTGCCGCATTTGAAACGAAAAGTAACCCGATGAGATTCAAAAGCTCCCATTTCATCCAGAAAAACAACGGTTTCGTGCGGTTTGTGTGCTGTTGGAATCAGCGATCCATATTTCTTCAAAAATGATGCCGGTGAGAACATGATCGTCAATGGCGACCGTTATTGCGTCATGATAACTGACCATTTGATTCCTAAAATTTAAGCTCGTCACCGAGATGACATTTGATTTCAACAATACGGCGCCACTTCCCTCACATCGAATCAATCAATGGATTTATTGAGAGAACATTTCGGTGAGCAGATCCACGTCCACGTTTTGGGACGGTCAATTGACCAACAAGGTCGGGTGGTATTACACCGTTAGACTTTTTTCTGTAGAGATATATAAAATCTATATTCTATGCGGACAATCCTGGTGGAGCAAAACATCATGCCTGGCATTCGCCAGTTACCAGTCAAAGTGCTCAAACGAATCATTGAAAATTGGACTCAACGGACGGACCATCTGAGAGGTAGCCGCGGCCAACATTCGATAGAGATGAACTTCAAAAAATAAATGCCAAACAATTTTTTTCAAATGATAATAAGCATCCCCCATTAATTTTGAAGTTTCCGTATTTTTTTACGAAGGGCAGCTCGAAATGGATCACCCTAAATAAGGTGCTTAGCAATTGTACAGGAATGTTTTCATTTATAATATCACTGGACGAAGTTATGAAGGAAACATTATGAAATTTTTATTGAAAAAGTTGTTAGGTATTTAAATATAATAAAAATAAGAGTATATTTAATCGCAAAAGTAACTAAAAACATTCGGAGCCAATTTCTTTTACAGTTTTAGCCGAATCTACAAGACCTGTAATTTTTTTCATGAAAAGCTTTTCTCACATAATTTTAGTACAAGTGGTAAGATTTAAAATATGTTAAAACATTATTAGTTAGATTAAACTTTTTAAGAGTAGAAACCATAACTTATTTTCACTCATTCTGCCCTTTAAAAAATATAACTTTATGCGTCCATTCCCGCGCTGACACCTCATCGCATGTGCGCTTGCAATGAAAATAGGTCACTCAGCAGTGAAGAGGCACATGCACTCATCGACCTACTAGCAATCTAGGGATTTTTCTCACAACTCATGAAACAAACTAAAGCAAAGGCGTATTGTATTAAACTCAAAACAAAAACATTAAGTGAAAACCCATACCCACCAATCGAACAAGAAAACAAAGAGAAATTGCAAACCTTGTGAATGGAATTGCAAAAGTGCAAAGAAAGGCACGCACCCACACAGACACGACACAGAGTATTCGTTGCGTCTGCCACAAGCGATGCGTAAAAACGGCAATTAGCTTTTTTTCTACCAACAAAATCGGCATGTGAACACCTCGGCTGCAACACTTGACTGAAATCAAATCACCTACAAGACATCGCCAGTAATTAACAAACCGTTGACATGATAATAACGCAAACAACAAACAAATCGACGGACAACAAAAACATTTCGCATTCACGCGAGCAATGAAACGAACAGCCAATGGCAAATCGTGTGCGCAACAAATCAACAAAAAGCAAAACATGAAAACTAAAAAAAAAAAAAATATTAATGAAATAAATAAAAAATATGTGTGCGGCAAAAAAGCTGGTGTTGAAATCGACACAAAAGTCAACGGCAAAACCATCAATAATGGCAGACAAACACAAAACCGCCAGCTCACCTTGTTTCCCAGCGCCCACACGATTGCATCGCTCCGTTAGTTAGTCATCGGCTCGATCGTTATTTACACTTCATTAATCAGGCAAAACATTGATCGCTGCAATGCGAGGCGGATGAGCGTCTTGTTATTGTTGTTTGTCTACAACTACACGGTTAATGTGGCATCTTCAGTTGTTGTTGTTGGTGTTGTTTATGCTCTTTTTTATGCTTTGCTGCGTTGCAAGTGCGTTGCAACCTGTTGGTTAGAGCCGCGTTAGATGCCACGAATAAGGTCGTCTCACAGTGGGATTTCTGGTGTTGGTGAGGGAGTGTGGCGTGGAGAAAACTACAATTTACTGTTGTGTGAAACGACGCGTGTTTAATTCTGTTGTGACATCGCCAAATTTTTTGTTAGAGGCTGTTTCTTACTAACTTTGGATTGCTAAGATTTTTCGTATTTTAGTCAAGGGGTGTAGGGGTAAAACTACCTCTTTCTTCTTTAATGACGCAGACACCTCTTACACGGTTACAGCCGAGATACCAACAGCTTTTTAGTAGTTTAGCAATTTGGCGCCTATTCGATATACCAATTGCAGCCAAAACCTTTCCCATCTTCCTCGTCCTTCACTTCCCCCCGTGTGTACTGGGTCGAATACTTTCAGAGCTGGACTGTTTTCATTCATACGGATGACATGACCTAGCCAGCGTTGCCGCAGTTTCTTAATTCGTTGTACGAATTCAATGTCGTCATATACATATGTATCTTGCACATTGACATCATGACATTTTTGTTGCTGTTAATGCTGGTTCCAATATAGACGAAATTATCTACGACTTCAAATTTATGACTGTCAACAATGACGTGGGAGCCAAGTCGCAAATGCGACGACTATTTGTTTGGTGGCAGAAGATTTTCGTCACGCTGTCGTTCACTTCAAGACCCATTTGCTTCGCTTCCTTTTCCTGGAGAAAGCAGAACTAACAGCGTGGATGTTGAGGCCAGTGATATCTTATAGCAGATTGTTTAGCTCTGCGACCCGTATTCTTTTCCCCAGCATTTAATTGAGCCATGAATTGAAGAAGTCAGACGATGTGTAGTCGCCTTGTCTGAAACCTCGTTTGATATCGAAAGGCTCTGTGAGGTCCTTCTCGACACTGAAGGAGCTTTTGGTATTGTTAAACGCCAGCTCACACAGCCGAATTACTTTTGCGGCGATAACAAATTCAGATATGGCGGCATAAAAGCAACTCCTTTTCGTACCGTCAAAAGCAGACTTAAAATCAACGAAATGGTGATATATATCGATCCTCTTTTCACTGGTATTTTCCAAGATTTGGCGCATGGTGAATATCTGGTCAGTTCTTGATTTCCCAGGCCTAAAGCCACACTGATATGGTCTAATCAGTTTGTTGACGGTGGATCCTAACTCTTTCACACAGTACGCTCGATAAAACCTTATATGCGATATTGAGGAGGCTTATCCCAGTGTAGTTAGCGGAGATTGTGGGTTCTCCCTTTTTGTGAATTGCGCAGAGCACACTTAAATTCCAATCGTCGGCAGCATGCTTCTTATCAGTTCTTCGCCACCGTGTTTGAATAGCTCGGCCAGCAATCGATCGGCCCCACCGCTTTGTTATTTTTCAGGCGAGTAATTGCTATTCGAGCTTCTTCGTGGTCGCGCAGTGGAACGTTTGCTCCATCGTCATCGATTGAGGAATCGGGTTCACCAATCTCCTGATGTTATGCTTTCACTGCCATTCTACAGAATGGAGAAGTGTTATCTCCATAATTTTAGTGTGTTCACTTGAGCACCCCCGGAGATTCTACGGGAGTATACTCCGGTCTTGAAAGCTTCTGTTAGTCTTAGTCGCCAAATCTTTTCGTTGAATTTTCGATTACTATCACAGTCGGTCAGCTTGCTTGCGAGGTAGGCAATCTGATTGTCTACGCTGCGACATGGCATTCCTCATCGTATCAGCTGTGCTTTTGGCTTTTCCGAAAGCCAATAGTTTCATTTGCTGCTGTAAGTAAGAAGCTTGAAATGCCATCCCACAGTTTCCTTATACCTAGTTTCTGATTAATGTTCTAACAGATCAAGAGTGCAAATCGAGTAGAACTATACATATAACTGCCATATAAACTGAACGATCAGAATCAAGTATCTTTTGTATTAATGAAGGATATTACATATAGCTGCAGAGAAACCGTTGTTAATGTTTTTTTTACGTTTTTTTTTTTTTGTTATTTTCGAGAGATATTATTCGAGGGCTGCTATATATATTTCTGGCCTAATGGCCATATTTATCAACGAAAATATTTTGTTTTTTTTGTTTTTATTTTTTCGTTGGATTTGGCTCGTCTTGGAAGACCCACACAGTCGATTGCTGTTTTGTTTCGGGCTCATACGCATAGATCCATGATTCGTCAACTGTGACGATCTTATAAACGTCTTTTAAAGCACCGCGATCGTATTTTTTCAGAATTTCTTTACACCAATCCACACGAGCCTTTTTTTGAGCGATTGTCAAATTGTGCGGGATCCAACGTGAGAAAACCTTTTTTACGGCCAGGTGTTCATGCAATATCGAATGTATGCTGGTGGCAGAAATGCATAGGCATGCCTCTATCTGAAGGTATGTTACATAACGGTCTTGCATTATCAGTTCACGTGCGGCATCGATGTTTTCTGGCACAACGGCTGTTTTTGGACGACCTTCACGGAACTCGTCTTTGAGTGAGCGTCGGCTACGATTGAATTCGTGCTATAGGATGGTGCTTCATAGCCATACAAAGATTTTAGTTCATCGATGCACTCTTGTCGTGATAATCCACGTCGAGTTAATTCCATTTCTTGGCCGAGATGAATTTTTTAATTCCCTGTAAATAAAACAATTCACGATTAAATGACAGAACGTTCTGAGTGATGTTATGCTGAAAAATGTCAAACTTTCCAATGGAAATGTCAGATTTCACCTGGCAACACTTAGTGTTGCCTATTCCAGAAATATATATAGCAACCTACGTATAAGCTTTAACTGTTTATTAATTTAATCAAGTTTTCACTGACCTTAATATGTTTAAAAGAAAACACGCGTTTCCTATATATTTTAAAACACATTATATCCGTGACTACTCCCGCTTTAGTGCTGCAATTTCCCACCACACAAATCAGCTACTTAATGCTCTTCATCACGATTTATTTATTGCTCACCTTGATTTGACTTTATTTTGACCAACACAAATCATTTCAAACGCCTCAATTCGTCTGCACATTTTCTATTATTTTTCCCAAGATATAAAATACCAGTCAAATATATCAACATTTCTGTGCAAGCTCATCTTCTCAGGCATTCGAAGGTAACACCAGCCAACACAGTAGTAAGAAGGAATATAAAATGAGAAACAACAACAATACTTATGCACGTATGCCTACATCAATGCAGCCAATGCAGGCCGATACAAAAGACGCCTGTGAGCTTGAAAAGTGCTGGCATAAATTCAATAACACAGCACAAGAGCTGAAAGCTGACGCTTCTCAAAAAGTAGATTCTTGCACAAAAATGAATAATGATTTTAGCAATGCCAAAGGCAGTGAATTTTTCATTTTCATAGAGCGCTGAGCGTTGAGCTGACAGTAATTTGAGTTGCTGAAGCAGCTGCTGCGGTCAAATGTCAAATTAGTTGGAGCCGAGAAGCCAATTGAAATGAAGGCAAAATTTAAGCAAAAACGGAAATTAGAAACAAATATTAAATGCAAATAAACTGAAAAAAAGATTGTTTCCAATAGACGAGTCAAAGAATTATTGATTGCCATGTGCAGATCGCATGAAAAATGTGGTGTGGAGGCCAATTGGCACATATATTTTTGTTTTTGTTTGGTTGAATGAAGTGCTAATGAAGCTTGCGGCAAAGCGGCATTAATGTTTTATATTATATTAATGTATTTAATGATGGCACATTGGCATGCATCAACACCGCACAGGCTGAGGACGGTGGTCGGTGGACGGAATCTTCGCTTTTGAATAAAACGCAATTAGTAGCACTGAAAATCAGCGAGAACAGCAATAAGAATGAGAATAATAAAAATCACGTTATTTTTTACTTAAATTTTATTTGTGTAATTCTTCATCTGTAAATCTTCATTTGACCACTTGATCTTTGAATTTATTCTAAGGCTTGGCTGCTGTTGTGGTATTTCTTCTATAGGTTGACCCTGAAGAATGTTTGGTTCTTGAGCAAAATTACGCTGCATGAAATAAATAGCAAGGATTGTCAACAATTTTCAAGAATTTATCAACCCTAAACATATCGGGAAGTATTATCGTAAATAGAAGATTTTTATTTTTTATTCACAAGTTTTTATCAGAGGTGTCTGCTAGTGCTGCGTATGCAGAATCTACCCGTCACCACGTCACCAGCCGGCGGGTTCCTACCAGCTACCACCACCTTATATCTCACATAATGACCTGTTGAAGAGACACATACTGGGGTCTTGTCTTGTTGCTGCACCCTCATCTTATTGCTCACATAATGACTTGTTGAAGAGACACATACTGGGGTCTTGTCTTGTTGCTGTAGTCTGCCAGAGACAATTTCGTCGCCTCAAGAGCAGAAATCCCAGCCGAGATAGATCTGGATGTTGGTTTTGACATCCCTTCACTTCTCTTTATCACATTCCGCCAACGTTTGTATTTTTGTTTATTGCATAAGAAAAGGGTCCCCATACAGAGCTGCTATCCGTTCCCCGGAAAGGTAGTTGCCCTTAATGGTCCCAAAGTTATCCCAGTGACGAGGCCAAGGCGATTGTTGACGTACGCCCTTATGAGACAATACGTTTAAAGCTGATCAGCGAGTCGGGACGTTCTCTGAGGCTTGTCAGGTCTTTAATGGGACGTGGGCGATTGCGACATTAGCACGTCAGTCATTTCTGATTACTGTCACCTCATCATACTCAGGTGTCAGAATGCCGCTACCACCTGCCCAGGGTTCTACCAACTACTATAGAGCTAATCCTACTCAAAAATCAGTTCCAAAGCTACGGACACACAAGAGTTGAAAGACCGTGAAGGCCGCAGGTCATTTAGCGTTAACCTGCACTACATCCCAGCCTACTTGGTCGGACATAAGTCCGATCTCTTTCGGTTTACATTGACGCAACTGTCGTAGGAACGTTAATCCAATTATTTCAATTAACTAAATTAAGTCCTTCCTTTCGGCATGTTATATCTAGATGTGGGGCACATAACCTGCTGGAAGCTTGAACCATTATTTTATGTCGTATATTTTATAATTTTTATCGGATTGTTTTCCTATTTTTACAAAGAATAATAGAGAAAACTAAATAAAGTCACCAAAACATGACTGGGGCCCTGATGAATATTATAATTAACATTAATGTGAGATTAACTGCTGAAAAATGCTGTTACTTTTATTCAGTCGACGAACATCAGTTGGCTAGAATGATTTTCCAAATATTTGTATATTTATAAACTGCGGGAAATGTCTAGAGCAGGGTATCCGAGAAACAGTGGAGCATCTCTTGTGCACTTGTTCCGCACTGGCAAAACTACGCTGTATCGATAGTGAGACCACAGAGTCTGTTAAGATTTGTGTCAAGCTCAGGCATCCTTAACGATGACTACTCCTCTCGGACTTAGTAGCTGAACTCCATCTGTTATCGCAAAGGACCAAACTGATCTCTGCGTGGCTTATCGGCCTACCAGATTAACTTAACCTAACCTTACTTATATAATTTGGAATAGAAAGCATAAATTAAAACAGAATATCAATAAAAGTACAGTTATTTCCATTTACGCACAGTTCTGGTCATATTTACATGTCTCTTTAAGTTCCTTTTTTCTTTGCTTGAATATACTTATCCTCCTATTCCTAACTGTATACGTACAAAATGAATAAACATAACTATTAACATTTTGAACTATATATTAAAAATATCTCCAACGCCTGTGCAATTATGAGTAGTGCGCAGCAGTAAATTTCCCTTTTCAAAACCAAGTATGGCTGCAACAGACGAGAAATGGTAGACTCGTAGTCCGAAAAAAGGATAAAGGAAATTAAGAAACGTTGTTTCAGAAAATAGGTTATGAGGAATCAGATTTTGTGTCTTGCACATAAAGAAATACTTAAATGCCCACAGTGACTGCAATTTGGAGAATTCGTTGTGCCAAATGGCAACACTTAGAGGCATAATTTTTTGCTAAATCCTTGACTTGCATTAAAACACACAAATACACGATTCATCAGTAGTTAAAAATCGGTAAGGGTAGACAATTGATTGTGTCTACTTAAAGAGTGACTTAATGGATTTCTAATTAAATTTGCAAAAGTAAAAGGAGTAGCCCCAAACAGTAGAGAGAAAGTTATAAAAAATTGAATTTAGCGATTTGATTAAAGATATTATTTAAACAGTTAGCTCGTGAGCTGACTTAAATATCTACATTCGAATATTAAATTTATTTATTAATAAGTTAAATTAAAAACGTGGTTAAGTGGCAACACTGCGCATACATTTTTTACATTGCAAGCTTCATTGCATTTCGTTGGTTTGAACCAAGTTTTAATGATACACATATATTTGTCTCAAAATATAATTGTAAATGTTTCGTAAATGTACCTAGAATTATTTTTAGAAGAATATAAATTTATCTACAAAAAAAATAATTATATTTTTCTTATTATTTTTCGTTGCAGGTAAGAGTTAAAAGCAAATGTTGATCGAATTTAAAAAGATTGCTAATACTTCAAAACTGTGAGCTAGACGTTTACCAAAAAAACTCAAAATTAAATGGTTTGTATGGATATTATAATATACAAAATCTAAATATATATTTGTTTAGCTAAAAAACTGAAATTAGTTTACACGGTTACTTTTGTGTTATCTATGAAAGCTAGCTTAGCTCAAAAGAAGTCTTTATCAAAGAAAGCCGTTATTTCTGCGTTATATTTGAAACAATATTTGATTTTATATACTCGAAATAATTCAACTTAATTTACATATCTACGCCAATAAGGAGGATATACAAATACATACACATTGGGAGCAAAAATTAATATTAGCAAGAAAGAAGACCACATACCTCAATACAGTTAAAAAAAAACTTATTGCATTGAATCGCGTATTGAATTTGACTATTTCATATTTCTTAATTTTTATTCAAAATAAAAAACAAAAAAAAATTACAAAACAAAAAGGCTAAATGATTCCAAAAGTGAAAGTGTCCGCACTGCCTTTTAATCTGAAGATATTTATGTATATCGTTTATAACCACTGGCCAACCACACAAAACAATTAAGCAATTAGAATGAAACAATGCGCCAAAGCATTATCTAGAAACACAAGCTTAATTATTTGACGTTGTGTGTTTTGCGCTTTTTTAAAAAATATTTAAATTAAAAAGTAACTCAGAAGTCTAGAGAAGTCAATGATGCCAGCTGCAAAGCTGAACAAATTTACCAAAAAACATATTAAAAAAGAAAACACGTAAGCTTCGAATACAACGAAGCTATTTATATACTCTACATAAACATAAGATTTCTTACAAGAAATTTGATCGGTCATTTTGCAGGGCAGCTGAATGCTTTGGTGACTCGAACTGAAAAATTTCTTCGGATATCGCAATTATGCCTTAGTTTATAAATAATCTATGCCAAATTTCGTAAAGATAGATTGTCAACTAAAAAAGCTTTCCCATCACGCACTTGATACGGATTTCTCAGTTTGTAAGGCAGCTGCAGGGTGGGCCATATAAAATTTTAAATTTAAAAAGTCAATAAAAAACGGATTGATATTTTTCAAAGGGCTAACATTTATTTAAAAGGTTGTTTTATGAAATTTATTTGTGGAATCAATTTCGGACAAATGACCACCACGGCTGAGTTTACAGTCGCTTATCCGATCCACCCAATTTTGGAGTACTTTCTCGATGGTTTCAGGCCTTATGGCAGCTACCGCAGCTTGAATCTCGTACTTTAGATCTTGAGTTGCTTCTGGATGGTTGGCGTAACATTTGTCTTTAACAGCTCCCCACAGAAAATAGTCCAACGGAGTTAAATCGCAGCTTCTGGGAGGCCAATTCAGATCACCTCTTTTGCTGATTATGCGATTTTCGAAGATAGGGCGTAAAAGATTGAGTGTAGCGTTTGCTGTATGTATGTGGAACCAAATGTTGTCCAAGTCTTCTTCTTCAATTTGCTTGAAGAAAAATTCGATTAACATTGCGCGATATCGCTCATCATTTTTGGATACGGCGGTTCCTTCTTCATTTTCGAAGAAAATTTCCACCAAACCAAAATCCGCACCATACAGTGATTTTTGCTGGGTGCATTGGCTTCTCCACAATTACGAGGGGGTTTTCTGTACCCCAAATGCGACAATTCTGCTTGTTAACGTAACCATCTAGGTGGAAATGAGCCCCATCCGAAAAGATGATTTTTCGGTAAAATTGACCATCCACTTGACTCACCAATTTGGAAAAAAGTTTTCCATATTTCCCAGTTTTCTTCTAGTGAATAGCGACCCACTTCGTAAATTTTAGACTTTTTATTGAATATCTGTCACTTTTCAAATGGTATTTGACGTTTCCAATGTCGAAATATAGGTAATTCAAACTTAAAACGTTAGATGGCCCACCCGTTATATTCTTCTCTGACAAATACGCAACCTGTTTGGAAGAAGGGAACGTGTGCAAAATTAAATTGAAGAACTAAATTGAAGACGCGTTTATACAAAAGAACGGTCGAATAGACGCGCAAATAGACGGGCATGCCAAAGTCTACTCAGCCCGTCACGTTGATTATTTAGATACAACATTTCCTTCTGAATATTATACGCTTTGTTGCGAAATAAATATGTCCTCTTCAGGGCATAAAGAAAGAAATGTGAACCAAGAAATTTTTCGGTGAAATCATACTGGCATATAAAGAGCAGTAATAATTTAGGGATCGTCTCAGCGATTTTTTTTATTCTTGAAATTAATTTTATATAAAACGAATCGCAAGCTGCCCGAATGTGACTTGCCGGTAGTTTGGCACACTCACGGACAATGGCTTTCTTCAGCATCTCGAGGCTGGGGTATTTTTTACTTCTGACCTTGCTCTGCAAAATGGCCCAGAGGGAATAATCCATTGGATTCGCATCTGGTGAATTCGAGAGCCATTGTGTGGTCGTAATGAAGCTTCGAACGTTGTGTTTCAGCCATTCTTGGTTCACTCGCGCTTTGTGAGACGGTGCTGAGTCTTGTTGAAACGTCCATGGTTTGCGACCGAAATGTTTGTTTGCCCACGGCTTCAAAGCAGCCTCCAGAACACTTTCCCGACAATATATCGCATTTACTTTGGCGCCAGGCTCGATGAAAACAATTGGAGAGCGCCCATCTGCGGTGACAGCGGCCCAAACCATTATTTGTGGCGGTTGCTGCCTCCTGGTGGCCAACCGATGACTTAGATACTCGTATGAACGGTCGGTCAAGTAAACCCTATCGTTTTGAGAGTTTACGAATTGCTCAATTGGAAAAATTTTTCGGCAGAAAACAGGGAATTTGAGCGCTTTCGGCCAAGCGTAGCAACTGCTTCGCTCTCTCAACTCTTACTTGTTGCTACTTCGGTGTGTGAACAATACTCCGAACTGTCATTCAGCAAATTTATAAACAGCTGATTTCAGTGCGACAGCTGCGCGAACAGTCTGAAGTGCCGGACCCTGTACAAAAAAATTAAAATTCCAGCGAAGATTTTTTTAAATAGTTTTAATCAAAAAAAATACTTTGTCCAAGTTTTTAAGAATTGTATCTCAAAGACCTGTGTAAAATTTCATGAAGAACGGTTGAGTAGTTCTCGAGAAATCTTTCCAACTGACTTCAAAAAGAAAGTTTCGAGAAAAACGCATTTAAAGACGACGCACTTAACCTAGGCTTCTCATGGCTGTATCTCGGCACCTATTACTCGAAACAACGATATTTTAGTGATGTTGTAGAATTTAATAAGACAATAAAAAAATCGATTTTAGAAACTTGTAAACCTATGTAAAGGGGTAAGTAAAATTACGCTTACAAATCTCTAAAAGAGAGATTGAATATGTTCAACGCTTCTCAACTCTTCACATAACTTTATTACTTTAACGTCAACTTATCCCTCGCCTTCTCTCTTTAGCATTGTCGCTTAAAAAAATAGAAAAGCATTGCTCAATGATAAAACGGCATACTTGATATTTTAGAAAAGACTGACTTACCTTCTATATCCACCAAAAACCATCCTCAAAGAAATTGCAAACAATAAATGCATGCCTGCAAATGCTAAAAATACTACCCTCTCTCTAATTTGACCATGAAAATTTAAAGAAAAAAAAAAACAAATTCCGGAATTCAACTAATTAGCTAATTTCGTTCAGCGTTTATAAATAGGTGATGACTAAATTTTTAATGGATTAATACGAGTACAAATTCAAATTTGTCTTTTTGTAGTTCACCAAAATTGTTTTGATCGCTTTTACTTTTGTCCCGCGAACAAAAGCGTGAAGCTGGGAAGACCGCATAAAGAGCACTAATGTAGAGGAGCTATTAAATTAGCATGGCATAAATTACCTATAATCAAATGCGAAAGCCATGATTTCAGGATTTCAATTTAACACACTCGTTATTATTAACAGCGAAGAGTTGCTTCATTTGCCTCTGCCAGCAATTATATATTATTTATATCTAAATGCATATATAGTAGAGTGTTTTTTTTTGTTTGAACTATTCATTTTTTCAATCCCATCATGAAATTTCCTTGGAAATATCCAAAAAATAATTTCCTGAAAATTTAAGCCCTGAATGTTAACATTAAAGACTGGACCAAGGCATGTAAAAATTTTCCATTGAAAATACACGACAATCGTGTTTTTCTATCTTTAAATTTCTATTGCTCAGTGGCATTTTATGGCATCGCTTCGATGCGATAAAATAACACCCTAATATATAAGTATATTATTATATACGAGTATATGTTTACCATATATGGAGCAAGCGATCATTAGATATATAATAATAACAAATCACAACCTTTTACATAATCATGAAACAAAATTACAATGTCCGACCTACGAATACCAAGCTACGCTTTGCGTCTTACGACATTTATTGCCACCCACAAATGAACGGCATTTAGTGTGGGGTCATTTGTCAAGTTGTCAATGCTAAGCGCATTTTCGGCTCGGCTTAATTTGATTACAAATATTACGAAAAACCAATGTACAACTTCTCTTGCTTTTAACAAGCTTTATTAAATTCTCATCATGGCTGTTAATTGTATATAATAATCAATGTGAAAGCTAATTATCGTTTCTTGCAATAATAACTGTATTATATGCGTAACCTAATTTACTTGCTTCAGAAGAAATAATGAAATCCTACAAAAGTCTCCAGATTTAAACCTAAACATGAACATATGGTACTATAACTACAATTTATTGACTATCGGATCCACACTAATTTATATATAATTTAATGATATCATTCACTTCTAAGTTTAAACTGATAAAGCTGTTGAAAATATTACGCTAAGCAACAACAAAAAACACTTATTCAATTTGAAACAAATTATGGACCATTAATATGCTTAACACTTCAAAAACATGACAGACAAAACAAATAGACAAAGACAGTGGAAATGAGAACAAAACAAAACTGTTGATTGCAACTCAATTGACGTATTTGATTCGCATTTATTAACATAAATATCAAAAACTAGATTCGTTTTGATTTTAATGGCAATAAATTTGAAATCTAAAGTAGCTGAAAAGACAGAAAATTATTATATGCAGTATTTATACACCATATGGCAGAATATATTTATAAATTAATAATGACGCATAAATCGGTTGTAAGCATTTTTAAAGGTTTATCCAGAAAAGGGACTGACTGCTGAAATGATATCGTTTATAGTGCTTTTACATATAGAAGTTTTTCTTAGATGAAAATGAAATTGATCTGCTGGAAGGGATGATATTGAAGAAAAAATTAGCTAATAATTGGGTAATAATAACTGTGATCCCTTTTGAGATTCCCTACTTTTTTATAGAAACAAAAAAAAAACAAAAAAAAACAAATTTAATGGGGAATATTTTTTAACATTCGAAAGAATATTTTTTGGCTATTTTCCTCTGAAGATTATCTCTTCTAAAAGTTGGCCGCGGCTACGTCTGAGATGGCCCGTCCCTTGAGTTCAATTTTCGATAACTCTTTCAAGCATTTCGACTGGTAACTGGCGAATGACACGCGTGATGTTATTTTTGGCGCTATGACCCTTAAAAAAGTAAATAAAGATTCAAAATTTGTTTAAAACTACAACAGTGGCTATCGTCTTTTTAACAAAAGATCCATATACTTATAAACAAAATATAAAAAATAACATCATCGTCAACAATTGTCTTTATATTTGTATAGCAAAAAAATTTTTGCTTCATGTTTCATGCTAGAAAGCATTATATTGACTTAATAAACAAGTTGTATTCCTGTTTGTGATGAGAGTAACGCTTGTCTTGTCGATGATTTCAGAATATCTACATTCTTTTTATAATTTTTAAACATAAATAATGCGCTATGCTAATCTATTGATGCTAATGATGTGTCATACATTACTACCCTAAGACCCCCCTGCATGTTCTAGTCTATGCAAAAAGTTAAGAGTAACTATTCTGCAATCTTCAGAAACATATAGAAATATAAACATTCGACAAAAATAAAAACAAATCCAAAAAAAAGCAAATCCGTAAGTGTTAATAAAGTATCAGCATTTAACATTCTCAGAGGGGATGCCCACCAAACAGGTTTAATACTGCGTGATAGAGAATTTAGCGTTGGACCTGATTTGTGTTAAGCCGAAACCGCTTGGCTCATCTGCCAGCCATCAGAAGAACCTGTCTAGCACACTTCAGTCACAGCTTAAGCTTCACTTAAGCCTTACGTAAGACGACTTGGGGCAAGCCCCTCTATTACCATAATCTATATATACACCACCGAACCACGTTAAACTTATGCTAATGACTCATGTAATATGCACAGTACCAATTTGTATTTATTTTTATATTAAATTTGTTGTAATTGTTTACAAAGATTTCAGTAACTTTATTTATTTACATTTATTAAAATAATTTGTTTGTTTGGGCGCTTTAAGTTCGCTAAGCCAGTGTTGATGTCAGATGAATCAATCAAACTTTTTTGGTTGTTGTCAAGGTATTATGTTTTATGTACGCTAAACAGCAAAGGATTAAATTTTTCACTGTCATGTTACGTAATATGTGATACAAGACAGCTTATACTTGGATTTGCAACTTGATAATTTGACAGATTTTATGACGTAAATGTAATTAATAAATAATAAATTTAAAATTAACGAATGAAAAGCGTTTCAAGGTCCGAAATATTAGATGTGAACTTTGAAGAGTCCAACAAAATATGTTGCGCTTCTTTAACGCACAACAAAAATTAGGAGGAGTTAAACCATCATCCAGAAGAGGTATGAAGATGAGAAGCTTCCACTGCGAATTAAGCAATTCAGAGGATACAACTTTTTATTCTCTCATTAAGGTATTTCTAGTTCACCATGGCGTTGCTAAAACCCAAAAGGAAACATCTCAGACCCCTACAAAATATATACTATAATATATATACATAAACATATATGATCAGCTTGACGAGTTGCGTCGATTTAGTGAGGCTCTTCTGTTTGTCTGCATGTCTTTCCGTCTGTATACTCGCGAAATAGATATGGATTTGCACAAGTCCTTTGCTCTTTTGTCGAAACTGCGATGTCAGACCACTATAGCAAATAGTGATCGATCAATATCAAGTGTTTAAATGGAAAGCTTTTCTACAATAAATTATACTTGGATTACTGGCTAGGACAATCTTTGGAAAGACAGATTAGATCAGATAACTATAGCACATAGCTGGCATAAAATTTGTGCTCTTGAAAGAATTCTTCTATATTTGCGAAGGGTGTTATAGCTACGTTGCAACCGAAACTAACTCTTGTTCTAGTTAACTAATTAAGATCGCATTATTTGTTGTCAAAAATGGTTCGAACAAAGTTTCGTTCATGTTTATCTAAACTGTTGTTATTCGATATTCATTCACAAGCCTCTAAGTCTTTTATAAAAAAAAAACTCAATTAAAGTTTTAGCAAATAAGACCAATCTCAAAACAAACGTTAGTGTGAGTATCAGTCTCTTCTAAACGGATGAAGATACTAACTCGTTCGTTATAAAAATTAGTATTTTATGATATGATCCATTACTGATTTAAAGAAAAAACACAGAAACTTTAAGTTTAATGGCGAATGTTTGTTATCATTGGAAAGAGCATTCTTTGGCGTTTGAAGATTATCTCTTCTTCAAATGTAGACCACGGTTACGTCTGAGATGGTTCATAAGTTGAGTCCAACTTTCGATGACTCATTGAAGTATTTCGATTGATAACTGGCGAATGACACGAGTGATGTTGTGTCCCAAGGCCTTAATGAAAGTGAAACTGTCCCCATAGACTTTGCATATCCCCGCAGAAAAAAAGTCTAACGATGTGTTATGACATGATTTTGTTAGACAATCGAATGACCAAAAACGTGAAATTACTTGCTCACTTAAGTGTGATGATTTCAATGTCCACAAATCAATTTAAGATCTCTATGGAAATTGCTGCGAACGGCAACTAATCGACTCACCATGGTCTTCTTGTATATTCTGGGCTATGGGCTATATTTGCTTCTTTTCGGTCGAGAATTATCCAATAATGAATGCTGGTAATGCTGGTTATCAAGATAGGTGATGGTGTTGCGTATTTTGACCATAAATTAAGAACGGGAATTTTCGTAATAAAGTTATACGATTTGTAAACTTTGTTCAAGCGTAAGTCTTTCCATGATGAAATGCGAAACAATACTGAACAAAAATAACATGACAGCTTGACCAAACTCGCACGGAATTTGTTAAAAAAGCCTATTGATATCAAATCATTGATGGAAGCATTGTCGAATGCAATTGGTTCACGATTTCGTGTAATTTTCGAAAGGATGTTTTCGATTGCATTGCTTGACTATCTAGTCCTTCCACGTCAGCTTTAAACTATGGTTTTAAACTATAAAGAGTCCTCGTACATGAATTTAATTTATTCCTATGCTATTTAAACGAAATCTAATCATTATTCTTAACTATTTAGATCAAATATTTTATGTTAAAATTGTACACAGGAATAAAATTGTCTAGCTTTTTTTCTGAAAGAAAAAATTCGGTTTTAATATAGTGATAGTTTCCAATGGAAATACAAGATTTCAACTATATTTCAAAAGCTCGTTGAAAGGTTTATTACTATAACACCAATAAGTGGGCAATATTTGGGTAACTATCTTCAAATCGCAAGTTTTGTTCCATCTTTCTTATACCCTAGCCTTCTGCACCTTACCACTTGCTTCAGCTTACTGAAAACTGTCTGCTGAAAAATGAAATAAAACAATCAACCCAACTCAAGCCAAACTATTTTTAGCGATTACGCGTGTCTAATAAAAGTCTAGCATACTTAATTTCTATTTGAGGAGAAGCTTTCGATACCTAAGAGAATCTTGTGTTAACAAGTTTTCCTTCGTTAATTTGGTTGCAAATTACGCAATGTATGCTGTAAAGCACGCCGCGTTCATTTTTATTTACTTTAATCCGCTTGTTGCCTTTTGCTTTTGAAACTCATAACCATTCCAAGTGGATTTTTTTCTCTCAACGCTGCTTCAGCACTAACTGATGATCAATTAATTTAATGATAGTGCTGCTATGAAGAGAAGTATTTATTTGAAATCTACTGAAGTTACTTGAAATCCGCACTCTATCACTTGCAGAAGCAATTAAGGAGTTATTTAGTACTTCAAGAATTGCATAAGAGTTGAATTCCTATTAGTTTGTGCTTCAGAATGTGTAATTATGAAATTAGAGCTTTCTCTAAGTCAATAAACTTCAGAAACTTATCTCAATCAACCTTGAGCTTTCAACTACGAAAGATGAATAAAAGGCTTTGAAAGTATCTTTGAAAGCGCAATATGCTTAAGCTCAGAGAAAGTTACTGGACGTAATGAAAGAGACTTAATTTTATGACCCCACAATCCAACGACCCACTTTTGAGCATCTAAGCAAGGGCTGTCAATTATGTGAGAGGTAAAAAACCTAATTGGTGATAAAAAAAAAAACTAGTATTTACATTGTCCACTAAGTAGCAAAGACTCTTACATCCATTAAAACTTTTTATACGCCTTCTAAGTTACGCCATATGAAGAGCAATAAAACTAGCTTTAAATTGTACTCAAAAGGGCTTATAGCGAAACTGAAATTTTGAAACAAAAATCCACGTAATACAAAAAGAAGAAAAAAGAAAGCTTGTTAAAAAATGTTTAAAAAAAGAATAAGTACAGCAATCTGGCCACACTAAGATTATATGCTTGCAACACGACTGTGTAAAGTTAAAAGGCGTTAGATACTCCACGCAGAGTAGCTTAATAATGATAGTAATTTATACTAGATTTTCAAGCTTTCTAAGCGCTGCTGCAACAAGCGTACGAGTATATGTTATTGCTTTAATTGTGGAAATGAAACAATAACAAATCTCGTAGCTAGATAAGACCTATATGTTTTGTATGGTCATCATAACTCTCTTTTATATCATATTTGCATACTTGCTGATATTTAAGATAAAAGTGAGCTAACAACTAGAGATACAGCTTAGACATACCTGGCTTATATGTTATGGTTTCTTGGTTTTAATAGTATTTTTTTATTAATATTTAATTTTGTTAACTTTTCAATCCCCAAAACCAGCAGTATTTGGTCAATTAGCATTTCTTCCCTTTACTGACGTGTTTACCTCTTCGCTAATAAACTAAATTACTTTGCTAATTATGTCTGAAGCGATTATATCCTATTTTAAGACCAAAAACGTTTCCTTTTAGAGAAGTTCTACAATGTATAAGAAAATTACAAAATTTATATAAAATTAAGAAAAAATATTAACTTTAAAATTTAAGGGGTTACATGACTTAAATCGGGTAAAAACAGAGTGTTTTTCAACAATTTTTTTCTCATATAAAAATTTAAAATTTTTTTTTTAGAATTTTTCATTATTACAAACATACTATTAGCAAAGAAATTCTGAAATTTTTGGAAAAAAACATTTTAAACTCCGCCATTGTGACGCCATTTCCGGTGACCTCTCGGTAAAAAGATGCGCCCGCGTTGGTCAAATAACTCCCTACGGAATCATCTACTTGTAATGTGAAAAAATACGAGTTTAAGTTAAAACCTTAACTAATAACTTGGACAAAGAAAAAAATATTTAAAATTGGATTTTGGCAGACATTTTTATAAAAATTATATTTTTTTATCAAATACTTGTAATCGGAAAAAAATCCTACATGAATGTCTTTAAGAATTGTATCTCGACGACCTGTGTAAAATTTCTTGAAGATCAGTTGAGTAGCTCTCGAAAAATCTTACCCACCGGCGTCAAAAACGCAGCTCCAAGAAAAACGCGTTTAAAGACGGCGCACTTATCCGAGCTAACCTCTCCGAAACGGTTAATCGGATCAACCTTAAAATTTAAGATAATATTCCACAGGTGTTGTAAAATAAGATAATAAAAATTAATCCATTTAACCTCTTAAAGTACAACACAAGCGGTTTTAGGTTAATATTCAGAACTTCATACTAGCAGGCAATAGGCGAGTTGGAAACCTATAAAATGAAACACGCAACAAGTTCAGAAGGGAATTTCACTAAAATATCATATATACTATATATTGTATGTATTTGTCCTGAACAAATTTGGGTAATATAGATAGCTTATTGGTTTAGAAAATATACACAATAAACTTATTAGGAGGCGGAGAGAAACCCATTTTTAAAGTGTCTCAAACCATCTACAAACCACAAGTTACGGGCAGACGGACGAATAGACAAACAGTCAAGGTATTTCATGTTGCGATGTTATAAAAATAATAAGCCAAAGTAAAGAATTGCATACTTCTTTAGCGAAAAAAAATGGTATTTAATCTTTTTATAACCAGTGAAGAACTAAATACCAACAGAATTTTTACTATTGGCAGAACTGCAAAGCATAACACTAAGATCTGAAATAAATATGAAGGTAATATAAATTATTCTAAAACTGCGAAATTTAGCACGTTTCCTTGCAATTTTATTGAAACCGAAATCGCTTGATGCGATTTAAGAATTTCAGTCCTTCTAAGAAGAGCTTCGCAATAAATATTTCTGTTGCAAAATGTTAATTGAATTTCAAGGAATTCTAAGCAAAGGAGCACACGAGCGGATACGTTCAAAAAT
Source organism: Bactrocera correcta (assembly GCA_027475135.1). Classification (NCBI taxonomy): domain Eukaryota; kingdom Metazoa; phylum Arthropoda; class Insecta; order Diptera; family Tephritidae; genus Bactrocera; species Bactrocera correcta. Next base: position 59,123,178 of record CM050325.1, on the reverse strand, counting down.
TCAGCTCAGCAGTTGATCTCCAAGTACCATTATTCATGAAAGAAATGAAAAGACATTAATCTTCTTTGAACACTGATGTTATCTATAACTTCTTTGTTTTTTTTTTACTTTAAAAGATTGTTCTGGTTTTTAACTTTGAAACTTTTGCAATAAAAGCTAAGATTTAAGCATATGTGTAAACCAAAAATAATGAATTATATGATCATTGGTATCAGATATATAGAAAGGTATCAATATTACATATATATAAATATTATGCATATACATATTAAATAGTTGCCACATTTAAAATACATTTTTCAATTTTTTTTTATTATTTTTCATCTTTTGTGTTTTATACCCACGCCAAGTTCGTTGCTTAAGTCTTCTGTTGCTGACAGCCAAAATGCACGCCAATTTTATTGCTCTGTTATTATTGCACCGCGCTTAAGCGCCTAATTTGCCATTTCCAACTATTATTAAAACCAACAAATGCTAAAGTTTACGACAGCAACAACAACAATTGCAACAACAACAAAGTAATTATAAATGAAATCGGTACGGCAACGTGTGAAAAATTTCACACCACATTTAAATTTGGTCTCGCTACAGCGGTTCAATCAAAGGCAAATCAAAGCGCAACAACAACAAAAACAAGATGATTCGATGTGTAGATTGAACTAAAGCAAACTTTGCAGTTTTCATCGACGAAAGCATATCAAAATGCGCGAATGAAGCAGTTAGTGTGTGACACTGTGGGACATTGCAAGTGATCAGCGCGTCTGACTGTGTGTGGATTTGCGAAAATAAGGTTCAAAATACAGTTGTATAAATTTAAATACAACTGTAATGCAATTTTTGAAGCTAATTTAAAGAGTTCAAAGTTACAATTTACAAAAAAGCTTAGCCGTTGTTTTATACAAAGTAACATGAAGTAACTTTGAAAGAACTTTTTTCTCGAAAAATTTGTCATTTTAAAACTGTGATCTTTTTCCTTTCATATACATATATGTATGTATATATGTATATTATTAAACATTTATATAAGATTTGTTTGAGATTTTATTTAAATGTTATGCTAAAATTTTCCCTTCATAGCTGCCTGTGTTAAGATGTTACATCGGCTTCCTCGGGTAAAACAGCCTTTTTTCACACGTTTTTCTTATATAATAAATTACATATTTTTTTATTATAACTAACATACGCTATTAAAAAAGAAATTTTGAAATTTTTGAAAAATAAAATATTTTTACGATGCCATATCCGGTGATGCCTGTGAAAGAAGAGGCGCCCGCGTTGGCATAATAACTCCTTAGAGGATCATCTAAAGTGAAAAAATACGCGTAGAACTTGGACGAAGAAAAAAAACTGAAATATGGATTTTTGGCAGACATTTTTACAAAAAAATTAAAATTTCGCGATTTTTTTTTTTTCAAACAGTAGTAATTGAAAAATCTTTCGTCCAAGCCTTTAGGGGGGGTAGGGTTTTGAAGGCAAAAAAAACGGATATATTTGTATTTTTTGCGGCGACATGAGTAATATAATCTGATTAAATCTAATGACATACTATATTATTGTACAACTTTTAAAAATTATTAAAAAAAATTTTCAAAGAAAAATATTAATAAATAAGCCTGTGACGGTGTATCTCCAGAAGCGTCTTGAAAAAAAGGTGAACATTACAACTAGTTACCGGATCATCTGAAACAAAAAAATTGATATGCGTTTTAAAGGTGATATATTTCTCGAAGTAATCGGATGGATTTTTTTCCATTTTTTCCTACCCATAAACCCAGTAACCCTTTAAAAAGCTATCGAGAATGTTCTATCTTTTCCACTCCACCAAAGTTTTGTAGTCGGAATAAGCCGCAGTGTTCCAATTAGCTCCTAAGATTAAAGTACGCATTTTCATTATTTTAAATCTGAAAAAAAACACTTTCGAAATCAAAAAAAAAAAATAATAATAAATTGTTTCAAAATCAATCAAAATCAGGAAATCTCTTCATCCCGGTTCTAACAAATTTAGATCGTATCGAAAAACCCATCAAAGCCGTTTCTGAGCTGCATTAATCTGATTGCTCTATCACTGCTTGCTTCGCTGCAACTCAATGAGTTACCTCTTCTCGTCACCGGTTAGAAACAGTGCGGTTAATCATTAGCCAACGGTAACTCGCATTGATTGCTTGATGGTGATGTCGACGTGATGTGATGTGTTGATGATGATGATGTTGCAGTTTTGATGTTATTAGCAAGTCGTTGAGCTAATGCTGAGCCAACCAAAAGTGATGCAGAAGTTAGCGACCCCAGTGTGGTAATCAGTCAACGTAAGCCATTTGCAACACCACTAAATAATCACGTACCACAACAACACATAAACAAACAAGCGCAATGATTGAAATTTTTGCAGAGCATTCCAATTTGCTTGCATACATACTCGTCTATGCGCTTTATTGTGTTTGGAATGGTTAGAAACGAAGTCGAATATAACAATGAAATATGCAAAAGATTTGGCGCACCACAATAAGACAACTTTTCTGCACCAGCACAACCGCGACTACCAACGCGCGTGCATCTGAATTGAAAATCACCATAAACACCGAATAGTCGCTCATTAATTCACTCGCTTTTTACATAATTGTCGACTGTATTTTTGTTGTTGTTGTTGTTAGATAAGTGCGTTGGAAACTGTCACAGCAGCAAAAGTGGTGTTTAAGCAGAATGAAAAAGTAAATGTGCAAATAAATATAAAATGTAAACAATTTTTAACCAAAACGAGTAAAAGAAACCGCGTCTTTGTGTGTGTGCTTTTCGGTTGTTGTGTCTCCATAATGCTTTGGTGAAGCGGGAAATAACACCCATTGACAATTAAAATTTTCAGATGCCGCGAATGCATTGCATTCACAACTTTGCTTAGCGCATTTTTCGTTTCTCCTCTTCTTGTCTTCTCGCCGTTGCATGGCGCTGCTGCCTGCGCTGACATGGGTTGGGCGTTGCTAATTAATTAGCGTCAGATTATTTAACCTGGTGACATAAAAACGCAACGGAAAAAAAGGAAGCGAGAAACTAATAAGCTGGCTCGTGGAAAAATAGACAGTGCGGCACTGCACTGAGGCTGCCGCACACTTTTGTGTGTCTCTGCTTTTAAATATTGCGTATTTGCATACAAACTTGCCAAGCTGAATGACTGTAAACTGCGGACAGCTTGTTGACTTTTAACCACAGTGTATATATTTTTAGTTATTTTATTTTATTCTTTTTATACTCTTGCAACATGTTGCTGCAGAGTATAGTAGTTTTGTTCACCACATTTTAGGTATCATCTAAAATATTTAAATAATCAGGATGACGAAAAGAGCCTGTTTGTCCATCCATGTGTCCGTTAGTCGGTCGGTACGTCCGTCCGTGCAAGCCGTAACTCGAGTAAAAAATTAAGATATCTTAATGAAACAAGATGCACATACGTCTGGACTAAAAAGTAAGGCGGAGATCTTAGATGCTTATAATTGGTTCACTGCCATGCCCACCAAACGACATTAAAGAATAACTTTTAAAGTGCCATAACTACAATCTGCAACGGAATATAGCAGTAAAAAGGGACACCTGTAGCATACTTTTATTCCTTATTTATTAAACAAACCAGAGGTTCTCGATAGGATTAATATTCCGCAATTTGAGGGATCATTCCAATTTCAATTCGTTGACTTCTAAAATAATCCATAGCCCTCTTAACTTTATGCTTGGAGTCTTGCATCAGAACTATTTTTCTACTGTGCAGATCCAATTTCTCCATTGAAAAAAAAAATAACCTTGCATTAATATGTCTATATGCATATTCGTGTTCATATTTCTCTCGATTAAAACTAGGTTCCCACCATCGCTTTTGCAAATCCACCTAAAAAAAGACTTTTCGCCCTCAAATTTGTGTATTGAGACGACTTCGTTGCTGGTAGTAGTCTTTGACGACTTCCTCAAAACGTAATGTATTCTATCTGACCCGTGAAGATTAATCTTGCTTTTGGTTTTAAAAAGGTTTTATTAACTTTGCATAGAGCCAGGCGCCTTGTTTTTTCAACTCGCTGTACAAGTATACAGTGATGTGAGAAACTTGTTTTTTGTAAGTCTTCTCTAGTTATTTTTGAATCTCAGTAACTGATATTACTGCTCCCAAAGTCACCTGACGGTTAAAAATTCGTCTATTGTGGTTATTTAAAACAGATTGTCGAACAAATTGATATTTTGGTACTAATATTTCATGACAATTTGCAATATTTACACAGGAATTTTGTACATTTTCTAAAAACATGTTTAACTTTAAGGGGGTATTCTAGTCTAGAAGCATGAATTTCAGGTAATTTTTAAAGTGTCATATATTAAGGCAATTAATATTTTTACTACCCATTTATTTATTAGTTATTTGTTAATTTAAGAAGAGTAGAAAAAACATTAAAAACTAAAAAATTTCAAAAATTATGAGCTGACGAAGTTGGGGGGTCTCTAAAAATTTCCACGTGAACATACCCATGATTTTAACTCTCCTAGTTATCTGAAACCAAAAAGAAAAAGAGATTATTAATCTAGAATAATGTGGCCGCAATGACCGGAACTAGGAAAATGTGGGAAAAAAAGATTTTCACAAAACAGCGACTGCCTAAAAAAAACAGGTTTTGGATCACTTTTTCTAGCTATTTCGAATTTTTTAAAAATAATAAAAATGAAAATTTGGGAATGGAGCTAGTTCTAACTGTAGACAAGCCTATAAGGAAGACTCTATAAAAGTTTCAAGTAAATCGGTCCAGTAGAACCTGAGAAATCGTGGGTATCGTTCCGAAAAAGTCAGTTTTGAGAAAAACGATTTTAAAGTTTCGCGTTCCGGCCAAACCAGTTGGGATGCCGGGTCAGAAAAATGCCTATATCTCCGAAAATAATTTGAGTTTTGAAAAATCCTTTTGTACACGTATTCTTGAATAGTTAAACTTTGAAAATATTAAAAAAATCGATTTTTTTTTAATTTCTAGACTAGAATACCCGCTTAAGCAGCTTCACAAAAAACAAGCTTTCTTATTCTACTTATCGCTTATGAAATGAAAAATACTTCTGAAAGTGTTAATGGCGTTTTATACACAAAAATACTTTTATATTTACTTTAAATATCAGATTTGGCTACGAAAAGCAAAAATTACATAATTATACTATAAAATAAATATCTTAATAATCAGCACGACAAGCTGAGCTGGTGTAGCTATGTCGGCCTATCCATCTATCTACGTATATGCGAGATATTCCTACAACTTTTAAGAAATCGATCTGAAATTCGCTGATCAAATTTGTGCTCCAACCAAAGATAAAGTTTTTTCTTCTTTTAATTAAATATAACGTTTTTTTAATAAAAAGTTATTTTTCTTTCCTACGTCTCGGTGCCATTATTTTATGTATATAGTATCATCACTGAAGAGTGGCCAGTACTAAGCACCAATCTGTCAGCAATCTATATTGTATCTTGTTTCCAAAAAGTTGCCACAATATTTTTCTAGCCACAATGCTTGTGTTTGCTTAAGACAATATTTGCAACATTCTTCAACGCCAACCAAGCTTCCATTTGTGCAAACAAATTTTCATATTTTGTTTATTCTTACTGCTGACCTAAAGCAATATTATACTTTCCAGGTCTTTAAAGAAACTTAGCATGTTATTCATATCAAAATTTTATTGAGTAATGACTTTGAAAGGTTTATTTTCATTGGGCAAAATATGAGAGAGTTTCAGAGCTATACTTGTTAGAATTTTGTTATAGAAAATCTTTCAAACTTTGCTTCGAAAAATGATTAAAAAGTCTCCATGTTACGGGACCATATTGTAATCCAAAATTTTCAACCAGGCCGAAAATGTTCTTACAAAGAACTGAAGACTGTTTCTGTCCAAAGAAAGTAATGAATTCTTCTCCATATTTACTGTATCAAGGGATATGTGTATCAGAAACTAATAGCTATTTTGCTTGACGTCTAAACTTAAAAAACGTAACAGTTCCTTTAGAAATACATAATTTTCCAATCAGATCATGTAATTAATTTTTTTAATATTTCTGTGTCTAAATTAAAAATAAAATACTTGCTGTGAAGGATCTGGAGACTTGGCTGCAATGTGTTTGCTTCTACATTGGATTTTGAATATATAAACGATGCTCATTCTATATAATAATTTCAGCGCTAGTTTCAAACTCTCTTTCTTTTTTCAAGTTTGTTTAGCTATTTAAAAGCTTCACAGTTTTTTTAAATAAACACAATTAACATTTTTTAAACCTAAAGGGTCGCATAATTGATGGAAATAGTCCCCAGTATTTGCTCAATAATTATATTATGTGTATCCGAAGGTCTATGGGCTTAGGATGCGACCTTAAGTCAGCGAAATCTCACAAAGATGTAGCACAAAATACTAAAATAAAATCCTCAAAATCTGCTCTCAACTCTACCTTTTAACTTCTAGTAATGGAAATATCAAAACTTGTGATAAAATTACTTCACGTAAGCGTAACGTAACCATTTATAAGGTCTCCGATATTTCATTCTGGATTTTTTAGCAAACTTAATACACCCAATTCAGCGTATAAACTTGTATTGAAAAATGTTTTGCAGTTTTTAACCCAAACATCGTGAACCCTTTCCAGTTGATATTTTTTTTTTTTACAACTTACCTCCTTTTACTAAAATAAGGTCTCACTGTACTCAAGAAAGTAGTAGGAGTACATATTTTACCAGATATACAAGGTCGGTCGCAAAAGAAACAGAACTTTAAAACTGTTTCTGGTGGCGCCACCTATTGGTGGGTACATGAAATAAAAAGCTTGATCTCTTGTTGACATTTTGTAAAAATTTTAGGACAATTGGATAACTACAATCGATATTATCGATCAAAAAGTGACAGCAGCTTTTGGTCATCGGTCGTAAAATGCATTTTGAGCAAAGAGCAAACATTAAATTTTGTTTTAAATTTGGGAAAACATTTACTGAAACATGTCAAATGATGAAACAAGTTTATGGTGATCAGTGCCTATCTCGTAATAATGTGCACGAGTGGTTTAAGCGATTCTAATAAGGTCGTGAGGACCTCTGTGACGATCAGAAGTTACCGAAAAAAGTCGTCTTCAGAAGTCAAAAATAAAGACATTGCTGATTTGTTTTTACGATTCCGAGGGTATTGTATACCGAGAGTTCGTCTCACCTGGCCAAACGATTAATGCTGTGTTTTACCTTGGTGTTATGAAGCGTCTTTTGTCACGCATTCGTCGTGCTCGACCACAATACCGTGAGGCAGGGTCCTGGCGCCTGTTGCACGATAATGCGCCATGTCATCGGTCGACGCTTGTCACTGATTTTTTGGCAAAAAACTCCATACTAACCATTAATCACTTACCCTACTCACCTGATCTGGCACTCTGTGATTTGGAAAACTTTATTTGCCTATGAAAGGACACTGGTTTCAGGACATTTCAGCTATCCAAAAGGCGGCGACCGACATTCTCAAGAGCATTCCGAAAAATGATCTTAAACACTCATTTCAAATGCTAATTGACCGGGCTAAACGCTGTATCGGGGCACAAGGAAACTTCTTTGAATAAAAAAATATAACTTTTGAAAAATATTAATTTTTTGTTGTTTTTTTAACAATCCTGTTTCTTTTGCGATAGACCTTGTATGTATGTGATAATGTGCCCCCTCTCTTCTTATAAATGTATATTTGACATTAGCTCGTTAGTGACAGTAGAGCCTAGTCAACGAAAATTGAACGCAAGTTCCATTATTGTATGACAGTACAACTCGGCAATTGCTTAAAAAGAATATCTCTTAACTGTTCTTTCATTTCATCTAAATCAAAATACTATAACACTGCTGTGGCACGTCTGCCGAATATATGAACTTTTTTAAGCGCGAGAAGCTTGTTGACACATCGCATGCCACATTGTTTGCCGCAAACAATCAGCCAGTGTTACCAATTACTTCCAAAGACATAAGCAATTTAAAAAGATATTTGAAATAAACACCTCAGCGAGGTGTCAAAATGCTAATTCAACTGCCAACCGGCAAACGGTTAATGGACTGTTGTCGAGAGCTAATGGCACCCGCCTGCCGGAGACAGCGGACACGCACGCAGGCAGTTAGACGTATGTTAATGAGCTTATGCTACACATACATATATTAATTGACTATATGTACTACATATACGCAGAGCATGTATGTATGTAGTGCAATGCAAATTGACAACATAATGCGAGAATTACATGAATATGGACAAGGAAATTAATGATGATCTGATGTACATATATGCGGTTTAGTTGAAAGAGTAGCAGAAGCTGAAAAAATAAGGTCAAAAAAGCATACTCACATTACCGACAGACACGAGCTGAACATGCTGCCAAGCCACTCAATACACATGTATGTAAATATATATGATTGTATGAATGTATTCGGATTTTAGCTGCCGCTTATGTGCTTTTCCGCTTGGCTTAGGCAGCCGTTCATTCTTCAGGTGCGCCGCCAGCTTTCAGCCAAAGAATTTGGAAAACTTAGTTTGCCGAAAAACGCCAAATATGAGCAGCGCACAGCTTGTCTTGGCGGACGAAATTCTCAATTGATATTCGGCGATCGCTCTAAATACAAGCACAGCCAGTCGGTCGGCGTGGCTGCTGCGGCTGCTTGCGGAAGCGTCGCCAATTTGTAAGGAAAATTTGATCGCTACAACAACAACAGCAGTAGCACAAATGCCAAAATCATGCAATGCTTTAAAAGAAAAACGAATACTAGCAAAACAAATCGCTGCGGCAGCAAAAACATGCATCGCTATGCGTTTTTACCACACAAATGACCTCAAAATCTATTAGCACCCGAAAAAACATGCATGCAGCACGCAAAGCAAAAAATTTGAAGAAGCGCATTTTTTGGCAATGCTTCGTGCAAAGAAAAGCACAGAAAACTAATTGGATTTTTGGCATTTTTGTTCGACCCTCCATCGCCCGCAAAC
>CM050325.1:58929672-59113687 GCA_027475135.1 Bactrocera correcta | reverse complement strand
TCAAATAAAAATAGCACAAAAAATTGAATTTCTGACTAAGAATAAATCAAGCCAAATGTTTATACTCTGTTCTGATATGCACTGTACTCCAGCGAGGGCCATCTGCATTGGTTGGAACAAATGGCGGTCAGAAGCAGAAATGTTTGGGCTATAAGGCGCTTCCCTTCATAGTTAATAGTATTTTCACTTATCAGAATATGTCTTTCTTTCCTTTCGCTGTTTGGCGCCTATTGGAGGTTCCAAGTGTAGCCAGGTGTTTATCGACCTGATCTTTCCAACAAGAGGTCTTTATCTTCCTCTGTTTCCCCCTACCGTGTACTAAGTCGAATACTCACAGAGCTGGTGTGTTTTCGGCCATTCGGACATGGTCATGTCGTAGCCACTGTCTCTTAATTCGCTGAACTGTGATAATGTATTCATATTCGTCGTTGCTAATACAAACGACTTCGTTTAAACTATCTCTCAAAAATTAGTAACACCGACCCATAAGATGCATCTGCACCATACAGCCGAACGGGGATGACGAGTGACTTGTAGAGTTTGGTCTTTGTTCGTCGAGAGAGGACTTTACTTCTCAATTGCCTACTCAGTCCGAAGTAGCACCTGTGGCAAGTGTTATTCTACGTTGGATTCCGAGGCAGGCGTTCTTGTTGCTGTTAATATTGGTTCCAAGTTAGACGAAATTATCTACGATTTCGAAGTTATGACTATCAACAGTGACGTGGGAGCCAAGTCGCGAGTGCGACGACTGTTTCTTTGATGACTACCAGACCCATTTGCCTCGCTTTATTATCTAGTCTGGTGAAAGCAGAACTAATATTTGATATACAAGTATACTTAGTGAATATATACTATTTAGTAAAAAAAACATTGTTTTTTAGTTTTTGATTGCTGTGGGAATGCTGAAGTGATTGGCTGCAAATTGCCTCATTAGCACCGAAGTTGGACAGTCGCTAAGGACCTGTAATGCAGTGCAGCTCAACTTTTGTCTCAAGTTAGCAACATAAATTGACGGCATTCCTCTTGTGTTTGAGATTTCACAAAAGTGTAGAAATATGTGAGAGTGCATGGCTTTTACGAGGGTAAGTTGTTTCTCGCTGAAACTGAAGATAATTTTTTATTGAAAAAAATATATATTTAACTCAAAGTCATAAGTTACAAGACCTCTAAAAATCGTAAAAATCCTGCTTATCATAAAAGTTAACTGAACTTAAGACTTGAAAATATAATTATGGAAATACGAAAATACTTTTTCGACTACCCAATATGATAATTTCAAGTATAGAATTTGAAAGTGTATGACGTCATAGAAATAACTAATACTTTATATAGTAATTTAGAGTTATGTTATAATCATTTGGCTTTTTATAAAAAATCACAAATGTGTTGATTTGATTTTATTTACTGGAAAAATAATAATTTTTAGAAATATTCACTACAGAAGAAAACGAAGAATCGCGTGTTTACGCATATTAAATATTTTTCTTCAAGCTAAGTTGTTATTTCTTGTAATAGTAATTTATTTTAATAGTAATTTCAAGGATCTCAATTGACAATACTCAGCAGACTTGGCCCTGCCGATGGTGACTATTCATTGACCTTGCCAATGCCAGCAAAGATTGTAATATATTTTTTTTTATTTTTCATTTAGCAAATATTTTTAGGTACTTTCCACATATACATATGTGTATGTACTACATATGTACATAAATAAGTACATTTACTTAAAATAAAATGTTCAAGGGCAAGTCGCATTACGCACGCAAATAAGTCTATTTATTCTCAATAAATTTGCTTAAAAATGTTTTCACACTTACCTTGCTAAAATAGCCACATATGATTAAAAATTTCAAATGCAACCCATTTCTATGTGAGAGTGCATATGTGCTATATGCTTCTATGTGAGTTACATATGACTGTAGTTTGGTGCAATATAAGAAAAAATAGCCCACTTGCAGGCGTTCTATACTTTTGCGAACGTTCCAGACGGAGGACACTTAACAAGCAACGTTTCAACGACAGCAAGCGGTACACATACACATACATGCATGTATATGAAAGCAACAACTAGTATACATCAGCACCATTATCGTTTTCTTTATAGCCCCGCCAGTAGCTTTCTTGCCACATGAGCCTCTCATGCGCTGATGCAGCAGCGTCAGACTGCGCACCCATCCGCCACTGCCCGACTCATACACTTCCCTATACATACATACACTTCCATGCACATAATGCGGCTGCATGCCGCCCAGCGCATTTACGTCAAACACTTTTGTGGCAACTTTAAGACAACAAGTGCCGCACTTAACCTCATCTTATAAAATCAGCGCAATAAAAAAGATTGCTATAAAAATAAGTGATAATATGATGAAAAAAAAAAATGGAAAATGTTACCATAGTCAGGCGTTGTGAAAAGAAACATTTTGAAGATATTTTTGTATAGCCGTAAGCACTCAAGTTGCTACTGGCGACGCGCCCTTCCTCCAGTGAAAGCGACTAGTTTCCCTCCAGCTACGCTCGTGAGTAAAATGCGGCTTTTTGATAATTTCCTGCACAAACATTTCTTCACATTACCTTCATCTTTGCGGGTTTTTATTTTTTAATTTAATACAAAAAAAAAATAAAAAAAAAAATGTTTGTATACCATATTTCCTATTTAATTTCCACACTTTGGTTTTCACTTAAATGACTTTGAATAGCCGCGCCTGTCGAGTAGTGAGAGTAATGAGCGCGTTGTTGCATTTTCGAGTTGCTTCCACTTTTACACTTTTCAATGCTTAAACAACAACTAATAATAGTGTAACGGTGAAAGTATGCAGCTCCCACTACCATCGTGGGATCCCCTAACCCCAGACAAAACAGATGTATCGTAGAACAGCGAAGGGTGTTGGGTGTCGGCTGAGCTTTCAAGCAAGCTGCTGCTGGTCTCCTTGCCTTGATATTTCATGTGTGAGATTATCACACCATACAATGCAGATAATTTGATAATCGAGAAGAGGAAAAATAAAATTATATCGTTACACGTGGTAAGTGCAGTTGGTAAGTGTTGCCGTCAACGCTAAAGAACATAATGACGATGTTGTGTTGTTGCCTGTTCTAGATACATATGGGTGTTGTAAGTGTAATTAGAAAAGGACTTCTGGGATTGTGAATATATTTGTTGACCGAGTAGCTGTTAGTTAATACAAGTTTAGCTTTTTACAATGAGTTAAGAAAAGCAAGAATCCTTAAACTAATTATGCTCAAATAATTATAGAAAATTCCCGATTAGGTTGTAATGCCTCAAGGGGTGTAACCCTCTTCCTCATGCAGGTTGACAAGCTTAATTCGAATATTACAGTCGATATCGTAAAATAATAGCGATTTATAATTCGAATTGGAGTCATCTGTAGAAGTTCACGCAAGTGAGGAAAGTTTTCTGACTGTCATTCACTTGGGACCGGCCAGAAACGATTTTTTTTACACATGACTCAAGCAACTCACGACTTCCAGTCTTTGACCAAGTATCCTCTAGATAGCCAAAAAAAAATCCGTTTGAAGGCGAGCTAAATTGAGAAGGCGAATCATCCCTCCCAAGAGTTGTGCGCTGAGTTTGGGACCCGTCACGTCAAAAAATTACCAGCAGTATTGGATTGGAGACCTCCCTTTTGATGACGACTCTAAACGTGTTAAGGATTACGATTTAAGGACATTAACGTGGAATGTCCGGTCCCTTAATTGGGAAGGTGCTTTTGCGCAGCTGGTTGATGTTCTCGCTAGAGTAAAGGCAGACATCACCGACGTTCAAGAAATGCGATGAACGGGACAAGGGCTGAGGCGAGTAGGTCCTTATGGTATTTACTACAGTGGCAATATAAAGGAGCGCAAATTCGGTGTGGGATTCGTGGCGGGAGAGAGACTCTGTCGCCGATTATTGGCATTCTCCACGTCCCGACGGAAGAGAAGGCCGTTGTGACCAAAGATGTCTTCAATGAGCGCTTAAAGCGCACCAAGGTGGGCGAACAAGGCATCTTTGGCAAAACGGCCGTTAAATTCTGCCTTCATGGTCAAACATCCCCAAATACGTTGATCGATTTCGCCGATCCGCCCCGAAATATGGTTATCTGTAGAGCTAGATTCCAGTATAGAAAAATTCATCAATCTACCTGGCTGTCTTTGAATCTATAAGGCACTAACCAGATCGATCAAGTTGTGACAAACGGAAGACACGTCTCCGGTGTTTTAGAAGTGCGTACGCGCCGAGGTCTTAACCTTAACTCGGGCCACTATCTTTTTGAAGCAATGATACGCACCCAACTCTGTGTACCAAAGGACGTACGTCAACAAAACGAAGGAAGGTTCAACGTCGAGAAGCAAGCAGACAGCCGAACGATTTTCTATTCGACTTGCATTCCTGATCTCTGAGAGCACTCATCAGCAACCGGTGCCGTTGGATTGCGTCCGACAAGATTTTTAGTCTTACCGCATGAATTCCTATTGGAAAATGTCCACAAAGATACTCGACGTTTGCGGCAAGATGACCTTTGCTAAGGGCAAGAAGTTCACTGCATTCTACTCTAGTCACACAGAAGCTGTTCGTTGACCAGCGCCTGCTAAGCGCACGTGAGCTTCGTTGGTCCAATGCTGGAACGCAAGATTTTTTATAGAGATCCAAGTCGGTCCCTATCGGTAGAATGGGAACGGGTAGGTGCTCCCGCATCCTCTTGTTCTCTACTACTGGATAGCTGGGCCTCGCAGCTGCTCGGTCGGCGATGGTCCAGCATTGGTACCTGCGCGGTCGCAAGGGCCCAAGATGGATCGCAGAAGATCTAGTGATCTCTTTGCCCTCAGTAAGGCTAGCCTCTCAATAATGATGGGGCTCTTGACGGGCTACTGCCCTATTGGCATACATGCGGTAAGACTGGGAATCTTACCGGACGCTGCATGCAGAAGCTGCTTAGAAGAAGATGCAGTAGAAACTAGCCAGCACTTCCTTCTTGACTGCCCTGCTTTTGGGAGATTAAGACTTAGACACTTGGGAGCACATAGCTTCAGACTACCCGCCGACCTGGAGGGCATAGAAATTAAGCACCTCTGCAAATTTGTATTGGATACTAAACGGTTTGCCGATATCTGAGTCCGAACACGGGAGTTCGATTTTCAATGGCTTCACAAAGGACTACTACTATCAGTCCAAGTGCGATCTCTGATCAGCCATCTAACCTAACCTAACCTAACCTAACCCCTAAGTCGGTCGCCCCCTTGGTGAGCTCATCGGCGTTACTATGGTAAATGAGTCCGATAATGAAGTAGCTTGAAGCTATTTCTAGCTTTGATTGCACTGTTAGCGAGCTCTGCGCTAGGGGGTTTGAATGTTCACTTCTTTGAAACCAGCTGAAAAATTTTTATTCAATTATAGCTGAACATACATTTGGACCAGCTGGTATCATTAAGAATTATGCTCGCATACATATTCTACATTGTCCTTCACTTCTCTAATACATACCTTACCGTTAGCGGCATGAATGCGCATTTGTTTGGAAACAAAGCATAACCTAGATTTACTTTGCGGAAGTCATAAATGAATTTCTAAGAAGACCTCAATACAATTGCAAGAGAATTTGCTTTTTATTTACGTTATGTGCATGCACGCAAGGGTATTTGGAATTAACGATGAGGCACATTACTATATGTTAACATATTTGTATATATGTACATATGTATGTGTGCGTGTAACGATGGCAACAAAGCGTCAATTCATTCATAACCGAATGAGGACATTGAACTTCCGCATTTGAGCGCACTCGCTTACAAATATATACACAAACAAGCATATAAATATATACATAAGTACATAACTGTACACCCAAGACGCTATAAATTTGTTAACTGCCTTTGCACCTGTATGCGTAAAGCAAAAACGAAAGTTTACTCGTATTTGTGCCGTGGCATGAATGAGGAATTCGAAACCGTATTGGCCGTTAAGTGCGGAGAGCGAGAGTGGCCGGGTATTGCGGAGTATTCCCATATGAAGTAGAGTTTATTGTGCGAATGTAGAGCGTGTTTTTGTAAGCATTTGCTTGTCTCTAGCAAGCTATATATGTATATATGTGTGTGTGTATGAATGTGTGCGAGTGTAAGTGAAAGGCATTTGAGAGCAACAGGCTGTGTGGCGCGCCGGTGTAGATTTATGGCATTTGTTCGCAATCGGTTAGGGGCTGTTGCTACCACCCACGCGCGTTTGTTGACAAACAAAAGTGCAACACGTGCTGGCGACGTCGACAAATTGTTGCTGCAACTTGCCTGCTTCAATGTACAAGCATTTGTTGTATTGTGTTGTGTTGTGTTGGTTTGAATAGTGGCGCATGTGTGTGAGGCGCAGGCGTTGGATTTCCCTAATATTTGCGTTAACCAGCTGTCAAAAGTGACAGCATCGGCTCTTGTATACACATGTTTATGCGTGTGTGTGCACGTATTTTCGCAGAGGAAATATCGATTTTTACAAATCTCCATTACAGTTGAAAACAAAATTGTTGCGAGCTTGCAGTAGAACAGTAAAAATCGGTAAAATATAACGGCTTAAATATGTGGTAATGTGAAAATTACAATTTTGCGTGCAAAAGGTTAATTAAAATATAAAAGTGCACAAGTTTATATACATACATATAATTAAAAAGCACAATTAATAAATTGCATACTTAAGGGCGTGTAGCAGCAAGCGAATGTAGACAGAAGCGGTTGCATTTTACTTTTTCATAAATTATTGTTATTTACTCTACAACAAACCAAATAAATATTGGCGCATTACTTGTACCAAGCAGCGCCGGGCTGTTCACGCACCAAGTGGCTACTTTAAAAATTCTTCAATATGATTAAAATGCGACCATATGTGCCATCGAATCGTATCGCCATACGTGACTCCATCGACGAGGAGATCAGTGACGATGTGGATGATGACGTCTTCATTAAGGACGCGCGCACCGCTAAGGTATACACATATACATATTTTCTCAGACCCACACACATACATACATACATAAGCTACACTTGCAACTAACTTTAATCTTTTTACTTCACTACACGCTTTACAGTTAAGTGAAGAAAAGGGCCTGAAGCGTCCACTAATGGCACCACGCCGTAAAAACGGTAAAATGCACAATTCGGTGCCAATTATGATGAAACATCGCCGTTGTTGGCGTTGCTGTGAGCCCTTCTGCTATGGCCTTGCCGCACTAACTGTCCTTATTGCCTTGATAAGCCTCGCAGCGCTCATCCTGACCATGTTTCCCATACCGTTGCAACGCATTAAAGTGTGGCTCAAGCGCGAGCCCACAGCGCCGCCGGGTGCAGCAGCTTATGCGGCTGGTAGTCAATCGTTGGCTTACGGCAGTAGTTTGGATCCGGAGGTTGTGCCTTGCACACAAATTAGCGTGCAACGGTTGTGGTCGCGCACTTTTCCACGCATGAACAGCGAGAGTCCAGTACGTAAGGCCGATTTAAATGGCGATGATATTGCAGATATCATTTTCGGTTTCGGCGTTGGTACGTAGCTGTAATGATAGCTCTGCTTATTTGCATTAATTTTCTGCTGTTTCAGATGATAACATTCAGTACGAGGGTTTTACGTTGCCCAAGTGCAAGTCCGCGCAAGGTGACGACGAGGTGCCTTGTGAGGGTGGCGTGATTGCTATAAATGGCGCGACTGGCGGTCTGCTCTGGCAGACGTGGAGTGTGGCGAATGTGTTCTCGCTGCTGTGTACATTGGATATTGATCTTGATGGCTATCCGGATTGTGTGGCCGCAGGCAGGCTGGGTGTAAGTGTGGTTTCCGCAAAAAGCGGAGCTTAACAAACTGAAATTTCGGTCCAAAAAAGTACCTCGATTTTATAATACGTTATATATCAGTGACCCAGATTGTAGCATAATTTTTTAGACCCAAAAAGCGTAGCACCATCCGAACTTAGTTTGCAATATTTCTCCCACAGATGATATTCGCCATCAATGGACGCAGCGGCACCAGCATTTGGGAGTTTCGTGAAGTCGAAGTGGAAACCAACTCGCCCATCGTGATGGATCTCTACACAATAAATATCATACGTGATTTGGATGGCGACGAAATCTCCGATATACTTGCAGCGCATCTCGAGGAGCGCGAAGAGTCCAAAGCGGGCCATATTAAGGTGATTTCCGGCAAGACAGGTAAAGTCATACGCACGATACCAACGCCGTTCAAAGAGGAAGTTTTTGTGCCTGTGCAGATGCTTACAAAAGAGGATGGCACCGAGCTACTAATGATCATTACCGGTGGTCAAAATACACCTGGTGGCATCTATACCATACGCTTACTTTCCCTTATGCAATTTACGAGTGAAAAGGAGTTTACACCACTCTTTCAAAGTAAACACTCTGGCGTGATGGTGCCCGCAGTGATTACCGATATAACGGGCGATCACATTGCGGATATTGTGGCAGCATCTTTCAACTCGTCAGTGTATGCCTTTGATGGACGTAATTTCAGCATGTTGTGGAATTACACTTTTCCGGCAAGTGAGAGTGTTAGCGCAATTGTGCCTGGACATTTCAATAATGACAATGTGACCGATTTTATGGTGAAATATAATACTGGACCGGGTTTCCCAGTGTATTATTATTCGCAGACCACCATATTGGATGGTAAAACGGGTAAGCCTTTGTTGGACACAATGATGACTGATTCCGGTGGTTCGAATAGCTTGCTGGGTGGTGTCTCGGTATCGCAAAACTACGGTGGCGACTTCTTTTTGCACTGGCAAATGCAATGCAGGGATAAGTATAATGCGAAAGATGCATATGAATTTATACCAGGTGAGCGCTACATAAATATTATGGTGAATACTTGTATTTTACATTTTACAAACGCATTTGCAGACAGCGACATCATTTTACAATCACGCGCAGACACTTGTCGTCTGCGTTACAACACTTCGACTGTGCTGAAACTTTACGCAATTGCACGCCATATCGAACCACCAGGAGCCGTAATTTTTAGCACAGGTTAGTAACTTATTACATGCATACATGTATGGCCAGGGCTTCATAAAATCCCTTCCCTCTCCCGTTTAAGACGACATTGAGGTGCACCTCAACCGCACACAACGCCCTCAATATGCCAAACAGAATTCGAAGTCCCCTCTAAAGCATCCTAAACTGCTCAAGAAACTGTTAGCAAATCGAGAGGAGCTGCTAAAGAAAATCGCCGTGAGCGCTGACTTGGAAAAGCTAGAGAAGGCAACGAAACATCAAAATCAGCCACACTACAAGGAAAATGCGCTGAGAAATCCGATATTCGATCAGGAAATACTGCAGGAGATACTACCAAATAATGAATTACCCGTCGAAAATGTTTATGAGCCCGCCAAACCAAATAGCTACACTAATTACTACACTGGTGGTTATGGCGCCAACGGCAATGAACCAATGCGTGAGACGGTAGGTTTCCGTTCACTTCAATCATTTCACTTCAGTCGATACAAACTCATTGTATTTCTTTTAGCAAAAAGACTACGAGTCCGTGGTGGGCGCACGTGTACCCGAAGAATACGACACGCTCTACGCTGACAATGAAGTGCCGCAGTTGGTGCCGCAGAATGAGCATCCCATACGCTTGCGCACGAAATATCCCGGCAATCGCGATGTTCGCAGTGACATAACATCCTTTGAGGATGAGCAGAATACTACGCAAACCGTACCCACCGGTGGTGTGCCGCAAAATAACTTAGATAAACAAGAGCCGCTTAGCTTATGGGATCTGGAAATGGAGAAAGAGGAACGTGATGCTATTAAAGAGTCACACAAATACGATTATTCGACAAATCAAGATGATACAAACAAAAAAAGTAAACGTAGCCGTCTAAGACGTGATGGTAGCACACCAGTGAGAGTGTCGGAGGATGCGGACGCGACTTCTGCTAGTCCATCATCTAACGATGAGTCCGATGAATGGTTCCTATCCTCAATCTCATCTACGGGTGTGCTGTTGAAGACGCTAAATGGCACACGCTCCTCTGTGGATTTCGCTTTCGTGTTGAATATACGTGAGTCAGAGACGTATCCACCACTCTTTATGCCCCAGGATCTCAACTGCGTTGAGGAAAAGATAAGTGCTTATAAAAGTATGGAACTCAACTATTTTGTATTGATTAAATAGCTAATATGTTGTTCCTTCTTAATAATCAAGGTTACACATTAGACAATCTACGTATACTGCGAAAGCAATTCCTAAAGCAATGTCTAAGCGATCGCCTAGTGAATGTTACACCGCATGTGCCGAAGTATGAGTCGCAATTAATCGTGACACGAATCAGCATTTCGTGTACGTGTCATACGCTACAAAAGGGTCAGGTGTGCTCTGAGCTGGACGATATACAGACGCAGCGTTGGACAGAGTATATGGGCAACGATGGGCACGGTTATTATGCCAACTAGATGTAGGCTTAGTTATGGAATGCAATTAGGTGGGGGTTGGAGGAAGGACGTCATTTTATGTAAGAAACAAAACTGAGAGAGCACAAATTAAATACTGTTTAATTTAATTCTCCAATTGCACAACAGTAATTTTAATATGTTGTTTAAATTTATTTATAAAAAGAAGGAGTGTATTTGAGTTTTGGTGAATACCATTTGTAAAAATTAGCAGACCATCAAAACATTTATGAATGGTGCCAAGCATTTTCATGGTGCTAATTTTTTTTTAAAGAAATTTGCTTCAAGAAGCTCTTTTATGTAATTAAAATAAATAATATTCAATAAAAAGGAAACAATTTTAAAATATGGACCAAAGATTTAGTAGGAAAAGTGTTTTCGTCTTTTACCATAAATGGTAAAGAATTTTTATTTAATTTCTATTTAGTTGTCTAAAGTTTTTATAAACTACCGAGTCTCCAATATATTGAAAAAAGTTCGTGTAAACTAATGCATACCCTGCCAGCCAAAAGTGGTGAAAAACCAAGTGAAACACAAGCGTTTATGTTCATTTTATCAATTCGTCGCAGAAACTTCAACATAAATTTCTGGTAGCACACACTGGTAACTAACGTATGGTTAACCGAAAGTAGATTTCCAAATTAACATATGTGCATGATAAATGCATTTCATACTTATCATATTTATTGTGAATGGCTACTCCGGCACATTCACCACCCTTTGACAGCTGTCGTAGCGCACATATTCAAGCCGACATCAGCGACGTCGACTGCGGCAGTAGCAAGTAATTTGTAAACCAGGCGTCTAGTGAAAAGTTAATATCAAAAAAACTGATAAATGTCCTGCTAGTAATTACTAAAATTGTTCAATATAGCCAGCAAAGATGGGTATCTTGGAGAAGATCTCTGAAATAGAGAAGGAAATTGCTCGTACTCAAAAGAATAAAGGTAAGTTGGTTAGAAGAAATGTGTGGTGTGGCCGCACTACACAAGTCCGTGCACCGCTGGCAAGTTGTTTTTGTCTTTTTTGTATTGACGCAGACCTGCTTGTAGGTTAACTCTTAACACAAAACAAATAAAATATTTTAAACAAAAATTCTTCAGTCAACTAATCTTAAAATTATTTTGTTTTTTCTAGCAACCGAATATCATTTGGGTCTTTTGAAAGCGAAGCTTGCCAAATATCGCTCGCAATTGTTGGAACCATCGAAGAAAGGTGAAAAGGGCGATGGTTTTGATGTCTTGAAAAGTGGCGACGCGCGTGTCGCGTTGATTGGTTTCCCCTCGGTTGGTAAATCTACTTTGTTGTCTACTCTGACCAAGACTGAATCTGAGGCGGCCAATTATGAGTTTACCACACTCACTTGTATCCCCGGTGTCATTGAATATAAAGGTGCTAATATACAACTACTAGATTTGCCTGGAATTATAGAAGGCGCCGCTCAGGTAAATATTGCAGACATAATAGTGATGTGTGTATTGTGTTATATTTTTCTTTCTTCATAATTTAGGGCAAAGGTCGCGGGCGTCAAGTTATTGCCGTAGCGCGCACAGCCGATTTGGTTATCATGATGTTGGACGCTACCAAGCCGAATGTACATCGTGATTTGCTCGAACGTGAGTTGGAATCAGTCGGTATAAGACTTAACAAACGCAAACCAAACATTTACTTCAAGCAGAAAAAGGGTGGTGGCCTTAGCTTTAATTCTACCTGTTCATTATCGCGTTGTAATGAGAAAATGGTGCAAACTATTTTGCATTCCTTCAAAATTTTCAACGCGGAGGTACTTTTCCGCGAGGATTGTACCGAGGATGAATTTATCGATGTAGTAACGGCGAACCGTGTATATTTGCCTTGCTTGTACGTGTACAACAAAATCGATCAGATTTCAATCGAGGAGGTCGATCGTTTAGCGCGAGAACCGAATTCGATAGTGGTCAGTTGCAACATGAAATTAAATTTGGACTATCTGTTAGAGGCCTTGTGGGATGCGCTGCAGCTGATAAGAGTGTACACAAAGAAACCGGGTGCACCACCAGATTTTGATGACGGTTTGATTTTAAGAAAGGTTTGTTTAGAGATCGATTATAGTGTGTACTCATTTATGGTAATGATATTGTTTTCTTTCAGGGTGTCACAGTTGAACATGTATGCCATGCTATACATCGTACACTAGCGGCTCAATTTAAATATGGACTTGTTTGGGGTACTTCCACAAAGTACTCGCCACAGCGTGTAGGCATATCACATATTATGGCCGACGAGGATGTTATACAAGTTGTTAAAAAATGATAAACGCTGATATAGATTATAATATCCGTTGAAATTGTGTTGAACGTTGATTTTGCAGTGGATAATTATAGGCCTTCCAAAAAATTCTTTAATTACCTTTATTATTAATTATAAACAATATAAGCATGTTCATAGAATCTGAGAGAAAAACAATAATTTTTATATGGCTTTCTGAAGTGTTGAGAAACTTGCAACGAATAATGAACAATATTGCTTGCTAAATATAAATTATGTATGCTATGCCATTGCTTAAAAACAATTTAAATTTTTTAATTATACACATGTACACACACAAAAGTGCTAGACGAAACAAATACTACAAAGAAGTTGTAAAAGCGTGGAAAAATTATTTCACAATTTTCAAAATGTATTTTCTTTTATTCAAAACCATTTACAAATATTAAGTGATAACGGCTATATTCCAACTTTTTAAAACCAGTGAAAAATTTATTTTAATAATCTAATTCTCAATTACTTCATTATTTGGCACCAGCCGTTGCCGTTGTTCCACTTCTACCCGCCGCAGCGGATGCATTGTTAAAACTCTTTCCAAATGCACTCATTGCGGAAATATTGGAAAATGGTGTTGGTCCGCAGGTAATATTTGTTGTGTCGACCTTGCTTTCGGGGTTATCGATCTTTGCGAATACATTTGTAGTATCGCGCAGGCGATATTTTCGTAAGTTCAGAAATTGTTCTTTCTGTGTCTCAACTTTCTGGTGCAGTTCGTGCAAACGGCCGGCGAGCGATATGAAGCTCTCGTTTATTTGTCGGAAACCACGCTTTAGATCTTCGGGCGACACGGTCTGCGGATTAGTTATTGAGCGCATATGATGTTCAGTCAGCGCGATTTGCTGCCGAAAATTGATCAAATCCTGCTCGTACTTGGCCACTAAGCTCAGGAAAAATTGAAATGGTGCCGTATTTTCAAATTGTAGGCCAGCAGGCGTATCTTGAGTGCGTTGCGCCATTTCCACAGCCTGTATGGTTTTCGAAGTTTCTTTGCGAAGCAGCTTTATTTGTTTGTAATTTGTGTCTACTGAATTAGAAATCTCCTGGAGCGCCCACTGAATATTGTTTATTTCGTTAGACACATTGGACAATTTCGAAGTAGATGTACGTCCAATATCTGAGGAAAGTGTTTTTTGTCCTTTTATATGAGTTTTAAGAGCGTCTACAGTTTTCGCGATCTCATCGGGAACAATAGTTTCTTTTATCTAATAAAACAAAATCATTAAAAGTTGATTGGATATTTTGATCTAATATTTACCTTGACACTATCTTGTTTGAGATCGCCTGCTTTAGGTTGCGTTGAACTGACATCAACACCACCCAGACCAACAAACGGTGTAGCTGTTGCTGTGGTTGAGGTGGCAGTTGGCTTCCACATTCCGCCCGTTGCCACTGACGTAGTTGTTGTGCCGAAATTTAAACTAGCCGATGTTGTAGTAACGGCGGGTTTACCAAATGACAAACCACCTCCCAGCCCACTGAAACCGAGCGTAGGGGCTGTTGAAGTCGCCGTACTTGTGGCAGCCGTACCACCAAGTCCACCAAAACTAAATGCGGGTGCAGCACTGGTTGCAGCTGTTGTAGCTGTTCCACCCAAACCACCAAAGTTAAAAGACGGTGCTGCGCTGCTCACGGCCGTTGCACCGAACGCTGGCGCTGCTGTGCCGAAGGTAGGCGCTACAGAAGCAGTAGGTGCAGCGCCAAAAGCAGGTGCTGCTGTTGTAGCACTTGCACCGAACGGTGCAACGGTTGCCGTTGGATTCGCGGTCGCTCCAAATGCAGGCGCTTGTGCTGTAGTTGTTGCTCCAAATCCTGTAGCGCCAAAGGCGGTTGCGCCTGTTGTAGCACTCGCACCAAATGCAGGCGCCGCAGCAGCTCCAAATGCTGGCGTGCTAGCTGCCGCCGGCGCTGCTGGTGCGCCGAAGCTAAAACCTGCCGCTTGTTGTTGTGAAGGGTTTCCAAAGGAAAATCCAGACATATTGACTGTGGTTTTGTTTATTATATTTACACTATAAATTTAATTATACGATTTTTTTTCAAACACTATACAATTTAATAATTTTATGAAATTCTCTTTAAATTTTTAGCGCGAGCATTTGAGCTAATTCGATGCAGTTGCCAGCTGTTTACACGAAAATTGTCAGTGAGTAATAATTATTGTGAATAAATGTGATTCACAATAACTGAAAATCCCAGTAGTGAATTGGTTGGTTTAGTTTTTTCAGGCCCTATTCAGATATAATAACATATAACGGGTGATCTAAGTAGAGGTGCCAAACAATTTCTTTCGAACGGTAATAAACATTCCCCATTAAATTTGAAGTTTCTGCGGTTTTGCTTTCAAAAAGTAGGGAACCTCGAAATGGATCACCCTTTTTATATGTATGTCGGGTGTTGATAAAAGCAGTTTTAAAATTTGGGGAGCCGATTACACTAAGTTAAAAGCTTATTACAAATACGTTCATATCTGCGAAACTATTTGCCGGATCAATTAAAAATTTTCGGAGAATATTTTGTAAGATATTTACACACATTGGATATATGAACATTTATACATATTTCCAAAGCAAAAAATCGATTTTTTGAAATTCACAAGTGGATATAATCGCTTTAGATGTCATAAACGTTTTTCTATAATATTTATCAAATACTTTATCAAGTATTTACAGTTCAATGGACAAGCCAAATACTTCTGGAATCTATGTATATACTCACATACATATGTATGTAAATACGTATATAAGAGTATGTGCATGCATGTGTAACCATTGTTTATTCGCTTCACTGTTGAATTTCTTTGCTTCTTCAGCGCGCTTATTTATACTCAACCCACCAAGTTCACCATAGGCGTTAATATCACACACATATAATCATCTTTCTTATCGCCTCTGTATGCGAACACATGTAACTACATGTATGTAAGTATTTTGAAGCATCAGCACGCGCCGAGAGAGGAGAAAGTTTTCGTGACGGTTTGTCTGTGTTCTTACGAACAATTGTGCATCCGTATGATGTTATTAAACGGAAGAGGAACTGCGTTTTCGCTTTCAGTAGGCTGACTTTATAATTTCAAAAGACGATTGATAACACGGGCGGTGAAGATGCGGCAAACGCAACCTTTCATCATATTTGAAAAGCGTTCAACTCCTTCTGCTAAAAACTTCGCGTCAGTTAACAAAAGAAAACCGCAGCAGCAACCGACAACTTAACCACGAACACTTGTTGTCGAAAATACTCGGCGATTTTAAAACGCTTGAGCACAGTTTCCACGTTTACAGCAAGCAATTTGACAAGAATATGCATGGCACGCCATTATGCGCGAGCATTTGAGCGCGAAAAACGCCCCATTAAGATATAACAAAGATTATTATATTGTAATATTATTTGTGAATTTCGCGCTTTGCTAAACGCCCAAAAGGCTGCAACAAATTTTGATATGCGCTGCTGGGGTTAAGAATGGCGAAATGGTTTCTCGCTTCCGGGTAGGGTAGGGTAGAGACACATCATTGGAGCACTTATTATCGTCAAATTAAGCATTGAAGGGAATGATAAATGTGGCTGGTTGAAAAGTAGAGCGCAGAGAAGTGCATAATTCAAAAAAATTTTTCGTAAGGTATAGTACTATTATATCTCAGCGCCGCGCTAAGGGTGGTGTTGGATAGCTGAGTACACAACAATCGAGCTGTAAGATTATGATGATTTGTGTTTTTATAATCTGTCTATATATCTGATAGAAAATGAGTGAGGTTTTGCACTGCGACCTATGGTCTTTTGTGCCCTCTCCTTTATCACATATGGTCACAAAAGTCCAGCAATCTGAATAATTCCAGGAGCTTGCTAGGCGCGATTCAGGTGATGTGATCCCTGTCTACGTAGATGGAACCAAGGCCTTGAGTCTGTTGCAGGTATTCTGGAGTTTCCGGTTCCATGTCACAAAACGGGCAGTTTGCACAAGAGACTATGAATAGAATATAACATAAGTGTTTCTTGAGTCTCAGTGCCCAGCATAGAGCGCGACGATGGAGATGGAATTTGTCTCGGGGCAAGTTTATTATATCTCTAAACCTTTTCTTCGTTGTAACCTCACGCAGAGCGAGCTAGTTTGTCGGCCAGCTCAATGCCGGCCACCCCTTTATGGTCAGTCATCCAGATCAGGTGTACACGGTTACAAAGTGATAGGCAGTTCAGCCTCCACTAATAGCGATTTGACTTCATAATCTGAGATCGTTTTTAGTGCCGCTTGTCTACCACTGATCATAGCAATATGCCAGTTGCGATGAAGATTGATTACCGCACATTGATGCTCGGAAAACATCCCATTGGTATGGATAGTGTGGTATTCGGTTCCGTAATGCTTGCTCTAATGCCTTCCGGTGTTTTCGAACCGTCAGTGTGCCACTAGATAGTTCGGACCCTCAGTAGTAGGTCGAGCGTGAAATTACTCCACTCCGTCTTACTGCCGAGAATAACTTTAAACTTCTTTGTGAAGTTTACCCTCTTTGCAACGTCGTTTCTTGGAAGAAGGTGTACCTTCGTCTAAGGCTTTTATTTGTTGAGATGACATTATTTTCTCTTTGCCACAATCCCTGCTGCCATGAGCAACATGGTATGTTTTGACGTACCCCTGGCACCGAATACCATTGTTTGTGAGCAACTCAAGGAGCTGATTTATTATTAGGCTATATAGTGGGAGGGATGGATGTCCACTCTGTGGGCAGCCCCTTGCAGTACCAAGACGAATCTTACTTTTACTTACCCACAGTGGTTTCAGCTATCCTAGTACGCAGTACAGCCTCTATCCATCTGCATACTGGAGCCGCCACATTCCTTTTCTCCAGTGCCTTGATAACGCTTGCATGGGATGCATTATCAAAATTGATGAAAAGCGCTTATCGCAACCTGTGGTCTAAAAAGCATGAACCAACTGATATCACTCCGAAGTTTATGTTGTCTGTTTGGTGGGCTTTCAAAGGGATCGTAGATTGTGAGTTTTGCTTGACAATATTTCGATTAGTTTTGAAGTGTATTGTGATCGGCTGGACAAATTGAGGAATGCACTCAAACAGAAGAGGCCAGAATCGATCAATAGATAAGGTGTAGTGTTCCACCAGAATACCTGGTAATACCTCATAAAGTTTTATGACTCGCCAATCGTGTTTGCAGCACGAATGCGATGTGCTACCACACCCACCATATTTTCTAGATTTGGCACCTTCGGACTGTTAGTTTCATAAAATTTTTTATACAATAAAAAAATTGTGTTTAAAATGCACCAAAAAAAGAAGATATTTCTTATGAACGACACAATAGTATGTATGTTTCTATTAGTTCACACCATATTCGATTCGGCGCTGATTTTTACTTGAAGGAACTTGTAGTAGTATTTCAGTATTTGTTGCACCTTTTGATAAATTTTTCTGTCTGTCAGCGTTTCGAGTTCTGCCTTTTTTGTTCGAGAAATACGGACCACGGGGGTGGATTGAGATTTTGGAAAAGGAGGGTTTGAAAAATAACTATTATTTGGAAGAGAATTCTGTAACAGCGGATGCTGATGAAAATATGGACTATTTATATGGGCACATTTTAGTTAAATGAACTGATTCAGCTGTACATGTATTACCTAGAGGATATGTGCTTATTAAATCCGATCGAAGTAATAAATGAAAATAATGTCGAATTTTGCCTTTCCTGGCTTCTGAGGGGAGAGTTTCAAACCCGAAAACGTGTGCATTCGCCACTGCCGATACTGTACAATACTATATTAAGTTATTAAATCAATGATGTAATAACATTTCCTTTTAGAACTCTTTGAGCTGCTGGTTATTGAATCCTGCTTAAAATGTTATTATGATATGTGCTTCTGTTTCCATAGCTAAATTGCCATATTCTTCTTTTAATGATAAAACTCTGCCCTTTAACGCTTGACTATCTCCGCGCAAATATGGCTATTGCTCATTAACCATGCGCCACCACCAACGAAAATGCAACGTTATCCGATCTATTGTTTCATGCTCAGTCATCGGTTTTAGTGCTTATTTTCGTTTAACGTTTCGCTGAACACAATAACCGTTAGGATTTTATGTGCGTTTCATTAACTGGTCATGGCAATTGGAACTAAGGCATGCATCCTTAAACCTACACTATAGGCGTACAGTGCGTAAAATGCCACGATAATGATTGCCATATGAAAGTTAATTAAATGCGAAATGGCAATTCGATAGCTAAATGAAGTCGGCGTTGCTTAGCGCTGCGAAAATTGGTACATCATATGCCAAATAACTGCAAAAATGTGCGTTGATTCAAGTAGAAATGGTGTAGACTTAGTTGATGTGGTCGATTGTGCAATTTTGTGGCTAAACATTTTTCCGTTGCACACATTGCCACCTTATCTGTTTCTTACTGGAACATATACATTTATTGTTTTGCCATGTAAATGTGAATATTTGATTGCGATTGCTTCGAATCACTGATTTGAGTTGCTTTATCAAATCATGGTCATCATGTAGGAAAGGGACGCGCCTAAAAGAAATAAGTCAAATAAACTTGATATAGATTTGCATAGCTTATCCGATTTCAAATATGCAGGGTGTATTTGATAACTTTTTATTCAACATGTCCCATAGAAACCCTCATATCTGTTGGCTAAAAACTGGAACGGTAATTTTTTACTGAAGCGAATTATTTAACAGCAAATCATTCAAGCTCCCGGAGCTTCTGAGTCTGAGTATTGCTGTGTGTGATCAATTGTTATCCCGAAGGAATACAATTCCTCCCTTTTTGCTTGGCCGCTTCTGGGCGTTGTTTCCTTAAACCGATCGGATTATTGACAGCACAGATAACCTGAAGGAATTGCATTAATCCACGAATAGAAACTATTTGGTAGTGAATTCGTTTCGAATTTCATGGATTTCTCCAATGTTTTTCAAACAATTTGCGTCACAGCGGCTATTCGAGGCGCCTTTTTCTTTGCTCACATACCAACGAGGCATACATGGACAGGAAGAAGTTGCTGAGGAAGAGACGTAGGGAGCTTTGTGTGACTGACGACGCAAGTTATCAAACTTTTACGAGGGCTGCTATATATATTTCTGGCCTAGTAATGAAAACAGGAATATTTATCTACGAAAATAGTTTTATTGTTTTTCAAGATATTCTCCATCAAGATTTATACACTTTTGCATGCGCTCAAACGAATTTTCGAAGCACTTTTTCCACTCCGATGGAGACACCTCTAAAACATGGTTTTTGAATGCTTCCACAGCATCTTCTGGACGAAAATCGTTGACCACGCATTAGTGTGGGAATAAAAAGAAATCATTGGGTGTCAAGTCAGGGCTGTACGGCGGATGACCCATCGATTCGACGTTTTGGCCGGTCAAAAAGGCACTGGTTAGAGCCGATGTGTGAGAGCTTGCATTGTCATGGCAAACAAATGGTGGAGTACCACTCAGAGTTGACCGTCCTACGTTGCTCAAGCGGAAAAGTCGTCACATGACCAGTTTTGCCAAAGAAACAGGCGACCATTTGCTTCGAAGTGCTTCTTCCACGAACAACTTTCGTTGGATTTGGCTCGTCTTGAAAGACCCATACGGTCGATTGCTGTTTTTTTTCGGGCTCATACGCATAGATCCATGATTCGTCACCTGTGACGATCTTATAAACGCCTTTTGAAGCACCGCGATCGTATTTTTTCAATACACACGAGCCTTTTTTTGAGCGATTGTCAAATTGTGCGGGATTCAACGAGAACAAACATTTTTTACGGCCAGGTGTTCATGTAATATCGAATGTATGCTGGTGGTAGAAATGCATAGGTATGCCTCTATCTGAAGGTATGTTACATGACGGTCTTGCATTATCAGTTCACGTACGGCATCGATGTTTTCTGGCACAACGGCTGTTTTTGGATGACCTTCACGGAATTCGTCTTTGAGCGAGCGTCGGCCACGATTGAATTCGTTGTACCAGTTTTTCACAGTACTATAGGATGGTGCTTCATAGCCATACAAAGATTTTAGTTCATCGATGCACTCTTGTCGTGATAATCCACGTCGAAAGTTGTGAAAAATGATCGCATGAAAATGTTCACGAGGTAATTCCATTTTTTGGCCGAGATGAATTTTTTAATTCCCTGTAAATAAAACAATTCACGATTAAATGACAAAACGTTCTGAGTGATGTTATGCTAAAAAATGTCAAACTTTCAAATGGAAATGTCAAATTGCACCTGGCAACACTTAGTGTTGCCTAGGCCAGAAATATATATAGCAGCCTACTTATGGAAAAGAGTGAGGCGGATAGACTCAAAGCGCTTTTCCCTATATAGGAGTTTTTAGGTAACACAACGGACCGATCGACATCTTGAGCTAACTTAACCTTACCTAAAGAGGTGATCACGTAAGATACTACAATATCTCGTCCATGTGGAAAAAATTATAAATACTGCAATTTTAGTATATTTTGGAATCGCGACAACTCCGACTTCTTAGTTTTGTCGAGCTGAGTCAATTCGAAGTTGTTGGTATTCTTATTTGGGATCCTTTTTTCATGCTGAAGATACTCACAATTCATCGGAATTATTAGTTTCGTTGATTATTTTGGGCTTTGTAATCTGTTAGATTTAAGATAAGTAAGGGATTAACTTTTTGCATCCAAAACTGTATCCGGTGCTGCCGGTCTGACTACTGGAGTTCCATCTGCGCTGGTGGCGAGGTTACACTGCCTTTACTCGGTCGTTAGTGCCTCGTTCATATTAAACAGGTATCACGTGAACATGAGGTTGACATTTGGGAGGGTTAGGCTGTATGTTCCCAACACTAAAACCATTTGTTCATTTTAGGTGTTAACTAATGGCAAACGGTAAACTGCGGAATGAAGGAGCACTAATGGTCGTCAGTTAACGAGTGAATGAGTGGGCGGTACACTTAATTTATGTTTCGTGTGTCACTGATTGACGCGATAAAACCGTTAATAGAACAGCAATTACAAGGCAATTGGGCAAAAACTTTCCTAACAAGACAATCAGTGTATTCTCAACACAAAATAAATAATACCTAAATACTTGTGACATGCAGTGATAGTGAACACGAGCTGTAACGGCGAAGAAGACGCGCAACTTGTGAAATGTTGCTCGACAATAATGAATGAAGCATAAATATGAACAGAGTCACAGTAATAAATCAAAGCCTTAGAAGAGGCCTAAGCATGTTATGCGACAACAATAAAAACTACAAAAACAAATAGCATAGAAACAAAGACCCCACAATTTGCATGTTTGGCAAAGTTGATGAATTGAGTTGGCAGGAGGCGGCCGGTAAAGGCATAACACCAAAAGTCCAAAAGTGGCACGCGAATCGATATGGCCGGCACTGTGTCTTTCAAGCGAAATTTGCATAAGAAATTCATTAAATTTAGAGGAAAAAGTCGAAACTTGACTAATTTAATTGTGAATTAAACGGCGATAAAGCGTGCGGCAAGCGACGCGTGTTCGTCTACTTTACGATTAACGCAATGTGGCAATTTGACAGATTTGATTTAGCGGAAACGGAAGGCGACGACAAATCACCGGCAGAAGTATGGAAGGCGCCGTTATGCAGTGGGGAAAACTCACATACGGAAAGAGTAGTTTGTGCACAAGTAATTGAACCGGCGACAAAAAATTATAAAAAATAAAATAAATAAAAAATATATAAAAAAAAATTGGAAAAAAATTAAAAAAAAAAAAAACGCAGACAAACTGAAACAAACGCATACGGCATTTGTGTGTTTGTGTGTTGTGGATATGTGTGCGAAGTTCATAAAAAAGACATGACAAAGTGTGTGCAGAATTAATGACAGCAAGTGTCAGACGCAAACCTTTAAACATGCAATCAAAGTCAAAAACCGATACATGCAGCTGATAGAGTGCGGCCAGCGCTGTGACAGCTGTGAGGGCAGCAGGGAAGATAGAAACTGTAGCGTAAAACATAAAGTGATGCCGTAAAAACATAAGTGGCAAAGCGCTGTTGACTTAAGTGTTGATTTTAGTCATTTTTTTTTTTTTTTTTGTTTTTGGCCGATGGCGTGAGTTTAAGGACAATGGCCAGCTGCTTAAGGCGGCTGGTTGCGCACCAGCATTCGGTGTTTCGTAGTGTAAATAAAAAGTGATGAGTGCAAATAATGCTACTACCGCTGGTGGAGCCAATGCCCGCAAGCGCTAACGATGTGTTGTGCAAATAAGCAAATAATAATAATAATAACAACAAGCAAGTATATACCTTCAAGTAAAAATGTGAGCATAAACAATGTAATTGTCCCCAAAGCGCCGCGCCGACTGTGTCATCTTGGCGTTACCGCCCATCATCTGTGTCTCTGTGTAGCCGGTAGGTTTGTGTGTCCTGGGGCTGTAGTTGCCTTTCTGCATTGGGAATACAATGAGGATTTTTCCGCTGCTTAACTGCTGATGCTGGTTTTGCAATTAATCACACTCGAACCGTGGCAGTGGGGCGTCAATAAAGCAACAACAAGCAGGAACTTCATTGGTTGGCTGGCAGCACCGTATGACCATGAGTGATAAACTACGAGCATTTTTGGCACTTGCTGCTGCGAACTTTTTAGCCGCCGGTTAAAGTGTCGAACAATGACAGATGTTGGTATTGGTTGCTGTCAAATGTTGAGTACATCCAGCAACGGTCGCTGCTGCTTGTACTTGTTCTTTTCGGCGCTCTGCCTCGGGGACTTTGTATTCGTAGTATGTTTTCTAGCCAGCCATCCGCTGCTGTAGTGACCCGACGCGTTCTAAATATGCTGCTGCTGCACAAAGTTTTGTTGGTAATAATAGCGTTGAGGATGCAGCGTGGCACAGTGTTTTGGAGATGACTAAAATTTGAACAGTTTTATTAAGTGAAGGTACGTGTATAAAAAATAAGTCATATTACTACTTTGTTAGTAGTTTTGTTTACCTAACGGTTGTTTGTATCAGCTACTCGTAAAACGAATGAATATAGATATAGGGTTGTAAATATGTAAGAGATCAGGATGATGAAACGAGTTGAAATCCGGTAGTCTGTCTGTCTGTGTTGTATTGAAGAAGTAGTCGTGTTGTCTGAAACCTGGTTTCGTATTGAATGGTTCGATAGCCCGAAGATGTGGTCTTCAAAAATATCGGTAATTTTTGTGCATAGAAATCCCTTTAAGGGTTTATAATATTTTAAGAACACATAGCAAAGTTATTTTAGAAAAAATTTAAATATTTTTCGAGTAACATGCGATCTTTGATGGCCTAAAAAATGTCCGCTGACTGCTGCTCTGATTTCGGAGTTCTTCTTGGATGAAAACTAAAAATAATAACTAGCGGTGGAACAAAAAAATTCGAATTTTAAAATTTTGGACTGTCAAATCAATAACTGGTAGACTGGTTATTGTATGAAAGTTTGAAAAATGTTGATTCTAGAAACACGATCAACTGATGGAGCTTAGTCAACTGAGTGGCTACACTTTATAAGCCTTCAACGCAAAAATTTTTGAGACATCGAGTAGTATCTAATTTTTAAAAGTATAAACTATCGAAATATGAAAAAATAAATACTTTTTTTAATCCTCACCAAGAATGCCCCACAAGTGACGTCAGCTACCCGTCGCACAATGAACAGTGGTAGAGTAAATTTTTGTATAATTCCTCTAGGCTTTGGAAAACAGTAGTCTTTCAACGCCCCTCACACTTTTTGCCGGTGGCAGTCAAATGCTCTCATGTTGTCACCAACCCTCTAAAGCTGCTTTATACTACTTAATATCTTCTTTTCCCGTTTTTTGACAATTTTATTACTACGATTGTTGTTCCTGCATTAGTTCATTATTATTGCATCGAAATTTACGCCATCAATTCGAATCATCATCAGCAAATCAGCCATTTCAGTCACTCAACCATATGTTGTGCATATGAACATTAACACCACCCCTCCCTCAAACATATTCTTCTATACTCACCCTAAACTCGTTCCGCTTTCGGGTGTATTGGCAATTGCTAGTGAAAATTCATGCCACCAATCGTTGGGCTGCTTAACTGTCGTCGGCTTGAAATCATCCACACACAAATATTGTCACAACCTCCATCACTTACGTTGTTTTTGTTGTCGCTGTTATGGCTTGGAAGTGATAAAGTGGCTGTGAGTGAATAGTGTCGATTGATTTCATAAATTTTTGCCGGAAAACGAAACGGATGTGATACGTTTGCGGAATGAGCGAATGTGTGTGGGTCTTGACAATGAACCATTTGCTGTTATTTTATTACGATTACAGTTTTTGAGATGGTTTCTGGTACACTGAATTTGATGCGATATCCTTGGGATCGGGATTTTGCTATTTGATATGATGATGGGAATTTAAGGGTATTTTATGGGAGTGCCAGATTTTGGGGTTATAGAAACCATAATTGTAGTGTATTGATAGTACTGAGTGATTCCTGGAAGTGAGAGTACAAATTGGTATGATCTAAAATATTATGTAAAGCATTGGTGCAATATGCGAAGAGATTTTTCAGATCGGACTACTATGAAATGTAAAGTGATCCTTTAAAATCAATCATATTTTTATATGTAAGGTGGGTCACCTCCAAGCGGACCTGCGGTCTTCACGTCCGCGAAAACTCCTAAAGAACCTGAGCTCCGATCGACTTGAACTATGATTTTATGATTGAAGCTTTTGGATTTGGTTGAATCCTGGGCTGGTGGTGGTGGTGGAGTGAAACCCTACAGAAACGGCTGGCGGGTTAATGCCCGACCCGTTAAAACTCTGGCATACCGTGAAGAACGTTCCTCTTCTCTTGTCATTAAGTTGATGTGGTAATTGCTCCATAGGAGCGTGCTTCAACCCTCGTCTTGACCTTTTAACAGAGATAACTTTGGTACCATTAAAGCGACCGCATTCCGGAGTTCGATAGTGGCTCTGACTGGGGACCCAAGATACATAAATAATAAAACCGAAAGTACTAGAACGGATGTGGGTGGAAGTAGATCGGAATCGACCTTACAGTCGTACAGTTTTCCAGATGGGTCTTTACCAGAAATGATGGAATCGTCCTCCCCTCTCTTTCAAAAGAACAGCTGCCGGTTATGGATAGAAGGCCAGTAATCAGAAACGTGTCGGTTGGATTTGTAGGTAAGGCGGAAGTGTGAAGCGGAAAAGCTAGCACCTACAGGGAAACCTCTGCTAGATTCATGGTGGTTTCGGGGACCACAGACAATGCTAAATCCCTGGTAGAAAGCAGGCGACGGCAGCTAGGAAGCTGAAGTCGGACTGCCAGCTCGTAGCAGGCAGACTATTCAGGAATCTGAGCAGCATACCAGCACACTTGAATGGGCTATAAGAAGCTTAGCGGCGTCGAGGTTTGCGGATCAATAGACTTCACTGAGTCCCAAGCAAAATTTAAGCGCCAGTAGTCGCATGAGGGGGAATCCTCCATTAGAAAGAAGCCGAGCACTAACCAAAATTTTTATTTAAGATGTTTTAATTTAATAAAAAAGGTTCAGTTTATACTAAAGAACCGGATGTATGAAGTCTTGAAAGTAAAGCACAATGTGCAACTGTGTATCCTTTGCTATTTCATGTTAAGTGATGCGGCAATAATAATACTTTGTTTTTTATTGTAAAGTCTGTCTTGTTGTTGCATTAAACTTATTTCCCAACTTTAGCTAACTCTATTAACACAACACCAGCATATTATGTTCCGAACCAATGAAAAGCAAACAAGTGATTAACTCAAAAGTAAAAGGCCACGAAGGGTTCACTGGCAACCAGGCAAAACGACAGCACACTGAAAGTTCATCAACGAAAAAGGTCCATCTCGGTTGCGGAAGTGACTCTTTTTTGCTTCAATCAACTCAGATTCAACTGCTTCGGAGCTCAACTGCAGCTGGGTTGCTTGGTGAACGGCCACCAACAGCTGTACCATGGAGCTGTACGTACTCACGTTAAATGGCAAATTAATGCCAAACATTTCAGTATTACTCAGATCAGTTCCACCAGTGAGTGGTACCATCAAAAATAACCACAAACACCAACTCAATTTTGTACAAATACGAGTAAGCGGCGAGTTGATGTAGAGCTGATAGTGCTAATATGTGCATATGCTAGACAACAACAATAGAACTGTCTGTGATATGGAGAGTGTAGGCAGCAGACTACTACTGCTGCAAGAAATTTGTATGAGCGGACAGTTAACGGGGAATTTGCGATCGACGACGAACTCAACGGTTACTGAAACGCCGCTGACTGCTGTTGGTTTATGAACTTTCCCTTGTTGTTGTAGCTGGAAATTCCGCGCCTGCAAGCTTGTCGCAGTGTTGTGGTGAAGGATTGCATGCTTGACTGACTGCACCAAAGTGCTGCTGCTGCAGTCATGCTCATGTGTTGCGGGATTTCATATTGCTGTGTAGCTGTTGCTGGCCTTTGAGCTAGCAAATTTCTGGTCACATGACAATACGGACAGCAGCGCTGATGATCCTTCATTCAACCTATGCGACACAATACCTCCACACGACTCTTCAAATCGACCGCAAATTTGGCAGCTAACGGCGACTAGCAGTGTTAGTGATTTCTGCATGATTTCCTCGCCACGGCATTGTTGTTGGTGTGCGCGCAAAATATTATTGTTGTTGACATTTGTTAGTGCTGCTGGCGATGATGAAGTAGTTTCTATTGTGCAAATATACATACCATACGACTACATGCATGCCAACTCTTTCGAGATTACATGGACATGTGTGCATGCATATATGTGTGCAGTTAGTTAGGCGACATTGCAACATGCCATCAAAGGCCACTGCTTGCCATCGCTATTTTGCACCGTGATTGTTGCTGTCGTTGCATATGCACTCAGCCATGTTTGTTTGTATTCACTTTGCGCGCCGCCGCCACTGCATCCTCAGACCCCAGTGCAGCGTATCCTGTGTATGTCCTGCCTGATGTGGCAATTGTGTTTGCCAATAGTGGGGGGATGAGCTCTGCCAGGGAGCACGTACTCATAAGGGTCGCTTGTGGTTGTAATCGTTACGTTAATGTTGTCCATGCTTGTCCACACTCTTCAGCCATAGACATGTTCATAAACATATGCGCTTTATTGTGAATCTTACACATACAAATACATACTACTCGTCTATAAGTGAGAATTTTGCTCGAAACACCACTTTTGAACTAATTCGGCTTGGAGCTATTTAAGATGGGGACTAGTTACTTAGAAAGTTAGGAAATTGCCTAGTTTGCACTCGTATTGACTTTCCTCAATCCGAAATTGGACTTTCTGGATTCCTTTCGCAACAGCTGTACCAAGTACGCTATGTCACGTCATTCACTCTGTCACAAATGGTTCTGTAGGCTAAGATTTTTGGAACGGCACAATAATGGTTCCTTTATTAACCATATTATATAAATACTTATTTGACCTAAGGTCTCTTGGTTTCAGATTCGCCAAAGAAGGCTCCAGTTATTTACAATTCTTCTAGATATATAGATAGATAGAAATTGGGCTTGCACTGCGACCTAAGGTCTATTGTGTCATCCCCTCTGCCACACAGACTTTCGTATGTTCACTATGATAAATTCAGGATCCTTCTGAGTATGAGATCTCTATCGATGATCGGATATACTCGTAAAGATCCAAGAGCCTTGATACTGCGTATACAGACTGATGCACAGTCTAGAATCAGGTGTTTGGGAATTTCCGGTTCCAGGTTGTAAAACCTGAAGTTTACACCAGGGACTATACCCGTCTGAAACAGGTTATTTTTTAGTCTGTAGTGCCCTGTGTAAAATTCCCTCTGGTTACGTTGGAGATTTATTTTTACACGCCGACTTATAGAAAAATCTTCCACTTGGAAAATGCTTGGTCACAAAGGTAGGAAAGTTTGGTGCAACAACTGGTTACTCTTCTATGAATAATGGTCTATGATGACTTCCCTAACTATTCAAGTTTTAAGATAGTCTGGAAAGCACTATTTGATGGTCTTTACGTCACATCCTGTTCCTTAGTACATAAGCGAGATATTTATGCCGAATGGGTGCGTTTTCATTAGAGAAAACCTCAACTGCTACAAAACAGTTTATTTTTTATATATCTGTGTGAGTTAGAGAGCTAGAGTCTGATCTCACCTCCAGAAAGAAAATTTAATGAAGAAAACTGCACCCTTTTTAAAATTAACTAGTTTCTTTTAAATATCTTTCTAAGTAGAGTAAGCCACGTTATCGTAATTGCCACTAATCCTAGTAAATGGGGGAAGGTAGCCTTTGTCTTAATATTATATAATATATCTTCTTCTTTACTGGCGTAGACACCGCTTACGTGGTTATAGACGAGTTAAAAGCACCGCGCCAGTCGCTTCTTCTTCCAATTGGAGGTTCCAAGCGAAGCCAAGTCCTTCTCCGCCTGGTCTATCCAATGGAGTGGAGGTCTTTCTCTTTCTCTTCCTCTGCATCGAATACTTTTAGAGCTGGAGTATTTTCGTCCATTCGGACAACATGACCTAGTCAGTGTAGCCGCTGTATTTATATCGTTGAATTATGTCAATTTCGTCGTATATCACATATAGCTTGTCGTCCCATCAAATGCGATGCGCAAAGGACCACAAATGTTCCGCTGAACCTTTCTCTCGGAAATTCGTTACGCTGACTCATCACATGTTGTCATCGTCCAAGGCTCTGCACCATGTAGCAGGGCGGGAATAGTGAGTGACTTATAGAGTTTGTTTTTTGTTCGTTGAGAGAGGACTTTACTTCTCAATTGTCTGCTCAGTCTGAAAAAGCACCTGTTGGCAAGAGTTATTCTGCGTTGAATTTCGAGGCTGACATGGTTGTTGCTGATAACACTGGTTCCAAGATAGATGATATTATCTACGATTTCGATGTGATGAATGTCAACAGTGACGTGGGAGCCTAGTCGCGAGTGCGACGACTGTTTGTTTGATGACAGGAGATATTTCGTCTTGCCCTCGTTCGCTACCTTGTCCGTTTTGGAGAAAGCAGAACTACCGGCTACTACTTGTTCAGGCCAATGGTTTCAATATCATCGGCGCACGCCAGCGGATAGTAGGTATACAAATTTTATTGGTTCGGAGTTCCTCTCGGAGACATTTTTTGAGTTCAATTCATTACGAAATGGAGTCCAATATATGCGTTACCTAAACATTATTCTCTAGCACCGATATGGTATAATCTGTTTTACTTTAAGTGTATTATCGTAAGATTCTTTATTTATTTATTTAGTAGTGACCGAGGATGGTGGAGGGCCTAGAAATCGGAGACAATTCCTCCCGGGTTCGGAGCTCGGGGGTCCACTGCAATAATTTTTTGCAGATCTTTTTTCTCCTATAATTGAAGGATCAGACAGTCCGAACCCTATATCCTCTTGGGTCCCGTTTTTCTCTCTTCAGCACTGTGCAGAGACTCAGGCATAGGATAAGCTTAAAATTAATCATTTCCATGAAATAAAAATTACTATGCGCGTTAAACTTTTAATGTTTTGCCTAGATGATGGCATAGGCATTACATTGTCTCTTTGTTTTTGCTTTTTTCATGCATTTTCAACAAATTCGTTAACCAAATGAAAGCCGCTAACACTATGTAACACACACGCACATACACAGAAGCATACATGGTTTTGGGGAGTACCAGCAGCGAGTTTATCAAATCAAATACCACGGACTATGTGCAAGATACCAGCAAATTTGAGCACTGCTTGAGCTAGTCGAGCCAACAGCGGCCGCAGGAATTGCACCAACAGACAAACGCCGCCGCAGGTTAAGCGAAAAGTTGGTGAAATTTTTGGTGGTCGACCGATTGCCAACAGCAGCAACAACAACAATGCCACAAAAGAAGCTGTGATGTGACGAAACTGTCGTCGCGACTATTGCTCCCCCCACCCTTGGCCAACAAAATTGCATATGTCTGTAAGAATGTGTGCTGGTCGCTGGTGTGCCACCAAATCCTGGTACGCAGTGTAGCAGCTGTGCGCAGCTGAGGCTATTGCGGCTGCAAGCGGATTGCGGATTTGTGGGCTGCGGCAGTCAATGGTTCGTTGAATTCACTTACGCGAGCATCTATGGTATGTTTGCATGTATGTACGTGTGTATTGGCATAGCTGCTGGTAGGCGAAGTTGGTAGTTGGGGCAAATGCCGGCGCTGCTCAAGCCCAAACAGCTGCGACATTGTGGGCTAAATGGTAAATAGCTGGAAAGTTGGTGGCCGGAGTTTGTTGGCGGTCACACACTAGTTTTGTTGGTGGTTGTGGCGATGGTATCTTTTGGCGCGCACAGCGGTAGACATGCTGGGGTCGCCAGCACACACACACACATCCATACATACATAAATGAAAACGCGTGCATATGTCGCGTTATTGGTATTTGTAATATTTACTTTATTGTTATTACACACAGTTTCTTTTGGCTGCTTCGTTTTTGCTTTTGCTCTTTTGCCACAAAAATTTGCCATTATTTGCCAAGCGACAGCTATTAAAAATTGTCCTTACGACGCTGTCCTGTAGCGCGCACTACTTCGCCGCGCCTTGGCGGTTGACAACGGTTGATGGCCCTTGATCGGTACTAATGATAGCGACGTTTATGAAGGCGGCGCACGTCCATTCGAACGGGTGATGATGAAGTCGTCGCTTGACTGGCAGCGCGCTGGGTTATTGCCTGCTAGTTTTGACGACCGTTTGCGCGGATTATGATGCTGCTAGTTATAAAATTGCTTGCATTGTTATTTGTTTTTGTTGTTGGTGCTAGCGCATGCTACATGTCATAACTGTCAACGCCGCTACTGTGGAAAGCAGCGCGCGCAGCAGCGTTGAGGGCTGTAAAGCGCGCGCGCTCCTTGCTTTGTTTGTTTGGCGAGTGACAGGCGAGCGCCGCGCCGCCAATTTGGCACACGTCCGTTATAGTCGTGGCTGTGCTGCGCGCACCTTTTGTTGTTGGCGCTGCCTGATTATGCCAGCGTTTTTGCTGCTGCCGCCGCTGTTGTTGACACCAATGACAATGCAGCAGTAGCGCAGAGATAAGCAACAACAACAACACCGTCATGGCTATTAGAAAGGACAATCCGAAGCACACCACACACACAATCACATGTGTGTGCACACACTTGCGCCATTTCGTGAAAGGGCTGCGTAAGCATACGCTTCCAGTACGAAATGAGCACCGCGGCGAGGCATGGAGATAACAAAAACAAGAGCATTTTTTCTACAAAGACACTACACTACACCTTTTTAAACTCACATGTCAAACGAAAACAAATAGTACAAGAAACAACAACAACAACAAATATAGTCGTTTGTGTCGGGCCACAAAAAATTTGCCGCCAAAGTTACTGCCGCTGTCATCGCCTGTGTTCTCGACCAAATTTTCACTTCATTTTCCCCGCTCGGTTTTGCTGTCTTTTATTTCCTTTTTGCTTATTGGACATATTTCGTATGCTATTTCTTTGCTTATTTGCCTTTGCCTTTGTGATTTGTTCTTGTTACTCCTGCCGTATTTGTATTTGTGCTTGTGGCATATGTGTGTGTGTGTGTGAAGAGTTTTGTGTCTCTTTTACTTTTACAAACTCTGTGCTTTTGTTGTTGTTGTGCCGCTTGATTGTGGCTTTACGGTTGTTTCGGATTTGTTCTTCATATCGTTATGCTGTTTGCTTGTTGTTATTGTTTTTTGTTCTACTACTCCTTGGTACATACTATTATGCTGGTTGATTTTTCTATTTGCACAAAGGAAAATGAATGCTTCGTTGATCACAAATCGCATATGGTGGCGCATAAGAAAAACACATAGCAGCTTACAGTGGGCTCAACTGCACTTCGAACTGGTGCAAGGAATGTGGGAATAATACTTCAGGCATTTAATTTTTGATCTTAGGTGGTTTAATCTTCTTCTTTACTAGCGTAGACACGGCTTAGCCTATGGCCGAGTTAACAACAGCGTGCCAGCCGTTTTTCATTTAGTAATTTGGCGGCAATTCGAGTTACCAAGTGAGCCAGGTCCTTCTTCAACTGATCTCTCCAATGGAGTGGGGGTCTTCCTCTTCCTCTGGTTCCCCTGGCGGGTATTGTGTCGAATACTTTCAGAGCTGCAGTGTTTTCATCAGTACGGACGACATGACCTAGCCAGCGAAACCGCTGTCTCTTAATTCGCTGAATTAAGTCAATGTCATCGCATAACTGGTACAGCTCATCGTTCCATCTAATGCGATATTCGCCATGCCTCTGCACAATATAAGCGGACGGGCATAACGAGTGACTTAGAGAGGTTGGTTTTTATTCGTCGAGAGAGGACTTTACTCCTCAATTGCCTACTCAGTCCGAAGTAGCACTTGTTGCCAAGAGTTATTCTACGTTGGATTTCGAGGCTGACATTGTTGTTAGTGCTAATACTGGTTCCAAGATAGACGAAATTATCTACGACTTCGAAGTATGACTACCAATAGTGTGGTGGGAGCCAAGTCGCAAGTGACCCAGATCCATCTGCTTTGTTTCCTTATCCAGTCTGATAAAAGCAGAAATAACTGCTCGTTTCTGCTCTGCAGCTCGAATTATTTTCTCCAGCAAGATATTGAAGAAGTCGCACGAAAAGGACTCGCCTTGTCTAAAATCTCGTTTGGTATCGAACAGCTCATAGAGGTCCTTCTCAATCAAGATGGAGCTTTTGGTATTGCTCAACGTCAGCCCTATTAGTTTTGCGGGAATACCAAAATCCGACAAAGCGGCATAAAAGCAGCGTCCTTTTCGTGCTGTCAAAAGCAGCTCTAAAATCGTCGAAGAGGTGGAGGTCTTTTCCAAGATTTGGAATAAAGACATACTGATAAAGTCCAATCAGTTTGTTGACGGTGGGCTTTACTCTTTCACACAGTATGTTGGATAGAATCTTATATGCGATGCTGAGAAGGCTTATCCCACGGTAGTTGGGTAGTTGGCGCAGATTGTGGGGCCTCCCTTTTTGTGAATTGGGCGGAGCACACTTAAATTCCAATCGTCGGGGATGCATGTTACAGAAATTGACTCGGATCCGTCCGAGGGCCAAAGGTCATATCGATGATCTAACCCCGTTTGGATCTATCAGTAGCAAGTCAAAATTATTATTCCTGGAGCAGCACCTAGCTGTGGGGTTGCTTTCTATCTTCCTGATCCGTGCTGGCATTGAGTCCAACACGAATCCGGAGGAAAAAAAAACAGAGAAATATACCTATATCGTACATAAAAAATAAAATTGAACTGTTATAAAATAAATCACATAAGGTAGTTCGTCAAAAAATATTTTTTTAAATAATTCGCCGTGTAAAAAACATGCTACACGCCATAGCGCACAGTGAAGCAATCCTGAATGCACAAACGAAACGATAATTGCGGCGATCTGATATGGCTGACGGTGCGCGCATTTTTTGAAGATACGAATGCCGAAGACAGTGAGGGCAGTAAGCAGCAACGGCAGAGACAAGTAGGCACACATGTGGACAGGCAAACCGCATCGAATAAGAAGTACCTATGTATGTATGTCACGGTGGCGGTGACGTAACGATGATGATGATGATGATGCTGCGTTGAATGGTGGTGCGATGCCACCAACCACGTCGCGCTGCCATTACACGGTTGTCGCAGCCAGCTATTACCACGGCCTTCGCAGCCAACACACACCGGCCAATGCACATTGATGCGCAGCAGCAGCACCAGCAGCAGCGAAAGGAGCAGCAAGCCAAGCAGCGACAGATTGGCATTAAAACTGGCGACAGTCGTATCGGCAGAAGAATTAGCAGCATTGCTAGTGTTAGCATCCACCAAAATATTTACCCGGTATTTTTGGCATTTCATTTGCCATTTATATTTCGTTTGTGAATTAACGCGGTGCAGAGCAGTTGATGTATAGCAGTTCAAGCAAAAATAACGGCAGTTCAATGTAGCGGTAGCAAAGTATTCGATGTTTCTTATTAAGTCACACTGAACAGCATAACGTGGAATTCCATTCATGCATTTACGCACAGTCAAGTGGCTGAAGAAAGTGAGAGTTAACAACGAGGCGGGAGACTGCAGTCAACGAATGCAAGCCGCAGAGTGCGCCAGTGTTTAATGTACGATAAGTGCGTGAGTGCGTTCAAAAAAAAAAGAGTGCAAGAGAGTGTTGTTTTTGTATTATGTGTTAAACATTACCACCTGTAGTTGTCTTATATACACCTTGTTCATAGACCGTTCGAAATAAACAAAAAAGAAGACTTAAAATTGTGTATTTGTGAAACGATGTAATGATAGAGTGTGGAACATAAAAACAGTGGTGAAGAGTGTGCTAAGATCCACATTCTGAAAAAGAGGCTCGTCTAACAGCACGATCGGCAGTTTTATTAAACATTACA
Organism: Bactrocera correcta; assembly: GCA_027475135.1. Classification (NCBI taxonomy): domain Eukaryota; kingdom Metazoa; phylum Arthropoda; class Insecta; order Diptera; family Tephritidae; genus Bactrocera; species Bactrocera correcta. The sequence continues at coordinate 59,078,593 of CM050325.1, read as the reverse complement.
AATAGAAAAAAAAACGGCTGTTCAATGAAATTTAAAAAAATAACGAGAAAGAAACGGCAGCCAAAAAGAAAGGAGAAGCATATGATAATATTTACCTTATTATGCCCGTTATTATGGTGTTTTTAAAATAGTTATCTATGGTTATTCTATGGCATGGCATGATAGATCATCAGATCAATTGTCGGCTTCAAATCAGCCGCGCTATTTCATACGGCTAATTCAAGTTCCTAAACTGAAATATATATGTATGTATATATGATGAGCAGTTAAAATAAGAATACGTAATCTTAGAAAAATTGGGATAATCCATCCAAACTGCTAATGTTGTGAAATTTGACCTCAAAGAATCTGACTTTGCTTTCTAAAAGGTTTATTGGTAGTTTCAAAACGGATTTATTTTGTTTTTGTAAAAAAGACAAAATCATATAACATCAGCTTTTAATCTGCTTCGACCTTAAAGTATACAGTATTGAGTGAAATCATTACATAGCGGAAGTTGGGGCCAGTCGAAATACAAAGCAGTGCCATTTGAATGAATGAAAAATAAGCCCATTTTTCTTAAGCAGTCATAGCCTTCCTCTACCAATTACTGCCATCAGCAGATGTCAAGATTAATACTTTCAGAGCTGTTCTGATTCCGACGGCACAATATTGCCTGCGCAGCCGAACGATTGTTTCCCGGTTGCTGATGTCTTCCTGCAATTTGTTCTTCGTTCGCTATCGGTAGTGATATTTTCTTCTCAATTGCCTTGGACTCCCAAAGTAGCATTTGATAGCAAAAGTAAGTTTATTCTATATTTCAGACTAGTATTGATTCTGATACTCATATAAGCGAGATTATCTACATTTTCGGTCAACTGTTATGGTAATGTCAAGAGAGTCACTATATTTGATAACATAGATATTTTTGTTTTTTTCCAATATTAGCCAGAAAAAATCAGGGGGTTATCATGTCTACATCCACATTCTTTATGAAACGGCATGACAGAGTTATCGGCATTATGTAATGGCTTTTGAAAATCTGTGCAAGTTTTAAATAAAAAAGTCACTGGGGAAAAAGGTAATTCATTTCAGCCTAAAAAACCATCCTAAAAAACGACTCTGAGATCGATAGATCCACAGCTGGAATATGCGTACTCATATTTCACGGTTATCTTTCATATCTGAGAACATTGAATACAAACAGATTGTCGACGGCGAGCATCAATTTTTTCACAAAATGTCTTCCATTCAGTTTTGAAATCCCCGAAGGTATGGCTTGTGTCGATTCTCTTTCACGAGTCTTTTCCAAGAGTGGCGCATGGTGAATATCTGGACAGTAGTTAATTTTCCCGGCCTAAAGACACACTGTCAAGGTCCAATCTTCCGTTGGAACTTCGGAAGGATTAGTTAAAACCATTTTGAAAGATTAATTAGGCATAAAAAGAACGATTAGTTCCAAAATCACAAAATTTTTTCGAAAAAGCGTCGTGTCAACGTCTATGAAACAATGCTTTTCAATTACCAGGATGTTATAAAATGTATTGTTACTAGCGATGAGTCCTGGATCTATGCTTTCGATCCGAAAACAGACGATCAATTGGCCGAATATAGTGGCCAAAGTGAGACGAAGCCGAAAAAAGGTCAGAAATAAAGGTTATGTTTATAGTTTTCTTCGATTATTGAGGTGTGGTGTACTCCGAATTCCTTCTAATTGTATTCGTAAAAAGAGGACGAAAATATATGCCGACATCTCTTGATTTCTCGCATTCTGTATTGATCCTTCGTGAGTTTTTCGGCCAAATTTTAAACCAATATCGTGCCACAAGCACCGCATTCGCTTGATTTAGCTCCGTGTGACTTTTGGCTATTCAGCAAACTTAAACGACCGCTCCGAGGAAACCGTTATGAGTCAATTAAAGGCATTACAAGTGAATCGTTACGCGCATTTACGGCTATTTCGAAAATTTACTTTAACAATTGTTTCGAGAATTGGAAATTCGTTGGTAGAAGTGCATTCGGGATAAGGGGCATTACTTTGAGGGGAACGGCGACATATATTTTAAAGAATAAATTAACAATTTTAAATTATGAACAAAGTCTTACTATTTTTTGCTCTTAGTAGTATGAGACATAATTCTCTAATGGTTTGAGCAAAATATATTTAAACACTAATTGGCGATTGGTTGCTTGTTGTTTCGCGTATTTTTCTAATTATTTTAAGTGTTAAATGAAATGACTTCTAGTTTTGACTTGAGTGAGGCTTTATAGTGCTTTAAATTTTTTATTTTTACTTTTGTGAGAAAGTGAGAATTTGTTTGAAAAATTGCAATAAACTTTTTTAATTAGATATTTTTGTTTGTTGTTGTTGCAGGCGGTCAAGATGCGCGTTTGCCAGCGATCATTATAGATCATAGCGCGCTGTCAGTGCTAGCGCTTCTCTTCATTTTCTCAAAACAATTCTCTCACAAAATATTTTAATTTTGTTTTAAATAGAATTTTTATTATTCTCTATATTTTTAAATTGCATACTCCGGACTTTGAGCGGCATACTCGTACTATCTTGGGATCTTTTTGTTTTAAATGCTCAGTATTTGAAGAACTGTTGACGTCTTTACACCAAAACGGAAAGATAGCCGCGACTTGTTAAATACTTATTATATATATATAATTAAAATAAAAATTAAAAAAAATATATATATATATTTTTTTTTGAAATATGTACCGTTATATACGTGCACATATACACTCTTCTCTGCAAAGTGTGGGAAATATTTAATATGAAAGACAAAAAAGTGATAAAATATATTGTATCCATATATTCACATAAGCGTGCAAAAGTAAATAGTAATAAGAATAAGAAAGTGAAGAATGAGCAAAATTTGCTTTGCCAAATAATTTCTGTGATATACTATGTGCATCTATATATATAAACCAAGGTATATAAGTAGGTACGAGTTTAAGTAAGTCGCTTTAAAAATAATTTTGCGTTCAACGCGTCGTAAATTGAAAAGTGTCACTTGTGATTGTCAAGAGCAGTGGCACTCTTGTTGTGCCACCCACCACAGCGGCGTGTTCGCGTATTCATATACTCGAAGGCTTGGCGGTCATTTGCTTTATGTGTGCGTATTTTTGTTTTTGTCGCGTTTTCGGCATTTAGTGCGTGTTTTTGAATTATTGACAATTAATGCACCGCAATTGCGTAAAAGCTATAAATTAAAGGCACACACACATATGCACATGGTACGTAGTGGGAATATTGTGCAGAAGAAACGACCAAGTGCGAACATTTCAAAATGCAACATTGCGATAAGTTAGACTGCGTGGCGTACGCACGAGTGCAAATGATTGCCTCGCCGATTTGCCTGCAATCGGAATTACTATTTTGTGGGCGTTCGGCGTTATTTGCATAATTGACCGCTTGCGGCCGTGACATTGCCGAACGCCGATAATGACAAAATAGTCGGTTGGTTTAGAAGTCAGTGCAGAAATTTGACATTATAACGGGGTTTTCAATAAGAGCGCTACAAAAGTTTTAAGTAAAACAAAAACGGTTTGGGATATCAATGAAATTCTTTATTCCTGTAAAGTACATTTGATGCCATTATGTGTGGAACTCGATTTCTTTTGCATGGCAACTACGGCTACATTTGCAGAAGTCCAGAAGCTGAACACAATTTTCGGCGGTTTTTAAGCATAAATTGTTTCTGGCTTGTTGGCATAGACCATAAACTTGAAGTATCCCCACAGGAAATAGTCTAACGGCGTCAAATCACACGATCGAGGTGGCTAATTGACCGGACCATTTCGTGAGATAACACTTTCACCAAACTTTATTTTCAATGTAACATTCGCGGGGGCTTGTGGCCCTCCTGTTGGAACCACATATTGTCCAAGTCCATATCATCCAATTCCGACCACAAATCTTCGGTTATCATTGAGCGGTAGCGATTGCTATTCACAGTAACGTGCCTTTTTGATCATCAGGGAAGAAGTACCCAAGACGCCGCTGGCCCATAAACCGCACCAAACTGTTTTTTTTTTGGAATGCAATGGTAACTCATGGAGTACGTGTGAATTTTTGCCTGACCAATAATGCATGTTTTGCTTATTGACGTAGCCATTCAGCCAGAAAGAGCCTCATCGCTGAAGATGATTTTTCAATGAAAATGCGGATCATTTTCAAGTTGTTCCTCAGCCCAATTCCCGAGCATCCGACGATTCTGATGATCAAGCGGCTTCAGTTCTTGCATCAATATGATCTTGTAAGGATTTAGGCCGAGATCTTTTCGCAAAATTCGCCACAACGTCACAGAGAAGCCCAACGCTTGAGAACGACGTGTGAGAGACTGATTTGGGTCTTTCTCAATTGATGCACTAGCGGCAGCAATATTCTTGACACTACGGGCTCTTTTTTGTCTCATTGGCGCGGGAACATTTTGTACTGTGCCTGTGAATGTAAATTTTTCCACCAGACGCTCAATTGTTGATCTGACATGAAGAACGTAACTACATTCGTTCGGAATGGATTTCTTAATAGTATTATTTAAAGTATTGCTCCTCTGAAGCCATAACATTTGAGCAACTATTCGGCGCTTTGTGGATTCTATTGCAAATTAACTGACCAACAATGAATTAAACCAAATTTTTTAAACTCTGTTCTGATGTGAAACGTAGTCCGATGAAAGCGTTCTGCAATGACCGAAAAATTGGTAGTCTTAAGGGAAAAAGTCTGGGTAATAAGTCGGGTGAGGCAAAACTTTCTAGCCACTGTTTTTCAAATAGTATTTAACCTGTCTGAGATCGAGCGTTGGCGTGATGGTTAATTATATCTCGTGTCTAGTCGTAAGTCAAGCGAGTTTTTCGGCAATCGCTTGTCTCTATTTGATTAGTTATTATTTAAGAGTTCCTCAATAATAGTTTCACCTGGTTCTAGAATCTCATCCAGCAGTATTTATGGCATGCAATAGTTCTTCTTCCTTCTCTTGGCTTCAATTAATTTGACGCCCGAATTTAAACATTTTTCATGGCTCTTTATGCGATGGAGCTTTCTTTACTCTTTAATTATCAAATATTAGATAAAAAGAAAAGAGTTATGCTGAAAACTCGATTTTAGCCATATTGCTATACGAGTATCGGGCGAAAATTTATTAACTAATTGTCTGTTACATGTGTGTAGTTTTCCCATAAAGTCAACAAAGCACATTTTGCATGTAATAGGATAGAGCGATTTACATATTTACCTACTCATACTCGCATATTTGCCTGTAAGCCGTTACGGTTGACATTGTCACTGCCAGTTGCACACACTCTATCAATTAATCAATACATACCATAGTTCATTATCGAGCGAGAGGCGCACTAGTTGTACTGGCTTCACTTGCTGTAGTTGTTTTTATCATCAGTACCTTTAAAATTGGCCTGGCATATTTTCCAATCACAGACGCACACACTTTCCACCACACGGTGTGTGAGTCGGTGCTGGCGAGTGCCCGCATATTTATGACCCATGTTAACAATTAATCGAACTTAATTGATCATAATTGTGATTCAAGTACTGAACGACTGATTGGCACTTATCACTTGAAGGGTTTTATGGTGACAGCGTTCGCGACTTCGAACGTTTTTTGTTTGTATTTGTTTTTGCTTCCCGGGTACTTACATATATTGATGTTCGCTATGCGTTTGCCTTCACCTTTCCCGCATACAACATTTGCGTTTTCCCACAAACACCAATTACGCAGTGCCAATCGCCAACGCTCGGTCGTTCTTTTATTGCGTCGTTTTGGCTGTGTTGAAAGTCCAATTATCGCTATATTTCGCATTTTTGGCAACAAATTCGTGTCGCAAACACCGTGTACTGTGGTTGTGGTTTTGATTGAGGTTTCATGAAGCAGTTTTCGGATAGTGTGTGGTCCCCACTGTTTGGCACTATCGAGTAAGGTAATAAAGACTAGAGTTTGAGAGAAAAAAGAAAAATTAAAAGAGGTTATCTGTAAAAGAGAAATCCATTATTGAAGATTTCATTAAAAAAATTAGAATTATACGATTTCAAATCTCATAGAAATACTTGGCAAAGGCCTGGGACAATCGATTTGTACAGTATTTCTTTTTGTTCAGCAGCAAAATCATATGTAATGAACACGAAGAGGTAGTTGAGCGATTGCTCTATGTTAGATCCAAACTCTAAAGTAAATAAATAAAAATATTTCCAACCAAGTTACCGGAACTTCTGGGTAGTCATTATCGATATATTTGAGCCGACCTTGTCCTAATAGAATACAATTTCTCTCATATTCGGCAAAGTTGATCACTTCTGGTTGATTACATACTTCAGACGGTTTAATTGTTGGCAGTAAAGATCAGAGTAAAGACTTTGGCCGTGGCAGAGAAGCTTAAACTATATTATTCCAATTGCTGCCAATTTTATCAACCCATAGCAAACTCTTTCTGGCAGTCATTCTGACATCGGTATCGTTTGCGGCGGCTCACAGTTACCCGACAACGACCGTTTCGCTTGAGATCACCAGAATTACTCTCTGTTCATTACCAGTAACCATCCGTTTCAAAAATAGCAGCGACTCGCAGATAGAAATTCGGTCCATATTTTCTCCTCTCTTTTGACATTTCTCTTCAGTAAGATTTGCCATTTCATCATAGAAAGATATATGATCCAATAACGAGTCGAAATTATTAAAATTTACAACCGAAATTCGGAGCCATTGGCCTCCACCTTAAAAGCGCTGCGTCCAATTTATGGTCGTGAAAATTGTCTGTCAGATCAACAATCGAGCGTCTAGTGAAAAAATTTGAATCCATAGATGCAGTACAAAATGTTTCCATACCAATGAGATAAAGAAGTGCCCGTAGTTTTGAGAATATTGCTGCCACTAGCGGATCAATTGAGGAAGAACCAAATCAGTCTTTCACACCTCGTTCTCGAACTACGGTTTTATGCGGTTTATGGGCCGATGGCGTCATTGGGTTGTACTTCTTCCATGATTATCAAAACCGGCACTTTACTGTGAATGGGAATCGCGACAACTCAATGATAACCGAATATTTTTGGCCCGAGTTGGATGATATGGACTTGGACAATATTTGATTCCAATAGGAGGGACCAACAATTCACACAGCATATATCACAATCGATTTATTGAAAATCAAGTTTGGTGAATATGTTATCTCACAAAATGGCCCAGACAATTGGACGCCTCGGTCGTGCGATCTTTACGCCGTTAGACTATTTCTTTTTGGCTTAACCCAAACAAGCCACTATTGATGAACTTCGTACGAATATCGAACGTGAAATTGCAGCATTATCGGCCGATTTATGCTTGAAAATCGTCAGAGTCTGGTTTAAAAAATCTCTATTATTTTTTTGATTAAAAAATTAAAATTTGTTTTGAACTAGTAAGTTATAGAATGACGTGGAAACTCTAACCGTTTCCTGTTGCAATGATCTTCCGCGCATAAATGACCTTTCCTAACAGATATCACTGCATCGCTGCATTAGAACAGTCAGTCGCTGCGAAAAAACCACATACAACCGTGAAGACAATTAAAAGTCTGCCATCGATTAATTATAAAAAAAAAAATATTATATTTTTTAAAGATTTCAGAAAACTTAAAGCCCACACTTTCATTATGTACTGGGCAAGTTGATTGTTTCATTAAACGATATCACTTAAGCATAAACAGTCAAGGAATTAAACGATCAAAAAGAGAAGCAATGTACTCTTAAATGATTTATGCTCTCCTAAACTATGTTGTCGATGCAATAAGAGATATATATACTCGTATATCATATAAAATAATCATTGCAAATACTACTTTATTATTGTTGTTAGGGTCTGCTACCACGTGTACTCCGCCGAAGCAACTTAGCGATATCGCACTGTGAGCGAGAAGTTTTATCACTGCGCGAGAGCGAAAAGAAGGAGCTGTAGCATAAAACAGTTTTGCCAGTTAATACGTGTATTTGATTGGACTAACTTTCGTCTCTAGTAAGAGTGTGCGTATTAGTGCTGCTCATTTAGATATAAACTCATATATGTATGCCTTCATGTGATTAAGCATGTTCGCTTGTGGGCTTGCGTTGGCTAACAGGTGAGCGTAAAAATCTTGCCTTATATTTTCGACGATCACATGGAACCGGTGCTGAGTACAAATAGAGAAACTTGTAGTAGAGCTTGTTGGCTGGTGGGCTTAAATGTACGTTGTATCACCGTCGCTCAGCGGGTCTGTTTCGCGTAGCCAAGTGCTGTTTGGCGTTTGTCTCTTGAAATTTGAATTTTTAGTCGTTTGTTGTGCGTCCTCGTGTCGAAATCGTTGGTAATAATAGCGTGTTCAACGACGGTTTCTACGGTTCGAGTGCGTAACGTGTGTTTTCGGTATTGGAATTTACAGTTCGGTGCGCATAAGAGAATAAAATATCACATAAGCAAAGCAAAATAAGAATAAAATACATATTTATGTATATACAAGTAAGCGTATGATATATCACATAACCGTGAAAATATATGCATATGTTGTAATAAATTATTAAAGTAATTGTGTTGTTGTTAATCAATTTATAAATGTGGCAAAGCATAAACAGGTTGTTTCAGTGTAAAACTAATTGTGATTATCGGTCTGTCTTTAAGCGAATTAGCTAAGTGTGTTGGAGCAAACATCGAAAACTTGGAAAAGTTTATTGACACATGACGTTTATGAAACGGCAAATAAGTGCGCGCTTTTGCTTTCTTTTTTGATTTCGTTTTTAGTAAATGTGTGTCGTTTTATCACAGCGATCGCGCTATGTAACGGTTTACAAATATTATTTTTTTTTGCGTACGTCGCGTAACGCGCTAGAGACCTTAACCGCTAGCCGCTCATGCTCTAAGCGAACTGGATCACAAATTGTTTTTGGATCACAAATTGTTTTTGTTTATATTTAGAATTTTGTTTTTTATATTTATCTTTGATTTTATGCAGCTTTAACGCGCTGTGCTGCTTTACCTACTTTCGGTGTGCGTTTATGTCGCTCATTCTGGCTTTTTCAAATATCTGGCATGCTTTTAATTATCTGTGTCTTTCGCTTGTGTCTGTTTTGGCCATACGAAAATTTCGCTGAACTTGCTGATTTGCCGTGTTAACTTGTTTTCGTTCGCCATGCGTCATATCGCCAATATGAGTTTGCGTATTTTCTTAATTTGTTTATCGGGCTTCAATGCTGCATTTTGACTTCAGTCATTTTGCATTTTGCTACTAATCTTTGTAAATTCTAAGCTGCTGTGGGGTATATACTTGAGTCGGATCTATAAAAGTGCAATTTATTAATTTGGCGTCAATTATTATTTAATTGAATGCGGTTCTTGATACAAAATCAACGTGTTGCGGTTACATGAACGCGATCTCATGTGCACAAAGCCATATGTTTTATGCCAAAATAAAGTATTACTCAAACAATCCCTTGAAATTTTAGGCTCTAAATGAAATCGTGTATGCTTAAAAGATCATAAGTGGAAAATCCCATAAAAATAATGAAAATTATTTAAAAAAAATATTTTTATTTAAAAACAATTCGCCTTTCACCCAGCAAATATTTTCAAATAAATCCTTAAAATTGTTTGGTTTTAAACGAAATAGTGTATTCATAAAAAATCATAAGTGAAAAATCAAACAAAAATTATGAAAATTATTATTTATTAAAAAAATATATTTTTATTTAAAAACAAAATTCGCCTTTCACCCAGCAAATATTTTCAAATAAATCCTTGAAATTTTTTGGTTTTAAACGAAATAGTGTATTCATAAAAAATCATAAGTGAAAAATCAAACAAATATTATGAAAATTATTATTTATGAAAAAAATATAGTTTTTATTTAAAAACAAAATTCGTCTTTCACCCAGCAAGTATTGCATAATAAAATCACTATTTATTAAAAAAGAAATAATAATAAAAAAATCAGCAGCAATATTTTTGTTTTCCAGAGTAAAATAGTATATACAAACATATTGTGTTACATAAATAAATATATATACATACATATATAGTTCAATCAATTAAGAAAAATCAAGTGAATAGTATATTAATTGTTTAAAGTACAGCTAAAAGACAATTTCTAATTGCATCGTTCACATACAATGGCAACACTGTCTTCCACAACAGCCTCGAACGCTAGCGAACCGCCGAAAATTAGCAAATTTTTCAGTAGCAGCTGCAATTATCAGAGTAAAATCCAACAAGTGATCAGTTTCAGTTTTACCTCGTCAAATTTCATCTTTATCACATGCATACTCAGCATTAGTAAATTGTGCACTGTTACCGCTGGCCCGGTACAAACTACCGCCGCTGCGAGTACTACGGATCCCACCGCCACAGCTGGTCCACCATACAGTGCGCTGAACGCTACCACGTTATTGGAGAAATTACATTCGTTTGCCACAACACTCGGCCCACCTGTGACGTCTACGTCGTCGGGAAAGTCATCGAAAAACAGCGCAGCTGCAGCGAATAGTGTCAGCGACGGCAGTGGTTCAATGTCGTTTTTCGGTCGTAAAAATTTAATAAATCTAGATTTTAAATTTCTAAATGTCTCCGGCAAAATTGGCACACCACTCAGCATTGGTGAGTAAAAAATTAAAATTATATTGTTGTATTAATATTTTGGTAGTTAGTATTATACAATTATATTGACTATGTCTTCAAAGTGAGCTAATTTTATGAATTTTCAAGAACGTCAAACTTGCACGGAGCTATTGGGTGTACAAAATTGCTTAAAGTTGTCCTAAGGATAAGATATAGATTGCGAAATTTGGTCTAGTTTATTTTCGGGAACTCTCTAATAATTCCAATTCCGGACTTCTCGACTATTGCAGAGTTTTTTTTTTCAAGCCGAGGGTGTTGTCTGTAGGTTGGAGTCTCCTTCAGAAAAGTGAATATCCACCCTGATAGCCGATATTAGTCTTAAGCTCGCTAACCGTGCATTCAGGTCTGGTTGAGGAATGCCTAACCTTTGTGATACGACTAGTATTGGTGCCAGGCCCAGCGGAATCGCAGGCAACTGTAAGGCTAATGAGCTGTCAAGAAAAGTTATCTCAATGCCGCTCTCAGTATAGTGGGAGCGGACCGGTGCTTACCTCTCCTCGTGTGTTCCTCCACTGGATAGCTGAGCTTGGAATCTCTACTATAGGTTAATGCGCTGTCGCAAGATTTTTTAGGACCATGATTGATCGATAGACATTCAGTGAGCTCTTTTCTCCACAGTAAGGCTAGCTTCTCCATAGTTATGGGTGTTCTAACAGATCATTGCCCTATCGGCGTCCATGCTGTAAGGTTGAGAATCTTATCAGACTTCAACTGCAGAAGCTGTGTGTAAGAAGACAAAGTGGAAACATCTCAGCACTTCCCTCTTGATTGTTCCACATTTGCGATATTTAGACTCAAACACTTGGTAGCTCACAGTTATTCCACTGAACTGGTGAAATTAAATGCTTACAAGTTCGCGTTACAGGACTTCTATTTTTAAGGCTTCACAAAATACTTTTCCCATTAGTTCAAGTGCGATCTTTGGACGAGCCATAAAACTTAATCTATTATCTATTTGGTTAGTCTAGCAATATGTCCAGATTTATGAAGGTTTCGTGCTCCCTTAGCGGATCTATTCCAATGGGTAATCAATTTGGTGTCTCTATCTCAAGGTCAAAGAAACGATAGTATGTTTTCGACCTGATCCCTTTGGTCAATATTTTAAATAATTTTTGCTTAATATCTTCTGCACACCACAAATTTTTTTCTATATTTGCAATATCCGCGCCACCCGGTTTTTCTTAGCTTTGCTGGCCAAATAGTCCATTTCGCATACATATAAATATGTACATATGTACATAAGTATTTGAAAATCTATTTTAGTTGGTCGTGTATAAAAATAGCCGACAACGCAGCCATTGCACTCCCAGCACACATAACCACAAACTATTCGCTTAAATATACATACATACATACATATGTACGCAAACAGCGCCGACATAGTGGCTGCGCCAAACTGCCTCGACCACTGGCTGCACACGAGTTGCCAAAGCCTCTGCCGCTAACACGCTTCAAGCAGTCAGGTTTGTATTGTTGCTACTCCGTTTGAGTTGTATTACTTCTTTTTAGTTAAATTTTTTATTGCTTTTTTATTTACTATCGCAAATGTAAGCGCGCTGCAGCGCTGGCGCTTGGTAATTGTCAAGCGTCTGCATTCTTCAAAGTCATTTCGCGTCTACTCGCCTGTCTGCCAAGTTGTTTTCTGCATTTTGTTGTAATATTGCATTTCGCTGCTTATATATCCACTTCCACGTTGCCGCTTTTGCCGTTCTCCGTTGCCGGACTGGCCGCCAAAAATCAACTGCATTTCATACCTCGCTTTTGCTTTTGAGTTATCCACTATTTAGTGAAACTTTTTACTCCATTCACTTCTAGTAGTGTGTAGTGTAATTATCGAAAATACCGGCCGGCATTGAAATAATGTGCCATGCTTGCTCTGCAGTGTGTAGTGCGCGGCATAGCGAGGGGCACACATTCAAAAGTCAATACCAGTCTTCCTCAACAGAGCGCCCAAGCAGGCGCTGCAATTGTATAAAAGTGAGTATGGGTAGGAGAGTGAGCCAGCAGTTGGCGAGAGTGCCGGCAGTTGAATGTGCAGAGGAGCAACAAGTGGCAGCTGGTACTCTAGCATTGAGTTAGCGTATAGTTGGCGCTGCTTGCATAAGTCCATTTGTATTATAACCTACAAACATGCTTACATAATTTTTTCAAATAAATATGTATAAATAAATTTGTGTGGCCTTTGACGGCACTGTGTGATGAAGAGCACAAATTATTAATTAAGTTCATGAGGTTACAAGTTCAGCGGTGTTAAATTGTTTTACTGAACACTAAAACTTGAAAATGAATAAAAACTTTAAAGTTTTAGTTTGTATTGTGTTTGTAGCCAGACACCTATAAAATTAATATGGAAAGTTAAATTACTGTCTAGTCGTGCTGTTCTCTAAAAGTAGTCTAACTATAATTGTAGTTATAATACCCTTCACAGTTGATTTCTTATAGCATTAAAGTGTATAAAAATAATTTTACATTGATTTTGGTAGGCAAGTTTCTATGTAAGCTATAATCTGAGCAATAAGTTCGAAGATTGTAGTGCCTGATTTTGATCGGTCAGTTTGTATAACAGTTATATGCTAAAGTAGTCCAACGCTAGTAGTATTGGCAGTTCCACAAATGAGCAGCTTTTTCGCGAAGAAAGGATGTGTGCAATATTTCAAATATATCGCAAAAGCTGAGGACTTGCAGACGGGCGGACAAAGCAAATCGACTCAGTTCACCACGATACCAAGTTTCACTCAGTTACTCGGAATTCAAATCGTCTCGTCTTCCGGATTTTTTTTTTTTAGTGAGTAGTCGAAAAAGTCTTTTCGTATTTCTAATCAAACCTCAACTTATTGTTTATATGTATAATGAACTTTAATGAACCAAATATGTACCATTTTGATCGACCACTTTTTGCCATTTTTCCGCTAGAGACCTTATTCCATCAGTGTAAAACTTTTCTGCGACAAGTAATTTTCACAGGCCCTCTTGAAGCCAACTTTTTTCCATTAAGGAGTTCTGCATTGACCGAAACATATGGTAGTCCGATGGTGCAAGGTCAGGGCTGTATGGTGGATGCATCAAAACTTTCCAGCCAAGCTCTCCCAGTTTTTGCCGAGTCATTAAAGATGTGTGTGGTCCAGCGTTGTCCTGATGGAAGACAAAGCTCTTTCTGTTGATCAGTTCTGGCCGTTTTTTTGCGATTGCTTGCTTCAATCCCATCAGTTGTTGACAGTAAAATGTAAAATCAATCGTTCGACCAGACTGGAGCAGCTCATAGTGGATGATTCCTTTCAATCCCACCAAATACTCAACATAACCTTTCGAAGCGTCAATGCTGGCTTTGCGTTCATTTGTTGAGCTTCAACACGCTTGGACCATTATCTTTTTCGCACATTATTGTCGTATTTGATCCACTTTTCGTCTTCTGTTACCATTCGCTTCAGAAATTGTTCGATTTCATTTCATTTCAGTTAAGAATCGCAGATGTTAATTCGGTCCATTAAATTTTTCACAGACAATTCATGTGGTACCCAAACATCGAGCTGATTTTGTAGCCAGCCTTTTTTAAATGGTTTAAAACTGTTTGGTGATGAATGTTGAGCTCGTAATCGATGTCTTGGCTGCTTATGTAACCAGCCAGCTCAACCTTTTCCATAATTTCATCGACGTTTTTAACGATAGGTCGACCAGAGCGAGGTGTATCTTTCATATCGAAAGTTCCAGTACGGAAGTGAGTGAACCATTCTTGCTACACAAACTGATATAGCATCGTCTCCGTAAACTTCACTTCAATTTCATTGGTGGCTTGCGTGGCATTCCTCTCTTTTTTATACAAAAATTTCAAAATATAGCGAATTTCTTCATTATTTTCGTAATTTTTGAACAGCCTTTGACTTTTTTTCAACTTTCCTGGTTAAATGAAGCTTAAAATATCACCTTTCCAACACTATGTGGTATGATACAACGTTATTGGTAGCGCTGGAGATATACGACTGTAACGATATCTATTGACAAAATACGAAAAGACTTTTTCGACTACCAAATATTTGTCTAAAATTCCAGTGGTTTCAGTCCAAAAAAGCGATATTCCGTATCTGATATTCCTTTTTAGTTAAGATAATGAATACTTAATCAAAAAAAATATTTATAACTATTTAAGATTACAAAATTATATGAAAAATGTGAAAAAGTAGATAGAAAAAATTTTGACTGCTTTTTTTAACGCTTCATTCGTTGCAACTAATACTAGTGTGCGCGTAAATGCTTCAAAATGTTGCAATGTTTTCATCCCGCCAGGCACAACGTGTAACTTAACTAACTTTGCACACTCACGCGCATTCGTCTGCCATCGAACACTCACAATATTGAATTTTAAAACTTGTGCCAAAATTAGATACACGTGCGCGTCACAAAGCTTTTTTGATCTTTTCGCTTCTAGTTTCTTTTCATTTCTGCACTTGTGTCGAAAGCCGCAAAGTTAAGAGCAATCTGCCCGAAGCAAAGAAGAAGTGCACGGCAACAGCGCAGCCATAACTTTGCTACCTTCCCATTACCCTCTGCTTCTCAGTCCTCTTCAGTTGATTGCACTTGACAAGTGTGGCCAGATTGTGCTTATTTTTTTTTTAAGTGCGCAATGGAAAAAGCATAATAAATATTAAAAAAAAAGTGCTCTTCCTTTTATATATGTTACGTTTGTATCTGTAAATGGCAAATTCGACGATTGGGAAATTGCATTTCCAATTAGAAATTGCATAATTTATGGCTAATATATAGCATTGATTACAGTGCAAGGCATAGGCGCATACGAAATCAGCGAAGCCTGCTGTTGTAGACTCTACACCTGTATACATACATATAATACTTGCCTGCAGCACATATATATGTGCATTATATAAGTATGTCTGCGTTGGCTGCAACGCATCCATGAGCGGTGTGCCAATTATGGTGACGGAATGTCTGATGCAGCAGGTTGTTGCCTTTTATGGTTAAAAATGCACAGCCAACGACTTGTGCGGTTGCATGATGATTTAGCCTTGAACTGATTGAAGAATGTGCACATCCTTATATGCTGGTGCAAGTATTTTAGTGGGTTAATAAAAAGCGAAAGTAGCGTGGTCAATGCTATGTGAAATATTTTCGAGCGACTGCAACAAAAAAAAAGAAAACACAGTAACTTTGGCTGTAGCGAAGCTAAATACCCTTCACAGGTGCATTTCTGTTAGTAACTATGTGTCCAGTTTGTATGGAAGCTATATGCTATAGTAACCCGTTCTGAACAATTTCTTCGGAGATTACCTTGTTGCCTTAGAAAATAATATATACCAAATTTCGTGAATATATCTTGTCAAATGGGAAAGTTTTCCATACAAGAACTTGATTTCGGTCGTTCAGTTTGTATGGCAGCTATATGCTATAGTTATCCGATCTGAACAATTTCTTCGGAGATTACATTCTTGCCCTAGAAAATAATTTATACCAAATTTGGTGAAGATACATTGTCAAATGCGAAAGTTTTCCATATGAGAACTTGATTCCGATCGTTCAGTTTATATGGCAGCTATATGTTATAGTGGTCTGATATCGGCCTTTCCGACAAATGAGCAGCTTCTTGAAGAGAAAATGACGTTTACAAAATTTCAAAAGGATATTTTAAAAACTGAGGGACTAGTTCGTATATATACAGACAGACGGACAGACGGACAGACTAAGCTAAATCGACTCAGCTCAACATACTGATCATTTATATATATACTTTAAAGGGTCTCCGACGCTTCCTTCTGGGTGTTACAAACATCGTGACAAACTTAATATATCCTGTTCAGGGTATAACAAGAAAACACAGTAACTTTGACTGTAGCGAAGCTATAGTATCCTTAGTTTCCTCCACAGTTGCATTTCTTATAGCGATTATAGTATGAATGTAAGTATGTGCTATAGTGATCCAAACTGAACAGTATGGTCCTAATGCTAGCTTTGCCTTGGATAATAATCTTTGTCATATTTTGTAAGGATATTTTATTAAATGAAATAGTTTTCCATGCAAAGACTTCATTTTGATCGCTCAATTTGTGTAGAAGTCCCCACTATAGCCTATAAGTGGTCCAAACTGAACAATATCTTTAAATATTGCTGCGTTGGCTTGGGTAATTATTGGGAACTTTTAAATTGTGCTGTTGCTTTATCTGATTGAAGGGTTACGTGGGTTTTCTCGAGCAAACGACGACCTATTTTCATTAATTTCCAAGTAAAATATTTAAAACTCGGTTATTAGAACCTCATTTCCCGCAGGATCTCGGAAAAAAGGCGCCACCGCGTTGACAACAGAACTGCTTACAGCATCGTATGAAGCAGATAGAAAACTAATACAAGTCACACCTTAATGCCTGGTTGAGCAAAGTAAATAATCAATTTCGCGTTTTACTTTCAAAGTCCTTTTATCTTTGCTTATATTTGCAAAAAAAATATTTGCTCTCTGTTAATAAAAAATTTGATTAAACACAATGCACATGATAAAAACGAAATGAAATAAGATTCTTCGAAAAAGAAAAGTAACGAAATATTGAAAAGCAGGCAGCGTATGATAAGCCGCAATGCAAATATCTTTAACATTAGCTAAAATGCAAAACGGCATGTTATCAAAAAAAAAAAAAAACAAAAAAAATAAAAATCGCATATCAGATATAATACCTAATATATAACCGTTATGTTAACCAATATATAAACTTTTTATGATTCAATATAAGTGTATGATAACCAATATATAACCAGTTTATAAGCAATCTTAAAATTTTGTTTCATATAAGTGGTTTCCCTTACATCGCTTTACCTTCGCCAACAAACTTATGAAAAGTGATGTTACGTTATTTTACATTTTAGCTGACGATATACTCATACATATATAACTGTGCAATTAAAAAATTTTTCCATATGAAAACAACATTGCAAATATTGTACTTCTCTTCATGCCACTCAAACATTTTTCGCGCTTTTTGCTTAAAGTTTATATTGCAGTAATATGCAAACTAATAAATTTATATGAGCATATGTACATGACAAGTATATACAGGTTTTTTAAATAATCCGCTTGAGTCTCGGATTTTTATAGTTATTGTGATGACGTTAAAAATTGTCATAATAGTTCTAGTGTTTATTATTTATTTTTTTGAAACGTTTTTTTTTATTATCTCTTCTATACAATATGTATGTGTGTATATTATTTAGGTGTCAAATGTCAATACGAGCAGGTGTTACATCGCACCTGTCTAAGTTTTTAAGTTAATCATAAATTTTTGTTAAAAAAATAATAATAATTTGTGTTGAAAACGAAAAAAAGTGTTCACACGTGCATTTTTTATAGCATGAAAGGGTATAAAAACAACTTTATCTCGATTTTGATTGGTTAGTTTGTTTGGCGACTAACATATGTACATACATATATACTGCAGTGACACGATATCGACAGTTCCGATAAAAGAACAGGTTTTTAGTAAGAAAAGGATGTATACAAAATTTCAGTTCGAAATCTAAAAAACGGAGGGACAGACAAACGAACCTGTCTAAATCGACTCAGCTCGTCAAGCTGATCAGCTATATACCAGGTGTACCAGTATGAAATAGGCTTTTTTTGTGAAAATGAAATACTAATTTTGAATGGAAAAATAAAAAAAAATATTCAAGATATTGACCATTGCTTGTTACACATTTTGGCTAATTTGTGGATAGCATGCCAATTGAAATGTTAGTCTTCTGAAGCAAAGCAGACACCCGACTTCTGCGTAGGAATCGAAGTGCTGCTCAGCCAATGCGTGTTACTTTGATTAAAACAAATGTTAACCGGAAGGAGCTAAGACTGGTGAATACAGCGGGTGGTGTAGCAGCTCCCAGCCAAGTATTTTGCTTGTATTCTAGCCTGATTTTGCTTTGTTTGTCTTCTAGCTTTGCTGTATCTTCCAGCACATTTTAGTCGTTTTTCGATCAATATTCGATTTAAATTGATCATTTGTTGTCTATAGAGATTACTATTAACAATTTCTCCAGGTTTTAGCAGTTCACCCACAAAAGAGGCTTGAACCCACCGAACACAGAGCATTGCCTTCTGACTGAATCGATCCGTTATTGCAGTCGAGAGTCGTTTCTTCTTTTCGTAATGTGGCGCCAATATGAGATCCCAACCGTAGCCAGGTCCTTCTCTACCTGGTCCAGATGGGAATAAAGAGTAACTTGTGGAATTTGGTCTTTGTTCGTCGAGAGGGGACTTTACTTCTTAATTGCCTACTCAGTCCGAAGTAGCACCTGTTGGAAAAAATTATTTTGCGTTGGATTTACAGGCTGATATTGTTGTTGCTATTAATACTGGTTACAAGATAGAGGAAATTATCTATGATTTCGAAGTTATGACTGTCAACAGTGACGTTGAGCCAAGTCGCGAGTGCGATGACTGTTTGTTTGATGGCAGGAGATATTTCATCTTGCCTTCTAGTCAAACTTAGAAAAAAAATCGATATTTGAATACCCACTTAATCGATTATAGTCGAATAATTAATAGATTGTCACTACAAGTGCTCTATTAATTATGTTGCACCCAAGCATGCCTCATTTTCCCTGCCCACTTCACATTACACTATAATTTAAGCACGCCTCGATCGCATAAAGCATGGCGAAGCTTTTAACCTCTTATTCACGCCCTCCAACGTTAAACTGTTCACACTGTTTTATCATTTTCACCTGCAGCTGAGATTAGCGCGTCCGCACACACACACAGACGCAACTTTTCGTGCGTGGCTTTTAAGCCTTTTGCAAAAAGTTCATGCGCGCTTCAACTTAGCAACAACCACAAACACTCATGAAGTAGTTTTATGCGCGTATAGCCGGTGCTCGCTTGTTGTTGTGCCCGTCAACTTGTCGCTGTAGTGTTTGCTTTTCCATAGCTTAAGCTCACCTGGTGTGTTGCATGTGTATATCACGCTTTTGTTGCGAGTTGCAGATTTATTTGCGCTTGCAACTCCCGCAGCATGCGACATTTTAACCCTTGTTTAGCAAATGGTGTCCGTCTGTTGCGCTAAGCGCGCATAACAAAACACCATGGCATTTTGACTCTTTCATTTTTACACTCTGATAAAACTTTTGCCAACTTCATTTAACTATTAAGTTGCCAGCTTTGCATTTTCACCTCAAATTTCTCAACTTACCACACTCTCTCACACACACACATGCGTAAATTGTTTTGTGCACTTTTCATCACGTGTCACCTTTAAGCGTGCAGACATGCTTGCGTAACACTTTCCATATTAATCAGCGTTGTATGCGCTCACTCTCTTCCCCACTCTACCGCATTGTACCGAAATTTCGTCTACATAATTTCCCATGTTAATTTGGCGCTTTAAAAGTTTCTACTTTGGCTTCATGTCGTTCCTTCCCGCTTTCTTGTTATAAATTGTCAACTTTTGTGGCTTTTCAGTTGTGCGTCTCCTATTGGGTTTCTCAACCCCCAACTGCACCCTCTTCGCTTCATTTCGTAGTTGCCATATTGCTATGCACCTCCTGCGTAGTTAATCAAGTTGCTGCAAGTTACGTAATACTGTCGGTTTTGTAAGTATTTAAAAAGTGATAAAAGTAGATATTGGAAAAGTAAATGTTGCGGCAAGTAGCTGGGGCTTTATGTACATGTGTTCTCACAGTTTACATGAGTAAAATGTCAAATTGATGAACATTGCAGCGCCATCACTTTGCTGTTTTTCTTAGGAGATTTTTCGGAACGTCAGAAAAAACGATATTTTTCTATAATTTTAATGTTTCTGACTGGTGGCCAGTGTGGAAGCTCAACTGGTAGCAGCAACGTGGTCTGACCGGAGACTTAATTCTGGTACCACCGGGAGCAGGAGCCTTTAAATTTCACTTCAACCTGCTCATGCGGACTGGCCCCTCATGGAGTATCGTGGTGGTGGCAGTTAAAACCCAAATGCCAGGAGATTTGACTTTGTCGGTTGCATGTGGAGTTGCATTGCAACCGGGTGCCGGATCCAAAGTACGGCAGAGGTTTTAGATGGGCCTCGAACCCTACCAAGGTGGTTAGTATGTCCATTCCACACTGCCAATTGGTACTAAAAATGCCTGGCATTCTCAGGGCGCTGATCAACGCATTGAATTGATCCGCTGTGCTTTTGAGCGCCGTGGGGTAAGGCTGTCGTCAGCAGGTACCCACGTTCAACACTCCGAACCACACGGGGGAGCCAAGTCGCAAGTTCGACGATTGTTTGTTTGATGACAGAAGATATTTCGTCTTTCCCTCGTGCACTACCAAACCCATTTGCTTCGCTTCCTTAGCCAGTCTGGAGAAAGTATAACTAACGGCGCCGATGTTAATATCGGCTGCGTACGCCAACACCTGTACACTTTTATAGAAGATTGTACCTACTCGATCAAGCTCTGCAGCTCGAATTATTTTCTCCATCAATAGGTTGAAGAAGTCGCGCGATAAGGAGTTGCCTTGTCTGAAACCTCATTTGGTATCGAACGGCTCGGAGAGGTCGTTCCCGATCCTGATGAAGCTTTTGGTATTGCTCAACGTCAGTATACACAGCTTTAAAATCGACTAAGGAATGGTGTGTGACGATCCTCTTCTTACGGGTCTTTTCCAAGATTTGGCGCATGATCAGTAGTGGATTTTTCAGTCCTAAAGCCACACTGATAAGGTCCAATCAGTTTGTTGACGGTCGGTTTATTCTTTCGCACAAAACGCTCAATAGAACCTGATATGTAATGATAAGGAGGCTTATCCCAGCAGATTGTGAGGTTTCTCTTTCGTTATCGGTTAAGCAATCGGGTTCGCCATATTCTGGTGTTATGCTTTCACTGCCATTCAGAAAGTTGGAGAAGAGTTCCTTCCATAATTTCGAAGCTAAAAAGAAAACGCGTTTGCGGCAGTGGAGCGAAATTAACAAGAAAAAAACTCTATAAAGGAATTGAAAAGAACCGGTAGTCCAATGTACGGAGAGCTGTATACAGAACATGCAGAATTTTGATAGTTCTTGGGCAATTTATCTCCAAGTACTTAAATGCTGAAGCAAACATGAAAAACTTAGTTTTGAGGGAAAGGGATTTAAAGTTACTCTATTGCAGTTGTTTGACCTAAAAGGCTAGATTTAAGAAGGCTTCTTTTAAATCTCACACACCAGGTTTGCTCCCTAAGGTAAGAAATTCTTCACATACTCATATCTCCACAAAGAGACACTTTGAACTCAAAATAATAACATGTGCGCATATGAAATGCCTCGATTATTATCAGCTACAGAAACATGCCTGCCATTTGAAAATTTCATAAATTTATGCAACTTTTAACGATATTGACGTTTGAAGTACATACGAAAGGATAAGTCAAAAGAAATAAAAAAAATCCAAATGGAAGTGCAAAAGTGAGAAAATATAATGAGATTACGTCAAAAGTGTTGACGGCAGGGACTTAACGCTTGTGAAAGCGACACACGAAGGCAGCAGAAGAACCCCGTACATGGATATTAAGATAACAGTAAATATCAATGGAAATTGTCGCATTGTCACAGCAGTGAAAGGTGCAGTGCTGCAAACACATTGCATGCATTTGTAACCATAAATATTGGCTTATATGCATGCATACTGGTATCTATGCACCCTATATAAACATGTGTGTGTGTTTGTGTGTATTGGGCATCAGTTGTGTGAAAACGCTTGCGCTGGACGCCGGCACGCGTCAACGCTTAGATCAAATAAACCGCTCATAACGAGAGCAAAGATTAATTGAAACGAAATGTTGCATTGACATTTGCACGACCGCCGGTCCACCGTGACACCGCACATACATAAGCATATTGTTGCAGCAACAACAATAACAATGATGACAAAAATGCTATGTACACAATGTAGTGCAAATAATGCTTTGCTGGCATTATGTAATGCTGGAGGGTTGCCAATAATGTCCTTGATTTATTTGGATTTTCGAGTGGCATTCACACACACACATGCACACACTTACACGTGCGTGTACACATACTTAGGCACATTGTGAATTTCCCATGGTCTGGTATGCACAAATGTAGGGCTAATTTAAGAGTGGAATTGTGTCAAAGTGAGATTGAAAATGTCGCCCGGCATAAGTGTTTGCACAAACGAGCTTGCACAATGCTGTCTATTGCTTGAGTACGTGTCGGATTGCTTCACATGCAGTTGTAAATTGCATTTGCTGTTTATATTTTTGTGTTGTTCTTGTTTTTGTTGTCGTGTGCTGTGTGTTATTGCCGCTTCATTTGTCGCATGGAATTCCGTTGGTTCTGTCTATCGTGTAGTAAGCGCCCAGTAGGAAATATGTATGGATTGTGAAGGCGACTTTTTTTCCAGCGAATATTCTTTTGAGGGCTGAGAACAGGAAATAGTTGCTGCGGGCTAGATCTACAGGATACGGTGGATATGGAAGCGATTTCCATCGTTTTCATTGACTTGTGACACGGTGCGTTGTCTTGTTGTGGTGTAACAGCATTTTCTTCAAATGCGGCCGTTTTCGGCGACGGTCCAATGACGCTGTGTAATATTCGCTTTTGATGGTCCTTCCTTTTTCAAGATAGTCAATAAAAAATATTTCATGCACAAAATAATTGGCGTCTGCCAAGTTTGATATCACACGATCTTGTTGGCCAATCGATTGGCCCATCTGCTCATCGAAATTTTCTCTCAATAAACCCATTGAATGATGCCATCCACAAACCACGCCACACTGTTGTTTTTTCTGAATGAAATGGCAGCTCTTGATCTCTCTCAGGTTGCCTTCCGTCCCAAACACGACAATTTTGCTAATTTACATACCTATTGAACCAGAAAAGGTCCTCGTCGCTGAACAAAGTTTGGCTCGAAAATGTTGGATCTTCTTGGAACTTTTAAAGAGCCCATAGAGCGAAGCTTACAATTTAAGATTTCGGCGTAAAATGCGCCAAGTAATTCATTCAATATGTCAGACAGAGTTGCTACGAACGGATTATTATCTAATTATGAATGCTGGGTCTCAAGATGGGTGCGCTTAGTAGGACGATTTTGTTGACAAAAGTTGAGGGAAGCACGCGAAACACATTTTTTACGGAAATTAAATTTTCGTAATAAAGTTGAACAATTTCTGAAATGACAAACAATACTGAACAAAGATAATATAAGAAAAAAGTGACTTCGGTGGCTCCAAAGCTATTATAGCCTTCCCGCGTTTGTTTCTTATATGATAAAAAGGGAGTATATATCTTGATACTAATCAATATGCTATAGTGAACCGATCAGAATATCATGCTCACTGATTGTCAAATAAAAATTTTTCCATACAAGCATTTGATTTGAAACGATTTTTGTTCTTGTTGTTGCATCAGCAGAATTCTGCTGAGTTGACAGTCCTTGATCTGATAAAAGTCCGACCCGACTGTCGTGGGAACGGTCAGTTTGTATGGCTTGGTCGGTTTATAAGGCTGCCAAATGCCACAGATTTCCGGTCTGAACTATTTCTTCAGAGATTGTGGCTTGCCTTCATCAATAATCGATGCCAAATTCCGAAAAGATACCTGGTCTTAAAAAACATTTTCATACCATTTAATAGCGATTTATGCCGGTACTAGTAGTTGAATTTTCCTACAGGGACACGTGCTTGAAAACACAAATCTACTTTTGCAGTTACTCCATATACATGTTTGAGCGCATATTTTGGATTTCTGTTGATTTTTCGTGTTTTGCGTTGCATATGAAGTGCTATCGATGACATTGATCGGATTTGTAAAGGATAAATAAGCGATTAAGTGCCGTTTTAAATGCGAAGCCGAAGTTTGCCGCATAGCTTTGCACATACATGCAAATATACATAGCAAACTAAAGTGGAATGAAAGCAAATGCTACAGTGAACCTGGCGTTGATGCTGTCGATAGTGACATGATATTTACCAGGGAGTGTGCGGAGTCAATCTACGGAGTAGCCTGTGGTGGGTGTAAAAATAAAAAGAAAAATATGCACTAAAACGTATGTCTGTAGTTAAGTATATCAGTGTGTGTTGTTGTGTGGATTGCAGCAGCTTTGCAATGATAACTGCTACTGATGGATTTGATTGATTGCTCGTTGATTGCACACGTAGTGCCAGCAATAGTTAGCTCAATTAATGTTGTTGCCATTAGCATTTTTGCAACGTGTCAGTTGAGTGCCACGGTGAGCGTGACAAAAACCCTTATTTAATATTGCAAAAAAAATACAGGCAAACCGTGAAAAAAACTTAAGCTAGTTAGCAGCACCGGTTTTGTTGACAACTTGTCTGTCAATATGCCTGTCAATAGAGTCAACAAGCCACAATGTGCTGCAGCAACGCACGCCAATATTAAACAAAACCCCCTTCCCCCCTGCATCAATACGGGTTGTGCGTATCAATGTTGGCAGCTAATTTTTGTGGAGTGCTTTTGAAAATTGAGAACTGCAAATATGCGTAATATGGCATTGAGTAGTTCGATTGCGTCAATGCGTGGATGTCATTGATTAAGGGTTGCCGTTGTTGAATAAAATGTGATTGCGATTTATTTTATGATGTATGCAGTATATGGAATTAATTAAAATTGCGAACATTGTCAATAATCTGATATTTATGAGTTGGGCTTTGCGCACTTAATAATATTTGAAGAGATTATCGTGGAAATTGAATAGTTGAAAAGCATGCCATTAGAGACATGAGATTTGAAAGCATTCTTAATAAGAGCGCTACAGAAGTTTTATTAAATCAAACAAGAGCGGTTTCGGATTTTAATGAAATTTTTTTATACCGGTGAAAGTACATTCGATGCCATTATGTATGGAACTTGACATCTTTTGCATGGCCACCACTGGTAAGCTTGCAGAAGTCCAGACGCTAGACCCATTTTTAGATGGGTTTCAAGCATAAATTGACCGATATTGCTGCAATTTAACGTTCGATATTCGTACGAAGTTCATCAATCATCGCTGGCTTATTGGCATAGACCACAGACTTGATGTAGCCCCATAGGAAATAGTCAAATGGTGTCAAATCGCACGACCGAGACGGGAAAATTGACTGGTCCTTTCCTAAGATTAGACGATCGTCAAACTTGGTTTTCAATAAATCGATTGTAACATTTGCTGTGTGGCTTGTGAAGCAGTCCTGTTGAAACCACATATTGTCCAAGTCCATATCATTCAATTCGGGCCAAAAAAATTCGGTTATCATTGCGCGGTAGAGATTCTCATTCACAGTAACGTGTCGGTCTTGATCATCACGGAAGAAGTACGGCCCAACGACGCCGCCGGCTCATAAAGCGCACCAAACTGTATTTTTTCGGGTTTCAATGATGATGGAGTACATGTGGATTGATGGCTGACCAATAACGCATATTTTGCTTATTGACGAAGCCATTCAGCCAGAAATGAGCCTAATCGCTGAAGATGATTTTTCAATGAAAATCCGTATCATTTTCGAGTTGTTGCTCAGCCCAATTCACGAACATTTTCTTTTTTCATTTTGATCTTGAAAGGATGTAGGCCAAGATCATTGTTCGCTCAACTGTTGATCTGACAGGATGATTATGATTGATGACCACTGACTCCGAATTTCGGTAGTAAATTTTAATAAGTTCGACTTGTTGTTGGATCGTATATCTTTCCATGACGAAATGGCAAATCTTACTGTCAAATGTCAAAAGAGCGGGAAAAACTATGGCTTTGTTTGCTGTTCCTATTGGTGTATTTTTGTAGCGTTCGTACTGAAAAACCCGTTAACAGACTAGAGAGGTGTTGACTAACTTTATTAAAATCCAATTTTTATTTCTATGTGCCCTTGAAAGCCCTTTCCAAAAGTTATGCTTGGGTTCATAATTTACTGGATTTTACTCTGGACTCTAGATTATATTACGTTGTTTGAAATATATCTTCTCAAACTCTATATACAATAAAAATGACTTTTTGTGGGTTTTGGACCCAGAAAACGTTTTGAAGAGATTGAGTCTTTCATTGTGTCCGATTTTTTGAATAATCGATTTCGAATTTCCTGCATAGGGTAGAAAAAAATACCTTTCTAACAACAATTATTTCGAAACATCGATTTCAATTTTCCTTCAAACCTTATATTGGTTCAGTATTTTTATACCCTGAGTAGGGTATCCTAAGTTTGCCACGATATTTGTTAAACCTTAAGAAAACGTCAGAGATACGAGTATATACGAGTATATAAATGGTAAGCGTGACGAGCTGAGCCGACTTAGCCATGTTCGTCTGTCAGTCCATCAGTCTGTATATATGCATTCTAGTTTAGTTCTTTAGTTTTTGTGATATCGATCTGAACCTTTGCCCCCCTACTCCTCACACCAAGAAGCTGCTTATTTGTCGGAATGGCCAATATCAGACGACTATAACATATCACTGCCATAGATATATGATTGTGTCTTTGAAACACTCATTCTAACAGTTCATACTATTTTTACAGCGAAACTGTTGTTGTTTTACATTTATAAGTTATTTGTGTTTTGCTGTTTCACTAGTCATCTGCCGATTTATTATACAACAGCAACAGAAATTGCTTAAAATACGCTTCCATAGACACATACACAAACCCTGGGGCAATAAAAAGCTAGCAACCAAATTTTAGTTGCCACCAAATTGATTGCATTGCCCATAAAAATCGTACTAAATAAACGAACGAATTGCATATAAAAAAGGGTCACAAATTTCGTTGCTGCAACATTGGCAATATTGTCCAACACAATTGGCATTGGTCATTCGATCACGCCCACTTTCTGCTTTACGAGTTTTGTGCGCACAAATAACGACGCCGCGCAGCTGAAAAACAAATGCATCCCTACACCACCAACCATGTATCTACGTGTATGTATAAATATAGTGGCTACTATTGCAAGAGCAACACTGCAGTTACTACTAAGTACTATTTTTATGATCATTGCTATTATTAACATTGTTATTGTTTTTATTTAAGCCACTCGTGTACAGCAGTTCACGTTGTTGTTGTTTGTATATTGTCATCGTGTTTGCTCATCAATATTGTTGGCAAGGACTGCATGCGGTGCGCTCTTTCCGCTTCTCACACAACTTAACTCATTGTCAGTTGGATTTCTACTCCTTTGCTGTTCGTTTTCACTTTTATAGCCCCAGCTGCTATTCATTCTTATTGGAATTGTTTTACTGTCGATTGCTTTCCTTGCGGCTTTATTAGTACTTTAACATGGCCTCGTAAGCGTTACGTGCCATGCATTTTCGATTTCATTTGCTATCGAGTCGTGGCAACCATATATTGCTTCGTGTAGAAACCGGGAGCGGTCCAATTGATAAGGGGGGCGACACAACTGGGTAGCCACAGTTGCAGCTGCATTTGGTGAGTGGGTTCAAATTTTAATAGAAACACTTTCAACTCACCGAAATTACAACAACAATGCATTTTTCTCAGCAGGCAAGCTGATTTATTGCATTGTTTTTGTAATGAATGCACGAATGCTTCACGTTGTTCGACGATAAATTAGAAGCGTATGGTTGGGCGAAAGCAACCGTCTATTGGCGTAATTTTTACCGTTATTAGCATTTTCCAAATTGGCGTATATCGCAATGAAAGAAAATAAAATTGCTAAAAACAGCGCATTTTTATTAAAGTCCAAGGAGAAAAACTGCTCTTTCGAATTTTTCGAAGTTTTCTTCCAGAATCGACATTTTTGTCTTCGAATTTTGTAAGTAATTTCCCAATTTTTCGAAGTTATTCTCAAAAATCGACATTTTTGTCTTGGAATTTTGAAAATAGGTTCTCGATTTTTTGAAGTTATTTGTTGGTAATATATAAAATTTATTTGGGAATATGTATCCATTGTGGAGGTTCGTCTCACCCTGCTTTATACAATTTCCCACCCATTTTGTAAAGTTTTTGAGCTTTTCAAGCTCATGAAACTCTATTAAATCCCCACTTTCTCGATTTTTCGAAGTTTTCTTCCAGAATCGACATTTTTGTCTTCGAATTTTAAAAGTAATTTCTCGATTTTTTGAAGTTATTCTCAAAAATCGAATTTTTTACTTTCGAATTTCGGTATTGTAATATATAATATTTATTTGGGAATATATGTGGTGTTTCTCGATTTTTCGTAGTTATCTGCCAGAATCAGCATTTTTGTCTTTGAATTTTGGAAGTAATTTCTCGGTTTTTTGAAGTTATTCTCAAAATACTATTTTTTACTTTCGAATTTCCATATTGTAAAGGCCTTGAGCAGTAATTTAAAGCTCATGAAACTCTACTAAATCTCCCAATCTCTTGATTTTTCGAAGTTATTCTCCAAAATCGACATTTTCGTTTTCGAATTTCGACCGAATTTTCGAAGTTGTTCTTAAAAACCGAAATTTGTACCTTCGAATTTCGAAATTGAGCTCATTGAAAACAGAACAAAATAAGCTATGAAAATATTCAGGTCCAAATTTTTAGATCCATATATATGTACATATGTATACCAAGCCTTGTTGAGTAGCGGCTTCCAATACCCTTTTTGATTTTTGTACCTTTTTCTTTCTCTCTGCAAACTTTGCTTATATAAAGTTAGCCAGCAAAAAAGTGTAAAAACGAGTTTGAGTTTTTGTTGCTTCATGTGATGCCAAAAAAGTGAGAGCATTGTCGAAAATTCGGCGAATCATTCGAACGGCATGCTTCACGCATTTCTGAGCGAAATTTGCGGCCGGCGAGCAAAACGAAAAGCATAACCAAATCGCCGTCATATGAGAATTGCAATAATACAAATAAAGTAAACAAATTGAAACAGAATATAATGAAACACAGTGGAATAAATTGAAACTTTTAAATTGGCCATCGCTGTGCGGCGCTGCTAATGTGGTCAATGACGTTGGCTGGAAAGCCAAATGTGCGTTTTTGAAAGTGAATACAAGTTTGAAACTATACGTAAACGAGAGAAATGAAATGTAACGGCTTTTGCATGTACATATATAACAGTTTCAGTTCTTACTTGTTTAAAGTTTTATTTCTATTTTGTAAGTCAAAACAATTTTCAGGTTACCACTTTGCTTTCCGCGTTCGTAATATCACTAATGACTGCTAACTTAAGTTTATTTATAAGCATATTTTAATTTATTTATACCTAGCCACTTCCAACTACAACAGAGACAAGCCCCTTCAAATAGTGACACTAGTAATCGTGGCTCATCCATCGTGTATGCCTACTACGCGCTTATGTAGATCAGGTTTATGTACGTGACGAAGTGACAGATTAATGAATTTCGTTTTGTTGTTGTTGTCAATGCAACTGGTCGATCTAGTTCTGCTATAGCATTTTGCTTTGATTTTATTTTTTTTTATCGGTTTGCTACCTTTACCTATGTGTGAAGGGATAATTGGCGGAAAATTTCCGTTACCTTGAAATAATTACTTTCAATATAGTTAAGGCCCCATATAAAAGTAAAGATGCATTAAAAATTAACGGGTGATCCAAGTAGAGGTACTTTTTTCAATAGCATTTTTTTGACAGATCACGTGTGAGTCCTGTCGAGTACTCACGTTGTTTTTGTTTAGTATGGATTGACATTTCATCGTGAAACGACTAACGCCTGAATAACATTTATAAATTCTTCAACTTTATTATAAAAATTCACGTTTTGTAAAGAATGTGTTTCGTGATTTGGCGTATTTTACGTCGAAATCTTAAATTGAAAGTATATCAAATACAGTTTGTGTAAGAGCGACATCGCTTAGCTCTATGGGTTCTTGAAAAGCTTCAAGAAGATCCGACGTTTTCCAGCCAAATTTTGTTCAGCGATGTGGATCACTTCTGGCCGCATTCGGGATGAAGAGCAATCTGAAGCAATTCTAGAGCTGCCATTTCATCCAGAAAACCAAAAGTTTGGTGTGGTTTGTGGGCCGGTGGAATCAACGGTCCACATTTCTTCAAAAATGATGCCGGTGGGAACGTAACCGTCAATGGCGGCCGTTATCGTGCCTTGACAACCAACTAATTTATGCCTGATTGATTTAAGCTCGTGATCTCGGCAACATTTAGTTTCAACAAGTGGGCGCCACTTCCCACACTTCCCACACATCGCATTAATCAATGGATTTATTGAGAGAACACTTCGGTGAGCAGATAATTTCACGTTTTGGGCCGGTCGATTGGCCACCAAGATGATGTGATATCACACTGTTAGACTTTTCTACTCCACCTAGCGGAATAACTCTACAGACTTCCTTTGTCATTTTAGCGTCGTTCCATTCCATTATTCTTCTAGAGTTCAAGAGGCTTCAGACCCAACGTTGTATAGTAGGATCAGCACCTATTGAGGTGGTACTATTCCAGATGGAATCGTTATTGAGTACTCCAGAGATGTCCAGGAAAACTCCAAGAGTGCATTTTTTATATTCTAGAGCCTATTCGTTGTTTAAAACTAGTTTAATGTATGCGTGTTGCGCTTCGAACAAGTTTTCAGGAGGCGCTACGACCCTGATATGCACATTCGAGATTGTCTCTCATATTTCCAGCACGAAGAAAGTTAAGTTAATAGGCCTTAAAATATTTCGAGTAGATAGGGTTGTTTCTACCTGCCTGCGATATGAAAACTACCCTAGCCTTGCTCCATTAGTGTGGCAATGCGCTGAACTTCAGGCATTCCTTAAGCACGTTTAGGAACATGGCTGGAATGATTCCATTCGTACCGAGAGATTTGAAGGGATCGAATAGGCGGATTGTCCTCTACCTACTCTACGTTATCCTCCGTATGATGTATTCGCGAAGGTTGAAGGCATTATTCTCTTCATAGCTAGGACTAATCGAGTCAAATTTAGAATAATATAAAATTTAAGTATTTTCTTTTAATTTTTATCGAAATATTAAAAATGTAGATTTTTTTTAAATTTTATTATAGATAATAACAAAGAAGGCAACCACGCAACGAAAACAAAAATTAGGAACGTAAAAAAATAAGGTTACTTTTGAACACCGAATAAAATGAGGCTCCAATTATGCTGGCAAACATGACAGAGAAATCTGTTTCATATCAGCGCGTGTATTTTCCTTTAAATGTTTGCATGTGTTTGTTCGTTGGGCCATTTTAAAATTTACACGTTTGCACTTGTTTGAAAATTTCCAAGGCAGCCGTGTTAACTTTTAAACCTATAGGCATTCCTCAGCGCCCAGAGATATCTGTTTTCGCTCGGCTTCTACTGCAAGCTCACGCGTTCACACATACAAACACTTTTCTCATGTCCTTTGCGTAGTATCTTCTATGTAAACGGACATTCGTGTTAACGCTTTTGAGGCTTGCTTGTGGGTTTCGTGGTCTGTTTTTTATTTTTCGGTGGAGGCGGCGGATGTTTTTTTTATTTGGCTGTGATGCTTTGGATTTTGGTTTGGTGTAAACTTTCGCTAAAAGGTTTCGTTTCGTTTGTTATGTGTTGCACGTGTATTTGCCGTTTTTCAATCCGATATCCATAAGGAATTTATTTTGTATTGTCTGTGCATGAAAAAATTGGAAAAGGATTGCCTAAAAGATTGTACTTTGCACAACTACAAACGCATTTACAGATACAGTTTGAATTGTACATAAAAAGAGCAAAGAATTTCGTTTAAAATGTTGCTATCAGATAACATGTGATCCTTAGTGGAGTGTGTGTGTGCGTAAGAATGTGTTTGGCGAAAAATGCTTGCAGCTCTTAAATGTATGGTGGCCTTTCGGTAAAACTACGGAGAGTTATTGCAAATGATTTTTAAAGTTGGAAAGTTAAGAAAGTGAGTGCAGAGAATTAAAATATACGGCACCTTTGAAAGAATACGGGATTATAGGAAAAGTTGAGGGGAGTAAAGAGTTTTTACTTTTTAAGAGCAAAAACCAAACGCGCATTAGACGGTCCGATTACTTTAAAGTTACTGCCAACAGTCCGGATTTTTTTCATCAGACTCAGATTTACATATTTCGACAGCTGATTAGCTGAAGTCGGCGGTCAGTTAAGTGGAATTGTAGTGCTCAATCTTTCTGAGAATTTTTAAGCTGCTTACAGAAGTACGGGTAGTTTATTATTAGCATCCAACAACTTTACAAGTAAATTCAATCAACCTCGTGCCTTCTCTCTCACTTTTTGTGTTACCATAAGCGATATTAACATAACTTCTATCCTCACTCAATTGTTTCCTCTCTGAACCACGATATTCTTAGGATGAAATTAATCAGTAGAAATAGTTTTTTTCGTGCAACCTCCGAGACGTCGTCAAGAAACCGAGACTAAGTTTTTTACTTAGACTTCTCGTGTTCTACCGCAGCTTCTGCCAAATAGACAGTGACCTCTTAGGACTCCTACTTCTTCTTCTTTACTGGCGTAGACACCGCTTACGTGGTTGTAGCCGAGTTAAGCACAGAGATACCAAGTGCAGGCAGGTCCTTCTCTACCTGATCTCTCCGACGGAGTGAAGGTCTTCCTCTTTCTCTGTTGTTGGGTACTTAATCGAAAACCTTCAAAGTTGGAGTGTTCCCTTCCATCCGGAAAACATGACCTAGCCAGAACTATGTCAATTCCGTCCTACTCTCGTACAGCTCATCGTTCCATTGAATGCGATATTCGCCATGGCCAATGCCCAAAGAATCATCCGCAAAACTTCTCTCGAATACTCTTAGGTCTCATCAGATGATGTAATAGTTCATGTCTCCGCATCATATAGCAGGACTTGAATTATGAGGGAGTTGTAGAGTGGGTCTTTGTACGTTGAGAAGAAACTTTACTTTTGAATTGCCTACGCAGTCCAAAGTAGCACCTGTTGGCAAGAGTGATTTTGCGTTGGATTTCAAAGCTGATGAACGTGGTTGGTGTTGATGCTGGTTCCAAGATAGACGAAATTATCGAAGATTTCAAAGTTATAACTGTTAACAGTTCGTACGAACCAAGTCGCGACAACTATTTCTTTGATGACAGGAGATATTTCGTCTCATCCTCGTTCACTAACAGACCCATACGCTTCGCTTCCTTCTCCAGTCTGAAGAAAAGAGAACTAACGGCGCGGTTGTTGAGGCCAATGGTAACAATATCGTCAGCGTACTCCAGATTGTACCTTCTCTATTTAGTTCTCCAGCAATAGGTTAAATAATTCATACGATAGGGAGTCTTCTTGTCTAAAACTTTGCTATCGAACGGCTCGGAAAGGTCTTTTCCGATTCTGACGGTGCTTTTGGTATTGCTCAACGTCAGCTTGCACAGCCGTATTAACTTTGCGGGGATACCAAGTTCAAACAACGCGGGAAATAAGAATCGGTAAATCGAAAAAAATTCCAAGACTTGGCGGATGATGAAAGTCTGGTCAATAGTAGATTTTATAGGTCTGAAGCTAAACAGTTTGTTGACGTTGGGCTTCAGTCTTTCTCACACTACGCTACTACAATTAGCCAGTGGCAAATATTGAATTCTCTCCCATTCCCACGACAGTCGGGTCTACATAACCGGAACGGACTCGCATTTTTACCCGGCAAAGGACTATTAACTCGGTTGTATTCCGCCGCTACAAGAGCAACTAAATTCTCTCTTTCTCGGAATCTAATTGTGGGGTGATGCCTGCTCTGATTAATTCATCGGCTTCGCAGTTACGAGGAATATCACTAGTATTTTATGAAACAGGATGTTAGATGCACAAAGAGCGTGTAACTAGAAAAATATAAAATTTGTTTCTTTAAAAATTTTACTGTGTACTTTCAAAAATTCAATTTGAAACTGTAAATCGCCATTTAATAGGCTATTGCACTATCTGCGTCCCTCAAAGGAGCTGGAAGTTATTGCTGCTAGTTTTTACACACACATGCAAATAAAATAAATTCAGTAATGGTGCAACATAAATTTTCGAATGCAAATCAGGGCGTGACCTCGTTCATGAATTTCCCACTTCCCGCCATTAATATCGGCCATTAAACATAATTAAACACACTCTATTAAGACAATTAATATGCAGCTCAAATACACACATACACACATACGCACTTAAGCACACGTAAGGACCTCAGTACTCCCTTTGCAAAGAAATAAAATAAAATTTATATGTTACTAGGGAAAATAAAGCAAAATAAAGTTACATAAAACAGCGCCTGGAAGTACTTGAACGCGCCGCAACATTCGGACGGACGTCAGAAATGTTCGTCAGCGGATTTATGCACACCAAACCAACACTCTCGCCTTGCGGACGATTTATTTGCGGTGTCGCACCAATTGCATGTAGACATAAGGCAAAAACAAAAAAAGGAAAATAATATTTACGATGCTCGGCAACAAATGAAAATACCAAAACAAACCGCATAGAATTGGCGCAGTCCTGCAAGGAAACCCGCACAAAAATTTCACTTTCTTTTCGCAGCGAATTATGGTCATTTCAGCAGTAAATAAAAATCAAGCGCAAGGGCAGAGTAAATAAATAGGGAAAAATAGGAACTCTCCCACATACCTACCGCAAGAGAAAAATGCTTAAAACAACAGCAACAACCAGTCAAAGAAATGCGGAGTAACTGTGTGCTCCACACTTTGTTTGCCGATAACTGCAACGTGTATGGTGGCCTATGATTGTTGTTATATTGAGAATGTACACATGTATGCCACGATGAATGTACTGCGGAAAAGTAACGGAAATTTATTTAATTTTTCGCTTGATTTGTGTACTTACTTTTGTTGCCAGAGCTTAGCTGTGTAGCGGCGGAAAGACGCTCCAGGTTATTTTCACACTTTTGCTGGCAATCTACAAGCGTGTGTATAGTATATGAAAACAGTGGGCGCTAAAAATGTGTTATTATTGCTTCACTTCAAGTTTGCGGCTGTGCGGTAGTTGAGTTTATTGCATGTCTTTTGTTAGCCAAATTTGTGAAAGTTGCGAAATCCGCGAAATTCTATTTTTTGCTAAGGCATCTAGTCTCCTCCTGGTTCTCGGCGATCATATTAAGGGTGTATTCGTATCTAGAAAAAAAATATATATTTTTTTATATTTTTAAAGTTGAGCTATTCAAGAATATATTTACAAAGCATTTTTTTAAATTTAAATTATTTTTATTGATAAAAAGTTTTTTGCTGACTCGGCATCCAAACTATTCAAATTTTCCTGAAACTTTAAAAGCATTTATCTCGAAACTATCTTTTAGAAAACAATATGCACAATTTTTCAGGTTTTACTGGACATATTTATTTGAAAATTTTAAAGAGCTTGCTTTATAGACGTGTGTTATGGGGTTACATGGGTTTCCTCGGATGAAAATAAAAATTTTTCAACAACTTTTTTTCTCATATAATGTATGAAATATTTTTATACAATAATTTCAGTGAAAATTTCGCGACATTTTTGTCTCAAATAGTTGTATTCGAAAAAAAAATCCTACGTCCAAGACTTTAAAAATTGTATCTCAAAGACCTGTGTAAAATTTCACGAAGATCGGTTGAGTAAATCTCGAGAAATCTTGCCAACCGACTTTAAAAACATAATTTCGAGAAATACGCGTTTAAAGCCAGCGCACTTAGCCTAGCTAGCCTCGAGCGCACAAGGTCTCAAGGTTGTATCTCGGAAACTGTTGCTCGGATCGACTTGAAAATTTAGAACATTATTTAAGAGGTAATGTAAAATTTTATAAGACAATAGAAAATTAGATTTTTTGAAACCCGTAAACCAATGTAACCCCTTATTTGTGGAACTTTCCATATTCGAAAGCTTCAATTTTTACTATTTATATAAAATTCGAAACTGTTGGAAAAAGTGGTATAAAAATAGTTTATTTTTCAGGCAGTCTCCATTTCATGAAATTTGTTTTCCGATTTCTTCGTAAAGCTAAAAATTGTGACACTGTTCTAGATGAGTATTTTTTTGGTTTCACAATGCTGGGATGGTTAAGACCCCTCACTTCATCAGTTGCTAATTTTTGCAATTCTTTAATTTTTTTGATTTTCCTGTATTCTTGTAATGTTAGTAAATAAGTAAAAATTGGATGGTAAAGTATTACTTACTTTTTCTTTACGTTAAGAGTTACCTGAAATTCAGTCCTCTAGACTTGAATACCCCCTTAACATTATCTGTTTCAACAGCCACAATTGATGTGTCGCACGTCAATTGGGGTGATTACTATTGAGATTGGAGTTTTGGCATGAGCTGTTTGTGAGAGAGAGAAAAATTTCCTCTATGTCTTGAAAAACAGAGTTAACAGTAGCTAACTTAATGCTGTACTGAGTAACTAACCATTCGACCTTTGTTGTGTAGTTTTAGGAACATCCTTTTCCACTTAAAAATAGTCCTTCGAAAAGGCAGTGTAGTTAGCTACCCGGTACATATACCGTACACACATAGGAAAGCACACAAGTACATTTTATTATCAGCAGCCACTTGTGCTCAACTTGCAATGCTAGCAATGACCGAAATAAGTAAACATCTTTTGAAACTCACTGTACACATAAGTGCATTTGTATATAACAACATATAGATGTAATCACGAAAGTGTGAATCGATAAATAAATATTTACAGAAATACAAATACGCAGAAACCATAAAATTTCATCGCCATGGCAGTGAAAACGCCAGGCAAAGTAAATCGAAAGAGCGTTAAGGGCAAGGCTAAGAGAGTTCAGCTGTTCTAGAGCAACTTAATTGTGCTAGAAACACTTTTGCGTTAGTTCAAGTGTTATTAGAAGCCCGCAGAGGCGCCACACGAGAGATAAGTAATGAAAGTGCACGCACACACACAAATTTATATGTGTGCTTATACGGATATGTATCTTCTCATTATGCTTAAATGGAACTTAAATTTATGTAAGTGAATTGTAGTATTTATAAGTAATCGATACACTACAGTTCTTGCGGCAAATTCAATTGTCATTTGATAAATTTTGAAGATTAAGTGACCATAATCTACGCATAAGCTAATGCCAAGTGTGCTTCAACTAAGCAATAAAATTAAATTACCACAACTCTAAAGCAAACGATGAACTTGTGGAACACTGAACTTCTGGATTACTTCTCAGAGTTGGGCTGCAGCCAATGGCAAATGTAATCAATTTCGAATGCTTTGTCTATTGAATTCTGCCACTTTTCAGCTCTTTATTGCGTATATTGTGAAAATACAATAAACTTCTTCTCATAATCAAAAATATATTTCACATCTTTGCCATCAATAAAAATTTACTGCTTCTTAAATTTTCGTATACGAAAATTCATGTCACATGTTCACGATTGCCACACGTTCGTCTAACTGAAAATTGAAGATGCAAAAAGATAAGCAATAAAACGAGAAGCAAATCAAGTCCTGCCATGGCAAAGGCAGGCAAAAAACATAAGAAAGTGTAGCAAGAAACAGTAAGGTACTAGTGCATTGCATGCACGTAACGTAAACAAATAAACGAAGGCGTAGCTAATCGAGGCAAGTGGAGAAGACACGCAACGTAATCATAGCAAGAACGAAATAAATGGCTTTGAAGAGCGCACTTCTACACACATACATACACAGATGGCAACTGTACATGAAGCTACTTCAACAACTAAACACAGATTTATATTCAAGTAGCTTTTTGGCTCTTTGGCGCCTTGCAGTATGCTACTAATGATTTTGTATTTAATTTCGCTTAAAGAAATGCTTTTAAATTTTTCATTGGCTAAATATCGTCATGTGACTGTATTATAAATGCTGTTTCCTGAAATGTTTTTTATCTTTTGCATATTTTCTACTGATAAAGATGTCACTTGGCATTGGCAATTGTCACTGTCAATGTTATAACTTTGGTTGCCTTGGTGTGCTTTATCCTTAATACCTTGCCTTTCACATATATGCTGTTAGTTACGTGCGCGTAAGCATCTTCGTTTCACATTTAAATGCCTAACATTCCTTTTATCTCACATGCTGTGCTTATCAAAGCGGCTTATCATGCGTGGCACGTTGTATCGATAAATTCGAGCTACCGCAAATAATTTCAGGTAGCATACATTGAGGCGTTTAAATGCCTTACATATGCTTTGTGCATAAATATGTGTGTCCAAAAGATATAAACGCTGAGAAATGTTGGTATGTGCCAAAGTGTTATTGCCAGTTTCTCCGACGTATAATTTCTTGAATAGTAGTCACGCGAATGTGTTTAAGTCAGCACACTAAATAAGAGTTTTCAAATACAACTTTTTAGTTTGGTCGGTCGAAAGGAATTTGGAGTGCACTATACCTCGATAACCGAATAAAACTGTGAACGTAACCTTGAATTTTGACTTGCTTTCACATGGTTTTTTTTGGCTTTGGCTCACCTTTGCCACGATATTCGGCCGATTGTTTCCGAGTGGTAAGCATAGATCCCAGACTCATCG
The DNA here is from genome assembly GCA_027475135.1 of Bactrocera correcta. NCBI lineage: Eukaryota > Metazoa > Arthropoda > Insecta > Diptera > Tephritidae > Bactrocera > Bactrocera correcta. The sequence goes on along the minus strand of CM050325.1, from coordinate 59,039,679 downwards.
CCAGTAATAATATGTTTCATGACATACTAGTAGTCGGAAAGCATTGTTTCACAGACGTTAACGCGAAGCTGGTTTTCGAAAAAATTCAGTGATTTTGGAACCAATCGCACTTTCATTTTTCTTGGGTTCAAATAATCTTTCAAAACGGCTTTCACTGATCCTTCCGATATACCGAGGATGCCAGTAAGATCTCTGACTGTTAATCATCAATTATGAAGCACCAATTCCTTTATTTTATTGACGAGTTAATCATGAGTTCAGAAGGACAAGCGTGTACTAAACACTAATGATTTTTTGATGTGACATTATGTATGGCGGTTAGGCTTATGGAAATCCACCTAACAAAAGACAATGGAAAACTTTCAGAGGCTCGCTGCGCTGTGCTTAACGGAAGCTCTAAGAACCACTACAATGGCTGGTCTTGAACTGATACTAAACCTGCTACCTATAGACTCTTCGCAGAAAACTGCACCGCAAAATAAGCGGGACGTCTACTGACTGCAGTAGAATTAGACTACATGATTCCAAATTTCACCTGGGAAACAAGGTTCATAGTAAACATAGAAAAAGACGGCTGGCGTAAAGGCATAAGTTGGTACGGGAATATACTGTTCAGAGTTAGTAGTAAGGCAAGCTTTGAAGTCTACTTTGTGCGCAGCCCTTTGCTGTTGTGAAAGCCGCTGAGTTGGCCTCTATTGCACCTGCCGGCAACTCCAGAGAAAAAAATCAAAAGTCGGAGGAATGCGCTACCTGGGTGTAAAACGGCAAAAGTCATGTGCCAAACGGTAGATCGAAAGTACACAAAATTCTTTTTGACACTCGCTGGTATAGACTGTAGGATTATGATGGGAATACTAATTGGTTACTGCCAGGTGGTGGCGACACACGCCTTCTGGATAAAACATATCGAGAAGACTGCAGGAAATGTCTAGAGTAGGGAAGCAGTGAAACAATGGAGCACTGGTCCCGCATTGGTAAGACTACGCTGTAAGCGTCTGGGATCTCCACAAATACACTTGAGGAGGTATGTCCTAAAGGATGACTACTCCTCTTGGACCTAGCAACTGAACGCTATCTGGTATCTCAAAGGACCAAAACGGTTCTATGCGTGGCTTATCGGCCTACCAGATGTGATATTTGGCGCAGACGTCACTGAGTGTTTACCAACAACAAAAAAAATTCAGCGAATGGGTTTTCGCGCGAAATTAAAACTAAAAAGTTTTACTATGTTGCCTACATTTGGGAGCAAAGTTGGCGTGACTGAATGTGGTTTCAACTTCACTCCGAAATATAAGAAATGTAAAAAATATTTTGTAATATTGGAAATTTTTGTTATTTATTTTTGTAACCTAACTTTTTTTCATGACAATTTTTAAATTGAAGTTTGATTTTTTGTATTTTAGACCACGTCAGATAATTTCTGAAAATAAAAATCATAATAAAATAAAAGCCAGTGGAAATGAAAGATAAAATAACAAAAAATTAAAGAAAAATAATTTGATTAAGTTTAAATTTCTGAAGTCGTGAAGTGGGAGGGAAGAGTTAGAAACGATTTATAACGATTTCCGGAAAAACTGCGGGAAAAAAGGTTATATGGCAATATTGTAGGTAATGAAACGATCTACAACTTATGTATCCTCATCTTTTGAACATAACCTTAAAATTTATGGGAAAAATTCAAATAACCAATTTTTGGGGGTTTTTATTTTTATATTGAACACATTTTTTGTCTTTCACGAAAATTGGTGTAAACTCAACTGATGGCTTTATATTTAAACCTACTATGACTATCTTTTTCGTTTTACATTTTAGCAAGGCATCTGCACTAGTCAATGTATAGTAAATAATCATATAACTATTAAACATTTTTTCAAAATCTTTCATTTTCCTTACATTTTTCTACCATTTACATTCCATGCATGCGTATTTATGATGAATTGATTATTTATCGTTGACGTGGCTCCACAACGCCCACATTGTTGCCACACTTTACTTATTGCTCTTTAAGCCCAAGTGCCAGCTGTAGTGTCGTACCACTATAAATAAACGTTTTGCGTACCCTTTTCAGGCACTTCGCAGCCGCCTGTCAACAGTTCGAGGACACTGGTTATCCGAGTGGTTGGTCATACACTTGGCTATTGCACTTCATTCGCCATGTCTCGAGATTCGAGGCCGTTTTTATGACAGCTTCGTGGAAGTTTACTCTTTTCAGCACTTACACTTTCATTAACGGCTGTAACTGATTTCTCCACTTCAACATTTCCATTTGATTTGTTCTGTTTTGTGTGTGTCATTTTCCTTTTTTTCTTTCTCAAACATATATCCTTTTCAGTATTTCGTTCATCCTCGCATATTAAGAGCACATACGGCATACTTACATAACAATGTATGTGTGTGTGTGTGCGTGGTCATTGATATAGCTATTACCCCTTCCATGCGCACATCCCAGCTTTTACTGCTTTTATATGCGAATATATGCCGAATTTTTGTTGTGGCCTTCAAGCGTGTTTACATTTGATTTGCTTTCGTTTTGCTCAGTCTGTCCTTTCTCTATGTTTTGTTTATTGGAATTTCTGTTCGGTTTGCATATTTTTGATTTGATTTGCATTACTTTATTAGATTTGCTTTCCAACCAAACCCATCACCACCCACTGACCGACTGTGGTTAGTTAGATCGCCCTCTTGGGTTATGTAAGTGTACAGTGGTGCTTTTATACCAATTTTGAATTTATTTTTACAAAATGCAAAAGAAATCTTAATTTGAGGTTGGTTTGACCAGAGAGTAATTTTAGGGATTTTTTAGACTTGGTTGTTTAGCTTCCGAAATAGTTTTATAAAACGGCTAATGTAGATTAATATGACTCATTTTACTGTGGATAAAGTTAATTAGTCTCTAAGCCAACTTAGGTTTAGGTAAGAGGCCGATCCTAAGCGGAATCTCATTTGGACAGCTTAGAAGGCCAATCCGTTGTGGTAACTAAAAAAAGGCTACACTTTGCTAGAAAGCTTGAATGCGTCCCATCGGCATCTGCGGTGCTCTACGGGCTACATCAAATATAGCACTCGTGGACATTGAAGCAGTAGTATTGTTGTGAAACGTGCTCTAAGGGTCAAGGAAGCTGGGTATATGAAAGGGTTGAAACAAGGACACGCCGAAATCCCCCTTTAACTGAACTGAACTGATCTGAAAAACTTGGATCACTGCGTCGCAGAGCCACTCGTGACGGCCTTTTCTGTCCTCACATACCACACATATCGCATTGGGCGAACTATGGAGGGATGGTCTTCTGTAAGGAGTTCCCTATCCACCTGAACTTTAGGCTATCGGACCACTGTATTGCTTTTCAGGTAGAAGTGGTAACTATCAAGGTAGCACCAGACGTACTTCTACGAAGTAAAGTCTCTTTTTAAGGGAGGTGAGCAGTCACTATGACAGCTGCAACACAAATGCTGAGTTCGCTACTGTGCACTCAAAGCTAGTCAATGAGTATCTGTTCTCACTAGAAATAGTATCAAGATACTTCATCTTCAGACTTGTTTGTGGACTTTTTCACAACGGAACCGCTGACTACTAGAAAGCTGTTGAGCTAACCATAGGTGACAGCTTTGCCGCTTTTATATCCTAATGGCATCAAGTTCGATCTCTATTAACGTTTTGGGTTCTGGCACTGGATCTATGGATCTCAAACGCACTAAGCGGGCGTTGGTCGATAACCAGCTTTTGTCAGGTCTACGTAACCGGAATGGACCCGGATTTTTATCCAGCCGAGGACAGTCAGCTCATAAGAGCAATTTTGGAGTGCTTACTGAACGTTGTATATTGATTTTTTCATGTGTTAAGGCAGAAAATCTTATCAGACGCTAGTTGTCCAACTTATATCGAGGAAGGTGAGGTGGAAACAGCCAGCCATTTTCTCCGCCATGGTGCAGCCTTTGTAAGAATGAGGCTTACATAGCCCGTTAGTCTAACCTTCGGCGTACCAGAAAACTGAAACTGACATTAGCTTTTTGATCCAGTTTTAGGAGCTTATTCAGGCTAAACTTAATTTAATTTCCAGGAATTTTGTTTCAGCTTGAAATCTCAATTTGTAGACAACTCCGAATGGCTTCACTTCACTTTTTTTTGTTAAGTAAATCTCATCTTATCGGAACAAAACGAAAAGCAGCTTTAAGCTCATGTGAGCTTAAAATCTGAACACAACATACTGTGCGACCCAGCTGGCGATTTCGCACGTACAGAACTTCTTTCACACGCTGGGCACCACTTTGTCTTGCCTAGGGGCGCGTGGGTCGCCAATTCATTTTCCGATTGCGAAGCGTGATTTTTATTGCATTTCATACATTTATGTGTAAGTGTGTGGGTACGTTTGTGCATGGCCAGCAGACTGTGTGACCTTTTCACGCCTATCTGTCTCACTTATTTCCAGTCAATTCTCACACATTATTCGTTTTGCTTTCGCCCAGCAGGCGAGTATTTGTCGGCTCTGCGCCAAACGATTAGCAACTCTTTGCTTCCCAGTATGCCACTGCTTCGGAGCTTCGTTCGGGTGATTGATTAATACTTGAAGTGACAAACTGTCGTTGCGTGATGGTGTCGAAAAAATAATACCAGTTGAATTATAGCTGTTTGAAGTATGGAAATTCGGGTAGTGAAAAGTAATTTTCTTGTCATCTTCCACAAGATATTTCACATATTTTTTTTTTCCTCACTGACAAAACCAAAATATTTGTTGTTTGCTATGAAAAGGTTATGCTCACGTATTTACATACGTCTGTGAAGTAGCTCATTTTCAGGTATTAAACAATAAAAATTGTGAAACTCACATGCATACTCTCTCTCTTCTCAAAAATTATTGTAATTCTTTACATTTTTATTGCAAAACTTTTATTAGCGATTCGAAAAGTGTCAAAAAGTAAGCTACTAAATATTAAAATGTTAGCAAAGTCTCCTAAGCGTTCGTTGTGTGCTCACTCGGCTGCGTTGTAAAGTTTTCGGCCATGAAAAATTTCCAGCCGCTTTGCATTTGTTAGCGATTTCTGAAAGGACTACGGCCATTTTGCCAGTCACAGTTCTTTTTTATTCACCTTTTTTGACACATTGACCCCACACCTCTTATGTGCCTGCAACTGTGAGTACCTAAAACATTTAGCAGCGCTATTTTCCGCCCGAAGTGTCGGAAACCTGCTCTACCCTGCACATTAATAAATGTCTAACCAACCCAAAGCTATAAAATTTATACAAACTTCCCAATGCATTTGACCGCTGGCCGTGCCTTTACCTTGTCGCGTTGCCATAATTTGTGCATTATTCTATCCTTTTTTATAAACGAGTGACCTTTTGGTAACCGCAAATGCACCTTTTTGTAGCCGCAGGCAACCCAAATGCAACCCACGTTAGACCTTTTCCCAACGGGGTGCCATAAAGGAGTACCTCAACGGGCTTTTATGTGGTGTAATGTTTTAGGGAAAAGAGAGAGAGAGAGAGAGAGAACGCCTGATACAAAGTTGATCGCAAAATATACGGGTTGTCATTGATTATATTGAACCCAGTTTCTAAAGTATAATGTGGGTCAATGCATATCTTCATAGGGGTAGGGGCATCTGTGGCTCGTTCAGACACAGTAACATTTTACTATGAGCTTGATTTCATTATTTTTGAGAACGGTTCTTTGCACATCCAAAATAAATCCGTATGTTGAAATGTTTGTGAGTTATTTTAACCGCTTTGAATGGACGAAAAGCATAATCTACCTCATCGAAAGGTGCTTTTTAAGGTTCGAACCAAATAAATACTGTTGAAAGGGTGTTGATATTTTCTTAATCCCAAAAACAAGAGAATTGGACTTCCATTACAACAACCACTGTTAGTAACAGTTTAACAAGAAACAAGTAAGAAAGCGCTAAGTTAGGGTATAACCGGGCATTTCGTATTCCTGCAGCTTGCAAGGAATAAAGTCACGGAAGTCCCATCAGATACATAAAGCTTGTAAGTTATATAGGTCTAGGGCGAGCTTACACCTTATTTTCTTCATTTTAAGCAATATGTAGCGGTATAAGAAAAGCTCTCTCTCAATTATATTAAGTTAACTCACATATTGGTCGGTTTTCGGGGTAAAAAGAAGTTCGAAAATAAAGAGTCAGCTGGACTTTAAAAGTGTATTTTATGGGAAGTAGGCCTGGCTGTAGTCTGATTTCGTCTATTTTTAAACTGTAACACGGTCGAAGGCGCTGATAACGTCACCCCTGCATGCGAACTAGAATGCTTATAGAGCAGGCAGATCGACCAATGCTGCTCTGTACCAGCTAACCTCCGAGATATAGAGTTCGCTGGAAAATGGAGAGGTCATGTTATACGCCTTCCTGAACATTGAAGGTTCCGTAGCGTAGCAAGGGTACTGGAGAAAAGGAATGTGGCGGCACCGTTGCGTACTGCGTACGTGAATAGCTGAGACCACAGTAAGAGATACCAGTATTCGTCTCGGCACAACAAGGGGCTATCCACAGGGAGGAGTGATATCCCCCCTGCTATGGAGCCTCGTTGTGAACGAACTACTTGTGTTGCTAACTAACAATGGAATCCGCTGTAAAGGCTATGGGGACGACTTTGTTATTAAAGCCAGGGGAAAATTTGAGGAGACTCTCTGCGATATAGTACAAAAGGGAGTAGGCAACATTAACCTCTTGAAAACGACCACCACAGGCAGGTCCTCAGGAACCTAACACTAGGGCCCAGAGAGAGAGAGAGAGAGATGACTAAAATGGTCAGATATCTTGGTCTTACGCTGGATTCCATTTTGCGGTGGAAGCAGCATATTGGTCTGATCGTGGTTACGTAGAAACTGATGGTGTGAAATCGGCTTGCTGGTAAATCCTGGAGATGCAAGCCAAGGATTATCAGATGGTTGTACACCATGAAAGTGCGACCAATTATCACTTATGGAGCGGTGGCTTGGGCTTTGAAAGCATCGCAAACATCGTAAGGACTTCGACTATTGAAGCTGCAATGATTCGCCTGCGTCTGAATGAAGTGTGATATGTGTCTTGCTAGAACGAACCCTGCGACACCTAATAATCAGTCAAGTCGCCGGACACCTATGCTCTAAGTGAAAAAAAGGTTTGGCCAAAGGTAAGGTAATCTCTTCCCAACGTATTAATAGCTAAGTGGCGTCATACTGCCGGCACTTCTCCCTAAGGATAGCATATACCACAAAGGTTAACTTCGCCAGGAAGTTTAAGATTACCCTCAGCAGTAAGACCGAATGTACTGCTTAGAGATAGTACAATTAAGTGGTACACCGACGGCTCGAAAACAGCAGTGGGAATTGGCGCACAAAATCTCTATAACTATCGGTATTTTTCTGAGCATATTTCAAGCAGAGGTCTTTGCTATAAGCCGGTATGTAGAGTTAAACCTCCAGCGCAACTATCAGATTGAAGGTTTAGCTATACTAAGCGATAGTCAAGCGGCACTCAAAGCGACTTATACATAGGAAGTCAAATCGCTATTGGTACAGGAGTGTATAGAACGACTGAATAGTCTATCAGAACGTAGCCAAGTGCACCTTACTTGGGTGTCAGATCACAAAGATATAGCGGGGAATGAACTGGTTGATGAGCATGCCCGCTCCGCAACTTTCAGGAACCTTTCATTGCGGTTTCTTTCGCAGGGCACAGCAAAACTCTTTACTCTCAAGTCCATAACAGTCAATATGTCCCTAACTTCATCGATTGCATAACTTTTCTTATATTTTCAACTTTTCCACTAAATAAATTTTGACTCCAGCCACGCCAATTTATGTTCCACTTAATATTTTCAAAATATTTACTTGCATTTTCTTACATTATTAAAAGCCATGCATCAAACTTCAGTAAACTATTTGATTGGCCGAACCATTTCGCAAGGATCTACGCTATTTTAATAACCTTTTGAAACTTTCCGGCACACAAAAGTTTCCGACATCCATTACTTGTTCGCTCTTCTGCAGGCTACTTATTTTAATTTCATTTAACCCATAACTACCCCACAATTAACCCAATTTTGCATTGTTGCACTGCTTAGCGTGAAAGAAATGAAAGAATGGAAGAAAAGACAACACCACTAGTGCTGCGGCTGTTAGTGTAGTGGCCGAAACTTGGTTTCAACTCTTGACTTTTATGCTTTTTCAATGACCGAAAGCAGCTGTTCGAGACATTTACGGTCTCACTTTGGGAGAACTTCGTTGTCAAATCAACTGGTGCGAATATTCAATGCAAATTATTTGACTGCATACACCAACGACTTCAATACTTACACACAGACACACTCGGATACATACAAAATTAAATACAACGGTACATACAAAATTATGTTCTGTGGCGCCTACTGCAACAGCAAAATACATACGGACGACTCCGCTTCACTTTACTTAACAAGTAAAGCGAAACTCCATTATCATCTCGGCAATTATTAGCAGCAACTTCATTGCATTGACCCACGTCAATTGGGGTCAATTGCATTATTTGCAGCAGTTGCAAATTGTTGGCCATTCCGTACGCATTCTACGTCGCCTGCAGTTGTGTTTGTGTAGTTGTAGTTGTAATTTTGTGTGTGTAACAGATTTTCGCCACATTACCACATTGCCATTGGTCGTTCGACCACCACCAAGTAAAAGGAGTCGGAAAGTTGCTTTGCTTCTGGGAGCAAGCAATGCCGCACTAAGAAGAAAGTGCAACAAAAACTTAACAGCAATGCGCAAATTCAATTAAAAATTATTTTCCGACAATATTCATTTCATTGCATTTCTTTCGCACTACACTTTTAATGCTCTCTTTCACTAATTTTGCACTCAACCAAAGTTTCAAAGTTTTTGTGCGAACCAGCGTGCGCTTTTTCCCATTATATGGCAAATATGGTAGGAATGTATATATATATAAGTATGTGTACTGTTACTTAGTGACTTTGGAATGGCTGCTCCAATGCAGTTTTTCATATACATACACATCATACATATATGTACATGCCGATTGTCTGTGTGTGCTCGCAATTCATTTGGCAATGATATTTTTTGAGCTTTGAACTGTTATGAAGCAGAAATGGGAGAAATTACTGGTAAAACCGTGTTTCCCGGAAAAAGTACAAGTACAAATTCCTTTTTGTGTAAATGCAATTTTAATTTAATTCCATAATAAATAAATTCCATATTTAAGGTTTGTTCAATAAAAAAGTGCAATTTCAATATCTGTTGTGCGAATATTATATATGTATGCCTTGAGCATTTTGTGCATATGTATCGTGTATGCATATAATGGGTGTTCCAAATAAAGGAACTTTTTTGACGTCGTTTCTGAGAGTTCACACGTGATTTCTGTCAAGCTGTCATAATATTTTTGTTCAGCATTATTTGGCAATTCATCATGAAAAGACTTACGTCTTAACAAATCGTTCAAATTTAATACGAAAGCTCACGTTCGGTAAAGAAAGTGTTTCGCACATTTCGCTCAACTTATGGTCCACATAATCGGCCTATTATTCGTAACACCATCACCCAACTTGAGACCTAGCACTCATTGCTAATAGACCACACCCAGCACGCAGTGAAGAAAATATAGCAGCCGTAGGTGAGAGAGTACACGAAGACCGAGAAGACTCGATGCGGCGCCGTTCGCAGCAAATCAGACTGACGTACAAGGTGTGTTCCACAATAAACAGGACTTTTTGTATCTAGTGCCCCCTGGTGGCGCCAGTTATATGTCGACTGCTGCGTTAAAATCTCCTATCTTTATCGATTGTACCAGTGAGAATTTCATGACATTTCATCGATTGGAAAAGAACTCGGACTGACGTATGAACACTTGGGGCATTTTACGTCGAGATCTTAAATTAAAAGCGTACAAAATACAGCTTGTTTATGAACTCGACCCTCCCAAGCGACATCGTTTCGCTGTTTGGGCTCTTAAAATGTTCCAAGAAGATGCGACGTTTTCGAGCTAAATTGAGTGTAACGATGAGACCAATGCCGCATTTAGGACGAAGATCAATCTGAAGAGATTAAAGAAACGCCATTTCATGCAGAAAAAATACAACGGTTTGGTGTGTTTTGGGCCGGGTGCATATTTTTTCAAAAATGATTTCGGTGAGCACATAATCGTCAATGGCGACCGCTATTCCGCACCGATAAACGGTTATTTGATGTCTGCAATTGAAGTTCGTGATCTCGGCGACATTTGGTTTCAACAAGATAACGCCACTTCCCACACGTCGCATCTATCAATAAATTTATTGAGAGAACTTCGGTCAGCAGATAATTTAACGCTTTGGGCCGGTCGATTGGCCGATAAGGTCGTGTGATATCACACCATTAGTCTTTTTGCTGTGAGGATAGGTAAAGTCTGAAGTCTATGCGGAAAATCCCGCTTTGATACACGCCTTAAAGCAAAACATTGCGCGTATCATTAGCCAGTTACCAGTCAAATTGCTTGAACGAGTCATCGAAAATTGAATTCAGCGGATGGACCATCTGAGACGTAGCCGCGGCCAACATTTGAAAGTTATAATCTTCAAAAAATAAATGCCAAGGAATTTTTTTTAGAATTATAATAAACACTCCTCATTAAATGTGAAGTTTCTGTGGTTTTTCTTTCAAAATGTAGGGAACCTCGAAATGGAACCTCACCCTTTATATGCACATTCATTCAATTTAATTTATATTTAGGTTGTGTTACAAAAAATGTTTCCATTTCAATGCTTAATATGTGAGGAATTTTTTAAAAGAAAAATTTTAAAAATAACATAAATATTTTTGAATAATTTTTTCTTGTTTATAGGTCTTATTTATAGGTATCCCTTTTATATAAGAAATTTGCATTCGCAATTTTTTGGTAGAAAAAATAAAATGGTAGAAATATGGAAGTTATGTGTTTTAAAAGTTTTATCGCCAATATGATTGAATGTATTATTCCAGTATATTTAATAGTAAAACTTTTTTTGTGTGTAAATTATAAGGTTATAGGTGTCAAGGACTAAAAAATTGCTCACATTTAATATTCTTGTTTTGGTGGGCTTATTTTCGGTAAAGGTTAGGTTAGGTTAGGTTAAGTTAAATTAAATGGTCGATCCTAAAAGAGACTACAACGTCAATTCTACAAAAATTGATCAAAAAGACTCTCATTAATCGACAAGGCGCTTTGAGCTATTCAAAAATTTATTGAAGTGGTCAATATCAGTTTCCGTCTCTTGATGCGCTAAAGGTGTGACTGTCGAAAAGTTGTAGCCTCAGTCTTGCAAAGGGAGACAAAGTATATGGATATTTCCATCTCAACTTCTTCCATGCAATTTGACAATTTGCGTCCGATTGAACTTGTAGACTCTTGGAAAATATATATAAGAACTCCTAACCTTAATGCAAGATGAACTTTGCTAAAGGCAAGGAGTTCTGTAGTTCTCTTAAGTTTTGTTCTAGGTCAGAAGGACCTCGCAGTTTCACAGGTGCTGGTCGTCGACGAACGCCTGCTGAGGGTATGCGAGGTGTATATGTCCAGCGCTACAGCCTAAGGTAACGTAGATCAGACTCGTTCCCACTCTAGTTTGAGCGGAGTACAAGTGTTCAGTTTTGCTAGCTTATTGGCTTTGTTGTTTCTAGTGATTCCGCTATGACTAGGTTCTTGAACGAGTCTGATGCTGAATTACCTTGGTGCTATTTACAGTGAGAACAGTCGTTTTTTGACTAATTTTGAGCTCACAGTTTGCGAGCTTTATGTTAATATCGGCGCTCTGCTGTCGGAGTGAATGCTCACCTCACTGAAAGAAGGTGTAAGCAAGTTTACTGCTACCTTGATAGTAGTCACATCTGCCTGAAAAACACTAGAATAGTCTGGTAGCCTCAAGTTGAGCTTGAGTGAGAGCTTGTTACAGAAGATGCCCCTTCCAAGCTTCCTTTCTAGCTTCAACTCACTCAAGCTCCCTGCGTCTTTTCTATAAAAATATCTTCCAATCCACGAAACCAATTCACGAATCCAACGTGGGTATGTGAGCGGAGAAACAGCCTCTGTCCAAATTCAGTAAACCCGATATATCATAGAGTTTCTTTTTAAAGTCCCAACCGACGTGTCTCGTAGGGAATAACTTATATTTGGTTTGAGGAAAAATGAGCTTGCTGCACATAATTTTCAGATAGCCATCACCATTTTTGCTGACTACAGACGGTATTGAATTAATACATGAAAAAATGAGTGATGAAGATTTTTCGATTTATGTTTTTGTTTTGCTATTCGCTTGATTTTTTAGCATTTTCAACATTATATTCACAAAGTAAGAATAGTAAGAAAAAAAGTAGAGAACAGCGGAAAGAAATAAGTACTTAAACTCCGGGATCGTCTAATTCCAGCTCACCCAACCCCTTTAGAAATAAAGCGATCTAACAGCCTTCTAAAGAGCATATTGTCAAAGACGCTCAACCACATTCTTGGGCTTGTTTCCGTGGCGAATCCATAACTTCTAGTAGGCATTTCCTTTTAACATACTTATTCTAAATCTTGATCTTAATTCGTAAATTCTGCTGAATTTTAATTAAAAACGCCGTTTTTGGATATTTGTAGAAAACTCGACAGATCAAACGCCATTTCTATTTTTGTATAATTTCAACTAAGCTGTTAAGGAACATTTTCCTTTAACCAGTTTGTAAAGATCTATGGATCCATATAATCTTAAGTTGGTATCGTTGGTATATACTATATGTAAGTCTAAGATTCGATTTGTTTTTTTCTTAACAAAAATGCTGAGAAAGTATAGTGACTGTGGGTGTAGATTAGATAAGATAATTAAGTGAGGATTGCACCGTGACCTAGGGTCTTTTGTGCCCTCTCCTAAGTCACAACCACGCAACTAGTCCCATAAATTTGATAAGTTCCAATATACTGCTAAGTGCTATTGAGACGATGTGATCCCTATTAGGAAACATGGATCCTAATTGACTTTATTCTGCGCCAACAGATTGCTGTGCAGTCGATTAGCAGGTGTTCTTGTGTTTCAGACTCCAAGCCGCAGAACCGGCAATTCGTACAAGAAACGGAGCCATTTTACATAAGTGCTGATTGTGGGTGTAACCAACCAAGCAACCAAACAAAATATTTCAGCAATATGGAAGAAATTTAATCAGAATTTTTAAAGAAAAACTCAACACTACTCATCAGCGTGACGAGAGAAAAACTTTATTTTACAATGACATTTACATTCGAAATACGCACAGAAATAGCATACATTTGCGCTTGAGAAGAAATTCGTGGTAATACTAACAAGAAAATGTGACTAGCTCCCTTCCAGCGAATGCTTTGCAATTTCCCCTACGTGTCCTTCAAAGTTTAAAGTGCAACGTACGCGAAATTTGTTGGCAGCCAGCTGCCCCGACAATCAAACGCTTACCACCACTAGCAATGTGTACAAATATTTTACAGTTATTTTATTTGTGTATTTGTTTAGTTATTGCGCATATGTGTGTGTGTGCGTGTGTGTGTGCAATATGGTAACAACTAAATATCGGAGTGCAATGATGCAATCATTCGTGAAAAGGATATGCACTCCAATGGCATTGCTTGCCAGCAAATAAAAATTATGAAGCAAAGCATACATAAATTGCCAGAAAAGAGTAAACAAAAAACAAGAAAAAACATTAACTTCGGCTGCACCGAGCGAATATACCCTTCACAGGCGCATTTCTTTTAGTAACTATGTGTTTAGTTTGTATCAAAGCTATATGCTATAGTTAACCGATCTGAACAATTTCTTCAGAGATTACATTATTATCTTAGAAAATAACCTGTGCCAACTTTTGTGAAGATACATTATCAAATGTGAAAGTTTTCCATACAAGAACTTGATTCCGATTGTTTAGTTTGTATTGCAGCTATATGTTATAGTGGTCCGATATCGGCTGTTCCGACAAATGAGCAGCTGGTGTTTGCAAAATTTCAAAACGATATCTTAAGGGGTTAGGGGTAGTTAGAATTTTCAAAAAATTATTATTTTTTAATTTTCGTTAAGTGTAATATCTTAAAAATATTCCCTGAAAATTTCACGTTGATCCGATAATTAGTTTTTGAGTTATTCGACAAATAAGAAAGAGTGCTTGGGCACTTCAAAGCGCTAGTGTGAAACTTAAAACGCGTTTTTCTCAAAACTATGTTTTTGAAATCGGTAACAACTGTAACTCGAAAATCGTTCAGTAGATTTTAATGAAATTTATACATCTTTTAGAATACATAATAAGCTCGGGCCTGTTCGAAGGATTTTTATTTTTTCGAAAATTTCGATTTTTTAAAACCAGTTTGATTTTTTCGCAAAAATTTAGAAAAAAATTTCCAGAGGCCGCCATTTTGTTAATTTTGAAGAAAAAAAAAAAATAAAAACCTTCGATCAGGCCCGGTATTATCTATTTATAAAACTAGTTTTTTTGTCCGTTTGTTTTTAGATGAATCTCCAAGGACTTTTGCTTGTCACCGAAAGTACCTTTTTTAAAACAGGGTCAACACAAACAACTATAACTTTGGAAATTATATTTTTTTTTGAAATTTTCGTGACTTCAAGTCAACACATCCTATAATAAATGCCATTCTACTACTTTTGTAAAATAACAGGATTTAGTAGCAAAAAAAAAAAAATATTGAAAACTAATTTTTTCGTGCCTCGACTATCCCTAACCCCTTAAAAAATGAGAGACTAGTTCGTATATATACAGACAGACAGACAGACAGACGGACATGGCTAAATCGACTCAGGCCAACATACTGACTATTTATATATATATTTTATTGGGTCTCCTTCCTTCTGGGTGCTACAAACTTCGTGATAAACTTAATATATCCTGTTCAGGGTATAACAAGTGCAATTCTCTATGCATGCTTACGTGTGTTTGTTTGTGTGTGTATGTTGGTAAATATGTGTAACTTTTTTTGTTGTGGATTGTTGTTTGCTTTATTTATTTGTACGAGTATGCGCGTATTGCTTTCATTTGATATGTGCTCAGTGGCTTTCCTTTTGGCAAGCAATGTTGCGTGTTGCCGACTTTATTGAATTATGTGGCAGCCAGCGTTGCATGCAATGCTATACACCACAAAGTAATAAATAATTATTGTTGCAGCAGGAGTAGAACTCAGCGCGCTCCTGTATATATAGGGTGATCCCTGTCGAGGTTACCTACTTAAAAAAAAAAGCACAGAAACTTCAAAAATAATGGAAAATGTTTACTCTCATTTCAAATAAGATTCTTGGCATTTATTTTTTTGAGCATAATAATTTTCAAATGTTGGTCGTGGCTATGTCTTAGATGATCCACCCGTTGAGTGCAATTTTCGATGACTCGTTCGATCATTTCGACTGGTAACTGGCGAATGACACGCATGATGTTTCGCTCCAAGGCCTGAATCGAAGCGAGATTGTCCACATAGACGTTGGACTTTACATATCATCAAAGGAAAAAGGGTAACGGTGTAATATCACACGTCTTGGTGGCCAATCGACGGTTCAAAAGTTGAAAGATTTGTAAAGAGCTAAAGAGATATACAAGAGAATAGAGGTTTCTAATAACCTATTTTTCAGAGTATTTAGCGAAAAAAATGCAGTTTTTACCCGCCCTAATATATACATATGAATACTTTTGCAGCTCGATAATTGCTGCGCCATGGTTTTTGCTGGTAAATTATTAAAACGTTGTTTATTTCATTTAAATGATAAGTGTTTTCATTGCGCGTTTATCGAAATGCATAAAGATACTGTTATAAGTACATTTTTTTATTTTTTTTAGTTATAATTATTCAGATGTTGGTTGGTTGGTTGAAAAAAGAGGAGCAAGAGCGTCAGACCGTATGCGGCCGCACTAAGCCTATAATTAGGATCGTTGCGCTTGCGGGTGGTAACCAAATTAAGACCTATCCATAAACTCATTGAATTTGGTAAAATACCTAATTTTTTTCCACCGTTGCTGCCCAATATCTCTTAAGTTGGAGCATTGAGAGCCGTGGAATATATTTCGTCTCATAAGGCCGAATGCTGGGCATTCGCATAGATAATGTTCTAGCGTTTCATCCTTCTCCTCGCATGCTCTGTATTTCGTCGAATTCAGTTTTTTAATTTTCTTAAGGGGGAATCTTAAGGTTAGGTGCCCTGTGAAGAAACCGAGCGCGTTAGCTCGTTTGATCTTTCACATCCTTCTATTCTTATATAAGTAATTGCAGAATGTTTGTGGACTTTCTGGTTAGAGCAGAAGCCCACTTAGCACTTTAGTTTGACATTTAGTTTGAAACTACCTTCCTTTCTGCGGATAGTGTGCTGGCTATTTTGGGGATGGATTTTGAAGAACTCTCCGCAGTTAAAAGTTATACATTATTTCTATCATAAGTGACACCCATGAAGAAAAGGACTTGAGTTGCAAAATTAATTAGTTCCGCCCCAAAAATTCTACTCTGGAACCACCCCTGTCTCACCCGTTTTGACACCTAGACTGGGTTCATTGACCTAGAATTATCGGCTGGTCGTAAGCACTGCTGGTCAAACGTTGTTCGTGAATAATTATGTTTTCAATTATGTTAAGGAAATACTCGTGTAATCTCAGATTTTTTGAATTGTAAATTTCTTCATTAGTTAACAGTAGTGTAAACAATTTAGTAATATTAGTTTTGTATAAAAAAATAATTAAAAGTTAATATTAGAAATAAATAAACTTGATAACAATTTTATCTTTTCAGGTATGTACATATATTCCATTGGACGTAAATTTTACAAAAATAACATATATTAGTAAGTACAAATAGTTACGTAAAATATTAAGGAATCGGCGGGCGTAGAATAACGAATGACGGAAATAAAAATTTCTTGGTTTGTCAATATATTACAATGAGTAATTTCATAATTTTAAAATTCTTAGTTAATTTTTCAAAATCAATGTCGTCCAACTCAAAGTAATCTCACTTGACCTCAATACACTTGTGGCAACTTTTTTTCCAATCCTCGAAACAGTTCTTAAAGTCAATTCAATGTGCCTAGCGATTCATATTTATTGTCGAAACGGTTTCCGTGACGCAATCGTTTGAGTTTGCTGAAAAGCCAGAAGTTGCACGGAGTTAACTCAGCCGAATACGCTGATTCCGGCTCGACATTGTTTGAAAATTTCACGAAAAACTCACGAAGCATCAATGCAGTATGCGACGGTGCGTTTTCGTAGTGCAAAAACTAAGAGTTGTCGGCCCATAATTCTTCCAATATTATTTCATCTGGTTGTGAGTTTGGCCGGTCGGAAGGAATTCGGGGTGCACCACACTTGTTAATCGATGAAAACTGTAAACACAACCTTGATTTTTGAACTGCTTTGACGTGGTTTTTTCGGCTTCGGTTCACCTTTGGCACGATATTCGGTCGATTGACTGTTTGCTTTCGGTCGTCAATGTAGATCCGAGACTCAACGTTAGTAAGTATATGTTTCATGATATTCTGTGAGTGGGAAAGCATTGTTTAATGCGACGCTGCTTTTCGAAAAAAAATTTTGAGCTTTCAAAATGGTTTTCACTGATCCTTGTGATATTTAACGATGCCAGTAAGATCTTTTACTATTAATAATCGATTTTCAAGAAACAATCCCTTTAATTTTATTGCCGTGTTTATCATTAGTTGATGTTGTTGGCCGCCATGGACGTGATTCATCGTCAATGCATTCTCGACCATCTTTGAATAATTTATACCAATCAAAAACACTTCCTCGCGACAAACAACTACCACCAAGGATCTTTTCCGAAATTCCGAACGTTTCGTCAGCAGAACATAGATAACGCACACAAAATTTAAAGAAATTTTTTTTTTTTTATATTTTACTCAGAACCCGAAGCCCTTATATTTAGCGCTCGAAGCCAGGTAAACCTGCTCGGTCCCATATCGATGAAATTTAGCTTAGGGAGCCATTTCTTGTCAGATCGGTTTCCAGAGGATTCCGCTGTGGCTAGGCCCCAGACAAGCTTAATATGGAAGTAGTTTAATGTTATTGCTTGCGGTCATGTACTCCTTGACTAGATTTGAGCTTACTTTCAGAAAGCTCAAGTTCGTTTTAGCAATACCATTTCTGCTTAAAAAGCCCTAGAGTGGTCTGGTAGTCTGAAACAAGAGTTGAATGAGAGCTCTCGACATAAGATCCAGCCATCCATTGATGAAAAAGCTAACTTGCATCTCTACTACAGCGACTCCGCCTTACATACATATCTTTTGGAGATATGTGCTCGGAGAAGATGTTACTGGTGGTAGGTTTCGCGGCACAGTATTTCAAGTTATCAGAAATACAATCAAAATGAGAGAAAATTTCGAGACATTTAATTGGTCTAGTTTCTTGGAGCTGGTTAGCAACCTTCGCAGCAACAAATCTTATGTCCACTGGCCCCATATCATATATACCGGTATAATGGCATCATTGGTGTTGCACGACTGATGCCAATGAGCCGCTGGTTGAACATTCTTTACCTAGCGCTCTCCATCTGATAAATTTGCCATAGAATCGTATTGACTTAATTATGGTTTCGAACAACCAAAACACAAATTTCGGTAAGAAACCTACCTCTTCTCAATAGCTCCTTTACAGCAATATCAGTTGACTGATGCTCCACTTATTGAGCTTCGCGAGATCGCTCTTTGATATCAAATACCTATTTAATAGAAAAAATTATAGTTTTCTCTGATATAATATTTTTGCCTCTCAAAGAAACAAAAAACATGAATTTTATAGGCTATTTTTGTGTTTTTTTATTGCTCCTAATTTTCAATTAACACACTCTTATGCATAATTAAGGAAAATATTTATAATCAAATAACGGCAACCGCTGCTCGAGTATGCATAAACAATTAGGCACAGGAATTACACGCTTGACAATTCAGGCATAAATAGTGGCATGCATAACAGTTTTCACTTCACAGTTAATTTGTGCGAGCTGGTGGTGCGTAATTACTCCATGTAATCATAATGCATTACTATTGGAATAATGAAATTCTCGCTATTCACGTGTCTTGTATTCACACGTTTGAGCTTCAAAGAAAATCTGTCAATTCTGTTTCAAATCATGTCGTGAACATTATTGATTCAAACACTATAGTCAATAGTGAATTAATTCGGTAGTTTATTAGTAGAGTTGTGATTAATACCTGTCCATGCAAATTGTGGGTACGTGTATGTCTAAGCCACAAATCAAATCAAGTTTATTATAAGGAAGCGTTCAACTATTCCAATAGCGAAACCGCTACTTGCTATAATCCATTTACCGTGGTCAATCAACTGGCAGCTAGCAACCGCAAATGGGTTACGGTTTGGTCGGCACAGTGTTTGCGGTGCATCGGTTGGCCATTGTTGATTTTTGAATCGAGTTCAAAATATGGTCCACTGCTTTCGACACATGGCATATTTTGACATTAAAGCTTCAAGAGAAAATGTTAAGTAAAATTTGAGAAAAAGAAAGCAAACCACATTAAGGTTTTGATATTTTATAAGATTAACATCGCGGCGGAAAGTTAAGAATAACTAAAAATAATAATAATTCAAGAAAAGTAATAAGAGAATCATTATGTTATGGTTTAGGCATTGAGATGAGAGATAGGTTGTAGGACTGATCCAAAATCGATGGATCTCCGCCGTACAAATATTCGTCCGCAGTGTTTCTCATAAACTCCTAAAAGTGTGTCACCGTATCCGCATAGATTGACAAAGTTTTTTGAGCTTGCCACAAATACAGCCATACAGCTTTGTCAAAGAGCGTCCGATAGAATATTTAACGGTATCGCATGTAAACCTATTGAACCGTATCGAGTTAGAACATCTACAATTTTGACGAGATTGGTTTTGCTCACAGGCGGTAGTTCTGGATCTCTTACGGTTCACACTGAGTTGTATTGATCTCGCAGTCGCTCAAATTCTGGTTGTTGACCAGCGCTTGGAGAACTCACTTGAGGTCCAAAGATTCAACGCAAATACTCAGGAGAGTATCGGAAAACCGACTCGCTTCCAATTGGCTGAAATTTGAGAAAAAGAGACCTACTTAGCAAACTCAGAATTCGACAATGTTGCTGTAACTAAGCACCTATACCAGTCTAAAATTGAAGAAGCTTGCAGCTATTGCGCATGAGATTATGCACTCCTTGATTAGTACTGAGCGATAATCGGCGAGCTCAAAGCCTGAAAACCCGCCCGGCTATCGCAGTGAATGCACACTACTCTGAAGAAAGCTTCACTTTGGAGCAGTACATATGCTACTACCTTGAGGGCAGCCACCTCCGCTTGAAAGACGCTACGGTGGCATGGTAGTCCAAAACTAGAGTTGATAGAGAGCTCCCGACTCCACCATCTATCCTCCCTCTTCACTTCATCCATGAAATAGCTCACTGCCGCCTTTCTCTAACAACTTGAGCATGAGATAGTGGCAGTACTCTCGACTTATTTTGTATTCATTACAACGCATTTAACTTGAGACTTTTCTGGTAAAGAAATTTCACTTACAGAAAATAGCAGTACGTGCATTAAAAGAAATGTTCTTAAGCCAAGTCGTCGTAAATCTGTTTGACCGCTTTTATTCGTATTTTGAATGTTTATTGTTATCTTGCATAATGGTATATTGCTATTCTAAAATTTAATAGCTGTTTAGCTTATCATTTCGCACTCGACTGGCCACCTTAAATCCGTTAATCAGTTAAAAATAGCGAGGCGTCCTATTTGTGCCTTCTACACTGCTGCTCTCCCACTTTGTCATTTACTTAACTGGAAGTCATAAATTTGCTTGGATTTGCAGTTATTTATTTTAGCTGTTTTATGTCAATTGTTTTAAGATTTATTGTTATTTATTGTGCATTGTTTGATTTTCAAGCAACGCGTAGACGCTTTGAAGGTAGTATTACATTATGAACCTTTTTGTTTGTCTGTGGGTCTTTGCCAGAATTCGGTCCGTGAAGTATAAATATTTTAAATAATAAGCACTAAGGCTTTAAACTTGTGTGTAAAATAAGTCAATGATTGAATGGTTGAATGTTATAGTTGAGATGGCTTTAAGTCCAATCTACAACATGCTTCATTTAATGATTCACTTACTGGCACTTGCAACTTATGGATCTAAAATAGTATATATTTATATTACCGGAATTCTGCCAATTAATGTTCATCTCTCTGTTCTTTGTCCAAAGAAGAGTTTTAATAACCTATTCCGGCGCATAGAGACGGGTCTTTACATCTCTGCCAACTAGTCGGAAGGTTACTGAAAGCAATTAAATCTCACCCCTTAAATAGGTACAACTGTTGCCCTCGCGAGCTCTGTCAAATCTTAGGGTAATCTTAGGTAATCCTAGAAATAAAAACTAAGTTGAAGGAAACACACCAGGCTTCCAAAACTATTCGAATTTGGAACTCCCATAGAACAGTCAATAAGCTAAGTTAGGGTTTACGATTCTACATGGTCTATTGGCTCTACAGATGTATAATCCGTTTCATGCTAACATACTAACACAGGCCTGTATGCCGGGGATTTCGGCCGCAATGAAAACTGCCTTAAAAAAGGCTCTGGAAATTATTGTGATATCTGTATGAAGCCAGCAAATTCAAGACTTTAGCCCAATAGTAAAAGATCGACATGTCATTTTACTCGATCTTGTAACTGAATTCGGTCTAAATTGACAATTCGACCGGCAAAAGGTGATACATGGGGAATGGAACAAACGTTCTTTGGACTAATGGACAAACCGTTTTGCGATCTAAGGTTTCAAAAGGTGAGATCTACTATATGTATTCACCGATGAATCCAAGAAAGAGATAGGAACAAGAGCGAACTATAGTAATCCATGCGCAAAGGACAGCTTTAACAGTTTAGTCTGAAAGATGAAATAACTAAACTGTTGGCATAACAGAAAGCGCCAAGTGGAGATCTGTTCTAACTAAATAGTAATTATTATTAACCTCTTAGTGCATAGTCAAGCTAAAGTTAATGTTATGCCTGGTCCCTATGCTAAGTCTCTCCATAAGGCAGGAGGCCATAAATAGAATCGCGCTCAAAGACAGCCAATATTACAATTCCCTTAAACTGTCTCCTTCAAGCGTTATCTAAAGATGCTAGAAGAAAACCTTAGTTCTTGGAACAGATCATATCACAAAAGTACTTTTGCGTACTGTTTATGGTGGGCAAACCAAACACTTCTAACGGGTGATTTTTTAAGAGCTTGATAACTTTTTTAAAAAAAAAAACGCATAAAATTTGCAAAATCTCATCGGTTCTTTATTTGAAACGTTAGATTGGTTCATGACATTTACTTTTTGAAGATAATTTCATTTAAATGTTGACCGCGGCTGCGTCTTAGGTGGTCCATTCGGAAAGTCCAATTTTGGGCAACTTTTTCGAGCATTTCGGCCGGAATAGCCCGAATTTCTTCGGAAATGTTGTCTTCCAAAGCTGGAATAGTTGCTGCCTTATTTCTGTAGACTTTAGACTTGACGTAGCCCCACAAAAAATAGTCTAAAGGCGTTAAATCGCATGATCTTGGTGGCCAACTTACGGGTCCATTTCTTGAGATGAATTGTTGTCCGAAGTTTTCCCTCAAAATGGCCATAGAATCGCGAGCTGTGTGGCATGTAGCGCCATCTTGTTGAAACCACATGTCAACCAAGTTCAGTTCTTCCATTTTTGGCAACAAAAAGTTTGTTAGCATCGAACGATAGCGATCGCCATTCACCGTAACGTTGCGTCCAACAGCATCTTTGAAAAAATACGGTCCAATGATTCCACCAGCGTACAAACCACACCAAACAGTGCATTTTTCGGGATGCATGGGCAGTTCTTGAACGGCTTCTGGTTGCTCTTCACCCCAAATGCGGCAATTTTGCTTATTTACGTAGCCATTCAACCAGAAATGAGCCTCATCGCTCATCGGACACGGACGCGAAACACATTTCGAACCGAACACTGATTTTGGTAATAAAATTCAATGATTTGCAAGCGTTGCTCGTTAGTAAGTCTATTCATGATGAAATGTCAAAGCATACTGAGCATCTTTCTCTTTGACACCATGTCTGACATCCCACGTGATCTGTCAAATACTACTGCATGAAAATCCTAACCTCAAAAAAATCACCCGTTACTTTAAGTTAAGAGGGATCCTAGTAACATTGTAAGTGCCATCACCCTAACATGCTACACTAAAAAAAATTAATAAACTCGGTTCTTTGAAAACCAGAGCTTGCGGTGATATTGATAGGACGCTGAAACATCATTTTTACGAATCCCCAGCCTCAGCTGGTTGAGGCCGGAATGGCTTTCAGTGTACCAACTTAAAAGAGCTTGGACCGCTGGTTTGGAAATAATTTATTTAAGTTTTTTCAAAATTTTTTTCTGATGTAAGATTATGTTTTGCCTCTTTCAACAAATCAACGCTTACGAACCACTTAAATTGACTCAGGTATACGCTTTAATATTTCCATACACAATTTTCTATATTTACAAAATGATTATAATGAACGCTTATAGTTTTTATAGCAAAAGAAGCTACTTAAAAGCTTTAAAGTTCACACACTCGCAATCGCTGTTCAGACAGCTGTAACTAATTTTATGTCCCATCCAAATAGTTAGTTGGCATATTTGGCTGATTTTTATTGACCGAAACGTCGCAGTCGACCAGCTATGAGCTGCGCAGCCGTTATATGACTGGCCTACGGATTATCAGGCTGGCTAGTGTGTGAGTGTGTGCGACAGTGCGCTTCTGTCGCGGCGCTTTGACTGAAGCTTATCGCGTGGATTTTCTTTTTATTGCTGATTAAATTTCTGTTATTTGCTTTTTTAAAGCTATGAAGCGATTTTATGGTCTAACATTGCGTTTCATTGCTTTCCATAAAAATGCGGATTATCATCGCTACTTTTTGTAACAATATTTATTTGAGTACTGACAGCACTTTCATATTTATATTATTATTTATTGATTTGGATTTTCCCACCATATTATTATATTAGCCTACAATCTAGCTATACAGATCGCAAATCTTTTTCGGCTCCGTGATTTGTAGTGCTGATAAGCTGATATGCATAGAAAATAACACAATGGCAGTCCGAGAGCCTTCAAAATATATATGTAAATGATGAGCGTGACGAGCTGAGTTGACTTAGCCATGTTCATGTCTATGTCTCAGAAGCGAACTAGTCCCAGCCTTTGAGATATTGCTCTAAAATTTTGCACACTTCCTTATTTCCTCAAGAAACTATTCATTTGTCGGTAACGCTGATATCGGACAACTATAGCATATAGCTGCCGTATAAACTGTATAATCATAATCAGGTTCTTGTATGAAAACTTTTTGATTTGTGAAGGATATACTAAAAAAGTGAACATTTTTTCTTGTTTCATAATTTTTTTTGTATGCTTTTGTAATCCTTCTCTCCTTCCACCTTCAGCTTGAGGCTACTTTTAAGCTCAATTGTTTCGTACGTCACTCATACGCACTGTTGACACATATTTATTGGGGGTGCATATACAAACATATAATCTATTTACAAGCTTTGGTGCATGCAAGCCAATTTGTACGGAAAAAATCATAACTGCCCTCAGCGAAATTAATAAAAAAAGACACTGCGCAGAGAAATATTAAGCTATAAACCAACAAGCAAACATAAGTGGTTTTAAAAAGACAGAATGCAAAAATTACAGTAATCCACTTTCTGCAATAAAAAATTAATTAATTTGTGCTCGAGAGCAAACATGTACAAATTAAAAAAATAATAATAAATCATAGATGAGATCCATACACACAAGCATCGGCAACAGCACGATTTGCATATGTGGGAAAGCGCTTTCTCATTGAAATATGCGTAATGAGCATAATTTCTACTCTTCAGTTGCTGCTGTACGTGAGTATAGACATTGTATTGTTGTTGCTGCTTGTTTTTTATTCAATTAAATTTGCTAGTTTTTTCCTTCTTTCTTACTGCCGGAGACAATATTTTGCGTCAATTCCAAAATAAGATCCAATATTTAGATATATAACTCTATTTAGCTATAACCTATATATATTCCCGAAGTAAACATTTGAAGCAAACTTCGAATTAAAAGACATTTATTTCTATCACACCTCTTTAACTCTAAAATAACAAACCCGAAGACGGTTGAGTTTTATGCAGCAAAGCGGTATGCTGTGAAGTGTGTAACTGCACAATTATTAAAATTTAATATATTTTCCATTTCATAAATTTTATGCCGATTAAGCCAAGTGTCAGGAAATTTTCACTTACATTTCCTCGAATTCAGTAAGCGGCTTTAAAATATATTCGCATGCAAAGTAGCAGCAATAATCGGGCTTAAGTGCTTGTAGGCAAGAGATGAAATCACTCATACGCCATGTACTGCACTTTACGAATATCATACTGCGCGCGCTGTACAGCAGTGCATATGTTGTTTATTCGTAGTATGCTTAAAAAAATATGGTTGCATTTTAGAAGCATCAAATGACGCGCAAGCATATTAAGAACTTTTCATAGAGGTTTTGGTTTGAAGGCTATTACAAATGTATCAATACCTTATAACTTTTCTACCAACGTGAAGCTCGAGATGGACTTTTCTTTATCTGCATAAGACAAAAGAAAATTACACAATTTTTCATCAGAAGTGAACTTTTTAGCGGAAAGTTTAAAATAGTTTTTTTTTTATTCAAACAATATAGATATATTTTTCTAAAATTTAGAGATTGAACTCTCTTTGAAAAATTGTTGTTAATTATTATTAGTACTACAAACATTGCGGTATGTGTTAAAAAAAACTTAAACTTTCATAAAGGCTTCATATTATATGTATTTCTGTATAAAGTTGGCATTTTAAAAAAAGTAAAAATTGTTGTCGACTTCCTATTAGCATAACTGAAATTTAATATCAAATAGAAAAATTTCGATTTTTGCAACACTAGAGTAATTAAGGGGGTATTCTGATCTAGACGCAAGAATTTTAGGCATTTGTAAACTAAGATAAAAAAATGAAAAACATTTTTATTTTAAACTCTTTTATATGTTTTTTTTATTGACATTTCAGTAATATAAAAAAAATTGCAAGAAAAAAACCAAAATTCGTCGAGATACGGGCCGGTGGTATGGGGGCTTCAAAAAAACAGTGCGTCCGGGTTGACGTGATTTCAACTCTTGTAGAGATCTAGAATACAAAAAACAAGAAGATTGTGTATTAGTAAGGATGTCGATATCGGATTGACCATTTTCAAAACCAAAAAAAAAAAAAAAAATAAATAATAATAATTATAATAAAATGGCGTCGACTTGAAAAAAATTTTTTTTTTTAACCGATTTTTTCGAACTTTTCGAATTTTTTAAAAATACTTCAAATCAGAATTTTTAGAAATCCAAGGCAGACACGATAGAACATTGTATAAAGAAGATATGTACCAGATTTCAAATCGGTTCAGTAGAAGTTGAGATATCATGTCAACCACTTTAAAAAAAGTAGTTTCGAGAAAAACGCGTTTAAAGTGTAGGAGACAATTCTGATAAACACGGACGGCACGTCAAAATTGGCTGTATCTCCGAAAATAAGTCGAATTTTGAAAAATACTTCCAAGATCATATTTTACTCTAAACTTTTAAAATATGCAAAAAAAAATACATTTTTTTAAAATCGTATACCAGAATAACCCCTTAAGAGGTTAGGGGTAGTAAGAGGCACGAAAAAATGAAAATTTTCAGTATTTTTTTTTGCTACTAAATCGTGTATAGTAATATGGTATTATTATATAATGTGTTGACTTGAAGTCACGAAAATTTCAAAAAAAAAAAAACTAATTTCCAAAGTTATATAGTTAGTGACAACTATAAGTCCTTGGAGATTCATCGAAAACCAATCGGAAAAAATCGTTTTATTAATAGATAAACTCGGGTCTGATCGAAGGATTTGTTTTTTTTTTTTCAAAAATTAACAAAATGGCGGCCACAGAAAAATTTTTCTAAATGTTTGGGAAAAAATCAACAGTTAATTGATCTTGAAAAATCGAAATTTTTTAAAAACAAAAAAACCTTCGATCAGCCCCGAGTTCATTATGTATTCTAAAAGCTGTATAAATCTCATTAAAATCTACTGAGCGGTTTTCGAGTGACAGTTGTCACCAGTTTAAAAAACATAGTTTTGAGAAAAACACGTTTAAAGTTTCACACTACCGCTTTAAAGTGCCCGAGCTCTCTTTGTTATTTGTCGAATAACTCAAAAACTAATTATCGGATCAACGTGAAATTTTCAGAGAATATATTCAAGATATTACACTTCACGAAAATGCAAAAAATGAAAATGAAAATTCTAACTACCCCTAACCCCTTAATTCATCATCTTCATTTAAATTAATAATTTTAAATGGTTGTAAATGAAAAAGCCAACTCTTAACGCCTGTTCCACTTTGACCTCAACAAAATTATTACTTACTAATTACGTAGGAGCACTTGCAATTAACGCTTAACAAACGTAAGTAAGGAATACGTCAGCAAATTTAGTACAACGATAATTAGCATAAGCTAGAACATACCATGTTTGCTGTAAAATTATTTGCTTGTGCGTTCATCTTCACTGATCTGCAACAAGTCAGTAAATAACAATAAATTTTCATTTGCGTAACTAACTTTTTTCATTTATTTTACGGAAGTACTCTAAGTGTTGTATAAAAGTCAAATACGGTGCCCTTACAAATTTTTTTACTACGTTAAATTCGCAGTTTATTGCTTATGTGTGAATCTAATGACATAAAAGCTAGACTTTGTGTGGAATATGCGGTTCTAACTTGAAAGCTGAAAGAAAGTTTGACAACGCTTGAGTGTTTTCTTATAAGTGGTAAGCCAAATTTCTCACAAGATATCACGTCAAATAAGAAGTTTCCTATTTGCGCTCTCTGGAACTACTCACTTGATACCGCTCGTTCAGAAGTTACATATTATAATTCCCTGATATCGGCCCTTCTGACAAACAACCAGCTTTTAAGAAATAAGTTGACGTGTATGAAATTTCTAACTGATATCTCAAAAATTGGGGAACTTTTTCGCATATATACCGACAACCATACGATCAGACAGATGGACATGGCTAAATAGACGCTGCTCATTCATATTGTATATCGTCAGATTAAGTGCAAAATAACGTAACATCACTTTTCATATGTTTACAGGCGAAGGAAAAACGTTATAATAGAAACCACATATTGAAACACAATTTGAGTTTTGGTTACAAAATTGCTATGTATTGGTTATAAAATGGTTATATATTGGTTATGTATTGGTTATGTATTGGTTATGTATTGGTTATATATTGGTTATGAAATGGTTATGTATTGGTTATATATTGGTTACATATTGGTTATATCTGACAATGGAAGCTGAAAATTTTATGCTACATATTTATAAAAAATGTAGCGAATCATAAGCAATAAAAAACTTAATTTCGATTATTTTTTTTATTACGTTCTTTTGCATTTGAGTTGACGATATATGTATACGTTTTAGGATTTCCGACGTTTCCTTCAAATTTCATTCTACCGTATACGCTGTTGAGGGTATACAAATGCTTTTGTTCACTTTTCCTCAAACTACATATATTTTGTGCTTAATAAAATCGCGTTAACTGTTTTGTACATTTTATATAAAAAAATTGTTGTTTTAAAAGAAAATCGCCTAACGCTTAAATTGTGGCAATTAATATCTACATATATGTAAGTATGTGTATGGCTGAAAAAAGTTTAAAATTATTTGCATGCAAAATGTTTATTAATTTAAAGGAAACACGCTTATTTACATGCATTTACTTCGCCATTTGACAGCACGTCTCACAAACACACGCATACATACATACATATCGCCGCTCGTACGAACCTACGACAATAGACCATTATATATTTGTACAGAAATGCATAGGTCGAGGTGAAAACAATTTACGATACTCAGTTGACTTGTTATTAAAATATATTGTGCTTTTAAATGGGCGTCACTGCTGTACACACATACTCACATATACACACATATATGGACTACAAGCAAAACAGGGCAATATATTGCGGGTTTATATACACAAATTTGTATATACATATACATATATATATTTACTATCATATACACATATATGCATAAGTGCAAACAGAAGAACCGTCAAACCGCCAATAATAAAGTGCATTTATTTGCATATTTTCCAGTTTTCATAAATAATACTATATGTGTGTATGAATGCCGCGAGCCGGCTTTGACAACTTGACATATGTGTGTAAATTACAAGCTCACTTTAAATAGTGTTTTTGTCCAAGTTGCAGTCACATGGTTAATTAAAATGCACAAACAAATCAATTGACTCATTTTCTGATGGAAACTGATGATTGATGGAAGTCGGAAAATATTAGCGCAGAGCAAAAAACTCTATATGCGTGTTATTTGTTTGACATACATACATATACGTGCCTAAACAAGCAGGAAACATATGATAAAGTAATAAATAATGTGGCTAATTTCATGTTTGATTAAATTTATTAATCAGAGGCCATTTCAACAACTTTGATTGCGTATAATTCAAAGCTTCAAACCATCGATTGTAGGAGAATGCTGTTATGCGCTGTATAATTATAGATTGAATACCGTTTATTAAGTATCACACAGTGTTGAACCTGATGAGCTGATTCGTCTCTCTGTCTGTATTTAAGGGATATACAAATTTTTTTAATTTATCGATCCATACTATAGTATCTTTTAACTATATTTTAAGACTTAGTGTTAGTAAAAATATTTCTTTGGAAAGCAACTACAGCTGATATCCAGAAGATGCGCTCAAAAAAAAAAAAAAAAACGCTTTGCGGTAAGCACTATATCTCTGAACTGGAACTTTTGAAAATAAAAAACGAAACAGATTTCGTTAAGTTAATATTAAATCTAGTAATCAATCGAAGGAATAAGCAAAAAAAAAAAATATTTGGTAAAATTTTCTACAAAAAATCGTTTTTGACCAAAATTTCGGCTTTAAATTGTTTATAAATTTAAAATTATCGGTAGGAAAAAATTTTCGACTAATCGGTATACTTAGTCGCTTTCGAGAATGTTAAGAAAAACGCTTTTAAAGTTTGCCTTGTGCTTCTTAGCACACTGAAACGCCCTGTTAAATTTGCATGTAACTTCGAAAATATTCAGCGGAACGATATGAAATTTTCTTTGTTTACTATTCTTAAATATAGAGAAAATAAAATAAAAGATTGCAAACCTTAATATATTTTCGAAAATTTCGGTTTCCGAAAACGTGTAAGAGACCTGCTTTAAGTAGTTGGAAGCGAGATTTGAATTTCATATTTGGAGAGACTTTCTCAGAGGTGTCTAAAAATATATTTTAAGGAGTAAAAAGCGTAGAAAAATATTATTTTTTCTAAACCACCCTAGTGTGTGTGCAAGTCTGTGGGCAGTTCTGTGAATTGCTATGCCGTCTCGTTGAAAAGTTCACATTTGACCTGAAAATTCTATACCAAAAACTCTATGCATTTGTCGGAGTTCATTTTCTGTGAGGCAAAACAAACAACATTTCCATGAAGCCCAAAAGCGATAGTAATACCTAAAACTAAAAAAATTCGCATCTATCTTTATTAAATTTTTCTTCTCCCTAAATATAAGGGATTACCACTTGGTGCCGCAAAAAAGGCACTTTTCAGTAAATTGAAGTCGCATCAACTTCTTTCTCTGTAGGTTTTGTCATTTCCCTTTTCATATCGAATGGCGCTAACTGCTGTCAGGAGTTGTTAGAAGCGTCGTATAGTGACTAGAAGTGATAACTGACATCGAATTTTCGAGGAGCTTACGTTCTAATTAACCACCAAAATCCTGATTTGTCGAACTTTCCCTTTTTTATTGAAGGTGGTCGGCCTGTTCGAGGTATTTCATCATAGTTTCTGGGATATCTTAGAAAATTTGCGATCGTATTCTTATTCCTTTTCAAACTTGTGACAAGTTTCGCTCATTCCAGTTTCTTTCGAAGCTAGTGTTTGGGATTGTTGTTCCATAGTGCGTTTTTTACTGCGTGACATTTCTGTATAAGAATGTGTTTGAAGACCAACAGTATTTACATGTAATTTTTGGACTAACTGTTCATAAGATTAAGTGAAGTAAAACCCGAAAGAAAACGTTAAAGGTATACTACTGTGATCAAATTGAAAGGTGAATTTCGTTATATTTTTAAAATTTTTATTTATTCTTGCAAATCCATTTCATTTTCTTCAAAGTAATCCACTCCCGCAGCAACACACTTATGCCAACGAATTTTTTAATCATAGTAGCATTTTCTAATCATAGTAACAATCCTCCGTCATGATTCTTCGATCCAGCTTTTATCATATGTGACCTGGTCTACGAAAAGGGGGCTTAGGTGTCAAAAAAAAAAAGAAAAAAAAAAAATAAAAAAAAAATAAAAAAAATTGAAAAAAAAAAAATGAAAAAAATTGATTTTTTGACACCTAAGCCCCCATTTCGTAGACCAGGTCACATATATAAATGATCTGTGGGCAAAAAAAAATTTAGAAAAAGTGGGCGTGATTCCGCCCTTTAATAAAATAATTTAATCTCCTAAACCACTAAAGCTACAACAACCAAATTCGCCTAGCGCAAAGATTATAATAATTCTTGCCGATATTGCAAAAATGGATGAAAGCGGTTGGTTGCCTCCACGTACAATTACTAAACGTGCCATAAATCAATAACTAAATACGCCATAGACATTAAATTTTACTCCCGAGATGGTATAAAAGGCATTTAAATGAGCTTGGAAGAAATTTTGACGGTGGACGTTGCACCGCCCAATTTTCGTTGAAATATCTCCAGATCCGCTCGACTGATTTCAACCAAATTTGGTGTGTGGTATTCTTCTGACATTTTTATGTTACAGTGTGAAAATGGGCGAAATCAGACAGCAACCACGCCTACTTCGCAAATAATACAATTATAATTCCATCTGATTCTTTCCTTTCCAGTATACAAATCAATAAGCAATTAATATATCAGAATAAAACTATTCAGGAACTGGCTTTTGAGAGATGGCATCTTATGACTACAAATTTCTCAAATCAAACCAAAACTTTTCAAGTCTCTAGGTACTGAATATGTACACCCAGTGCTTATATGTAGTTGACATTTCACCGAAAATATCGCTTCTTGTGTGAGACATAAGTATAGTTGTAATTCAGAGCGAATCCTTTCCTGAAACAAGTTAAAAGGGAAATTGCGGAAATTCATTACTTAAGGGCACTTTTGTGGCATGTTTGCTATAATTTTATTTATAAGTACCTTAACTTTTAATTTCTATGCAGTTGCCTATGTCACGAAATATTTTTTGTTGCCTTTCATCAACCGAGCAACTTTGCATTAATTACAATTTCGCGGTTGTTGCCGCAAGCTAAATATCAACCAACGTGTTCAACACCTGATTTTTTCTAACCTCAATTGACTTAGTTACAACATCGCTGGTAATTATTTAATATTGTGGTTGTTGTGTTACTAAACGAGTACTAGCTGCTTTTTATCGTTCGACATGTTGCAACAGTTACGCTTGTGGGAAACCCTATAAATGTTGAAAGATGAGTTGTTTCTGCAAAAGTTGCGTAACTGCATTTATATATGTAGTTATAAATATGTACACAGATAGATATTTATATATACCTAATTATGTATGTATTAAGTGCACATATGTATGTGGTGTTTTATTAAGCTTTGAGTGGCGCTTCAAGGCATATAAGCCATTTATGAGTAGTAACGCCGTTTTAAATTGACGCTTGTAGAAATATTTTAAGCAAAAAAAGCGCGTAAAAGCCAAAACTTCAAACTCGACTAATAAAAGAACAATAAAATATAAATTTCTAAATTTTTATTTTTTTTTATAATTTCATTAGAATTTTTTATAAAATGAAAATATTAGTTTTTGGTTTTGCTGCAGAGTGGAATTTATTAATTATTTTATTTTAACCATATTTGCTCGTTTGGAACATGAAACAATGCTGTTGTGCTGCTGCTATTGGTTATTCGTAACATTTACTGCATTCAGGCAAAGTACGAAAAAGTGAAAAAAATGAGCAAAAACTCTAACACACAATAAACTAGAAAACAAATAGCGCAATTCTGCCGCGTAGCAGGGAATGGGGAAAATACAAGTAGAACATTCAATTTTCGGAAGTGCTTCCTCTGCTTGAACAGATCTACATATATGTACACATAAGTGCTGTTGCACTTACCAATAAACACATATACACACATACACCGTCTAAAACCCACATAAATGCAGTTTAGAATTCTTTTGTTCTTACTTTTTGTTTCTATGCAAATTTTGTTTAAATGGAGAAAATAAAAAGCAACTCTTTTGTCTGCAACAATTTTATGGCAACATTAAACACACATACAGACATGCATACATATGTATGCAATCGTGTTTTTTTTGCACATATCCACAACAAATGAATGTCAATTTCAGCTGCAGCGAAAAATATTCAAATTTAGATTTTTATTTCCTTGCAATTTTTTTTTTATTTTTCCATTTAATGTTTGGCTTTCGCAATTAAAATGCGCGTGAGTTGGTTTTTGTGCATTTCGTAAAATTTTGTGGAAATTGGTTTGAAATTGCCGCGCTCTGTTGGCGTAAATGCACTTGTATGGTGCGCGGTTGGCATTTCCGCAAATTGAATTTTAAAAATGTCCCATACACTTCTATGCATAGAAAACACATAGTAAGCACATTGCAGCAGCGCTCAATTAATGGCAAATGGCGCCTAAATGTTTTGCTAAAGTTAGCATTTATTTTGGCAATATGCAATAGTGTTACTATCTGAGGGAAATATTGGCAGATTGCAATTTATTGCTTTTGATAAAAATTTAAGTTAAATTTCGTGAAGATAGCTTCACAAATAAAATGGCTTTTCGTGAAAGAACTTGAGCTCGATCGGTCAGTCTGTTTGGCAGCTATATGCTATAGTTAACCGATCTGAATAATTTCTTCGGAGATTCTACCATTGCTTAAAGAAATAATCTTCGGCTGATTTCTTGGAGATATCTTGTCAAATAAAAAAGTTTTCCGTACAAGGACTTGAGTACGTTCGGTCAGTTTGTATAGCAGCTGCATATATGCTATAATTGTCCAATCTGAATGATTTCCTCCAAAATTGTACTACAGCCTTAAGCAATTATTCTTGCAAAATATCATGATGATATCTCGTTAAGTAAAAGAGTTTTCCGTACAAGGACTTGCGTTCGATCGGTCAGTTTGTATGACAGCTATATGCTATAGTAGTCTGACTTAACCAGCTTCTTAGAAAATTTTACCAATGCCTTGAATAATGATCTGCGCCAAATTTCGTGAAGATAGCTTAAAAAATTAAATGGTTTTCCATACAAAGACTTGAATTTGACCGTTCAGTTTGTATGACAGCTATATGCTATAGTAGTCGAATAAGGGCGATTTCGACGAATGAGCAGCTCCTTGGTAAGAAAAGAGCATGTGCAAAATATCATAACGATAACACAAAAACTGAGGCACTAGTTCGAATTTGTACAGCTGGACAGACTAATGGGTATGATCGATTCAACTCGTCAGGCTGATCATATATATTTATATATTACAATGTATGGTGCCATATTTTTCTGTAAATCTCGCTAATTATATGCGTAAAACTTTTTGAAATACCTGTAAGACCGGAACAACGCTTTATGTCTATCACTCTCAGGTGCCCACTCTCAAAGCTAGCTAACTTGACAGGTTGTCATTGAACAATTGACTGCCGCATTCAATATTATTGCATTTTAAATATATTTAATGGCTGCGAGCCAAGTAAACTAAGTCCGCAGTTGAGTGTATGAGAATTAATGAACGCTAAAAGATCAGATTAGGAACAAGTGCTGAGGGTTATATGTGGGAGAGATGGGTTAATGTGTGGTGGAGTCTATATATTTTGATAAATTTGGTTGTATAGTGGTTTTGCAAGTATGATTGAAAGCTAAACGATTTGTACTAAAGCACATTTGTTTTAATTTTTTTTATAAAGAAATTGCGTTCAACGAACCTTTATAGTGAAAAAAGAAAAAATATAGAGAGAAAAGAGATGGTAGGAAGTATAGTTGAGATTATGTATATTATTTGAAGGCCAAGGCCATATTACAAAAAAAAAAAAAAAAAATAAAAATAAAAAAAAATAAAAAAAAATATGAAATAATAAAAAAAATTACTAACAACAAATTTTTCGAAACATACATACACAACATGATCGTTTTATTTATTTACCCGTAATGAGTAGCAATACATCAATTTGGAAGCGAAAACAAACCAAGAGCTTTAGCAACTCATTAATATCCATCAAAAATATTGAGAAAATCTATCTGTACAAAAACAAGCGTATTTGGTGGGCAGGCCAATTGCCGCAATGACATGTGTACATATGAAAATACGTATCATACTTATATATAGGGGCTTGCTTTAAGTCTCCTTCCAAGTATGAAAAAAAAGTTTGTGTTTTCAACCAGAAAACATTTTGTAAACATGTTTATTAGCATTCAATTGTACGTTGAACTGCACATCCATAAATATATCTAAATGCAAATCTACATGCTATACATGTACATATATTGGGTGGTCGAAAAAGTTTTTTTGTATTTTGTCAATAGGTGTCATTGCAGTCGTATATCTCCAGTGCTTTTGATTAGAAATACGAAAAGACTTTTTCGACTACCCAATGTATACATATGTACACATTCACTTATAGAAATTGATTGCTCTGCGCAAACCTATGTTAAAAGCATGCAAAGTTAAGTTGATTTTGCAACAAGTGATATTAAAGAGAACAAGAAAAGAGGCAAAAGCAACAATTAATCGAAAAGTTAGTGGGTTGCTGTGTGCGAGGAGGCGAAAAAGATTTTAAATTAATTGGCAATCAACTCAAGCATAGAATTACATGAAGAAAACATAAAATAGAAAAATTAAAATAAAAAGAAAAAAAAATAAATAAAATAAAAAAAATAAAAAATTAAATAAAAAGAAAAAAAAAATAAATAAAATAAAAAACAGAAAAAAAGCAGAAAGCATTGAATCTTGAGCAAATAAATTGTTTTAAATGTAGCAGCGCGACGCACCGTTTGCTAGCCGAAATTAGAAGTCAAGAACGCACAAAGTCACCGGACAATGTTACAAATATAATTGAAGGCAAACATATAAAAATATACATGTCTATACATATGTACGTATATATGTGCGCATGCATACATTCACTTGTAAGTCAAAAACGCTTAAGTCGATTTAAATGCTCTTCAAACTTTCTTCTTTTGAAAGCAAATGCTTATACACTAAGCGAAGAACTTTAATTTTTTCTCAGAATGTGAGATAATTGTGTTAAGCTTTTTATTGTGAAAACGACGCAATGTTCATGCATATGTAACTGCATGTATCTGCATACATCTAAAACCTATGCCACGGTTTGTGTTGGAATAATAAATAATGCATGTGCATATTTACATACATATGTATGTGCATAAATTACAACAATTTGTTTCGACAAATTGTGTGCTGAGGCTTAAAAATTTCCATGTTTAAATTAAACTGTTTTCGCATCGATATTTCATATGAACTTGAGAATTTGGAGAATTACAAATTAAAAAAAAAAAAAAACAATTTTTTATTATATTTTTATACTTTATTTAATTTTCAAATAAAAATATTATCTTATTTTAATATTTGTTTGTGTTAAAAAAATAACATATATTTTGTTTTTTGTTTTTATATATTTTATGTTTTTTTCTCAAATAAAAAAAAAAAATTAATTAAAAAAAAAATATTATTTGTCACAATTTTATAATTTGTTTATATAAATATTTCTTTTGTTTTCTAATTAAATAATATATATGTACAGGTATTGTTTTGTTCTGATATTTTTATAATTTTTTTTTCTTCAATTTCAATAAAATTAATAAAAAAAAATGGTTTAATTTTCAAAATAAAAATAAAAAAAATGTTAATTTTCAAAATTAAAAAAAAAAATATTATTATTTTTATTTAATATTTCTTTTTGTGTTTAAATTTAACAGTATTTATATTATTATTTCTGAAGTTTTTATACTTTTTTGCTTTAAAAATAAATAATTTTTTTGTTTTCAATTCCAATAAATATTTAAAAATTAATAATGTACTACTTTTAACACATCTTTTGTTTTTAAATTAAATATAATATTGTATAACAGGTATTGTTTTGTTCTAATATTTTTAAAATTTTTTTCCTTCAATTTCAATAAAATTAATAAAAAAAACTGCTTAATTTTCAAAATAAAAATAAAAAAAATGTTAATTTTCAAAATTAAAAATAATAATATTTTTTTATCTAATATTATTTTTATTTAATATTTCTTTTTGTGTTTAAATTAAACAATATATATTTTATTTTTTTCTGAAATTTTTATACATTTTTGCTTTAAAAATAAATATTTTTTTTTGTTTTCAATTCCAATAAAAATTTAAAAATTAAAAAAAATAATTTAATTTTAAAAATTAAAAAAAACTAATATTTTTATTAACCATTTCCTTTTGTTTTTAAATTAACCAATGTATGTATATTTGATTTTGTTCTGATATTTTTTTTACTTTTTTGCTTTAAAATTAAATAATTATTTGTTTTCAATTTCAATAAATATTTAAAAATTACAGAAAAAAATTGTTTAATTTTCAAAAAAATATATATATATATATTTTCATTTAATATTTTTTTTGTGTTTAAATTTAACAATTTAAAGTTTTTTTCCTGATACTTTTACAGTTTTTTGCTTTAAAAATAAAAAAAAATAGAAATTAAAAAAAAAATATTTTTTTTTATATTATTATAATTTGCTTAATTTTCAATTTGGAATAATTAAATATTTTTTCATATTTTTTATTTTTGGTTTTGTTTTCAACTTTATTATTATTTGGAATTTTTTTTTGAAAGTGAAAAAAATATTTTTTATCATATTATTATAATTTATTTAAACTTCAAATTGTAACATATACATTTTTTTTAATTTTTATTTTATTTTGTTTTGTTTTTTTTGTTTTCAACTTAATTTTTATTTAGAATTTTTGTTCGATTTCATATTTGTTAAATTATTCTCATTTTTCGTTTTTAAATAAAATAAAAATTTATATATTTTTATATATTTTACACATGTTTTTTATTTTTTTCTTATTTTTATAATTTTTGTCGTTTTCAAATATAAAATTTTACTTTTTTCACATGTATGTTTTTAATTTTTTTTTGATTTCAAAGGGAAAACAAAATATTTTCAATTGTTTCAAATTTTTTAAGAATTAAAAATTTAGTAATGCGATTTTATTATATTTTTTTCGGCTCTTATATTTTATTTTTCGTCTTTGGATAAAAAAAACTGTTTCTTGCTGTCATATTTTGCTATTTTTAAATTAATTAAAAGAAAATAATTTATTTTTTAATATTTTTCGTAAATAAAAAAATGTTTATTTTTCATAGTTTTTTGGTAATTAAAAAAATTTATTTTATTTTGTTTCCAAATATTTATATTTTTGGTAATTAAAAAATATTTTATTTTGTTTTAATATATTTATAGTTTTTTTGTAACCAAAAAAAATTTATTTTGATTTTATTTATTTAAAATTTTTTCGTAATTAAATTAAATAGTTTTATTTTTTTCACATTTTTTCCGCAATTAAAAAAATATTTTGCTTTGTTTTCATATATTTATATTTTTTTCGTAATAAAAAAAAAAATATTTTTTCCGTTATAAAAATAATATTTTATTTTGCTTACATATAGTTATTACTATTCTGGTGCAAATCCCAGTGTTTTACTAAAGCGTTACATTAATTATATTCCTATATTGCTTCGCTTTGCGGGTGCTTAAGCTTCCATTCTAATTGAAGAGAGCTAAGCAAAACCAAAAGATCATAAATAAATCAAAATAAAATCATAAATTAGTTTTGGGTTCCCTGTAACTGCACATATGCAAATAATTACATACTAATACGTATGGGTATGTACTTATATATAATATATACGAGTATACCATATCTGTACATATAGTACATACCATAAGTGTTGTAGCACATATTTAGGTGCTTGATTGGATATGCAAATATTAATCAATGCGCGTTTGGAAAATCATGTTTATTTTATATATGCAAAAAATGCTACCGCCTTTCTCGGTTGCAGCTAAACAGGGTGTGTACTCGTGTTTGACAATCATTACGCCAACTTATGAATTGGCTGCGTAATAAGTACTTATGTGTGCATTAATATTTACATATTGACACACGTGGTTTGCTTAACTCATTTGCAAGTGATTCGCAGGTTAGTGAAAAGTTGCAGCGACGAGAATGAAATATGCTTCGAACTGTTAGTTGCGGAAGCGGAAAAAATATGCAAACAAAAAAAAAAAAACTGACAAACCCGCACTTAAACGTATTTACATATTGTCTGCTTGTATTTTTCAGTTATTGATATTGTGGCGGCTAAAGAAATTGCACGTGGATCTTCTAAAATATCACCGAAAAATTTTCTATCAAATTTTCAGTAAGACAATAACCAGTTATTCTGGAAATACTTTATATAAACTCTCTCTGAGAAGTAAAGAACATAGACCAACTTCTATAAGTCACTCATTATCTCAGTCCTGATTGAAAATATGTATGATCTCAATTTCAGTTTGATAATCATTCTGATATCATGACATAAAAGCCATAATCTAAGCTTAGTGCACAGCCTAAGGTAGTGAGAGCTTTGCAAACTTGTTCACTTTATAGATATGTTATAGTTGATAAAACTATTAAATAACAACACCTAACTTTAACTATTAAATAACTCTCTATATTATATTATTATCCTCACTTGACTTTTTAGTGCTTAGTAAGAACTACATACTATTTTCGCTAGAACCCACTGGCATTTCCTCCGTTTTCTTTTTTTTTTTTTTTGCATGTGACAAACGCTTATTCTCGCTCATCGCCTAAGCGCTTTAATGCCACTTTGTTTTTGACATGATTGCGCAAATTTTTGGCAAATGTGAAATACGCAACATTACTCTTCCGCTTGTCAAGAAAATATGCTGTCAGTCAGTTGGCTAAATGGTTTTACTATTGCCGTTTCATTTAATTCGTTATAAATTTCTTTGCTGAACCTGTGCATAGTTTTTGCGGTCAAGTACTACATCCATATACATACTATTATGTATGTAGTTATATACATACTTATATTATACAAGAATTATGCATATGTATGTGTAGTCATTTTTAGTTTTCGCAACGGGAGAATGTCACCAGCTGTTGTGATGCTGCTTCAAAGCGAATTTATGTAGGTCATTGTTCAGTTGTGCACTCTACATAAATGAGAGGAATAGCAGGAAAAAAGTATTTTTGTTGCAATTTTAGTGACATTATTGGCACGCCGCACCACAGTGTACCAAATTGGGCTCGTAGGTTTTTGCAGAAATGTATTTCAAGTGGCAAGTGAAACAAACTAATCACTTTCTAAATTTTGTAAACAACCTTTTTTCACCATTGGGACCCCCTTGACCTCAATACACTTGTGCCAACATTTTTACCAATTCCCCAAACAGTTGTTATAGTCAGTTTCCGAAATAGCCTTGAATACGATCGTAGCGATTTACGTTTAATATCTTCAATTGACTCTAAGCGGTTTCCCCGAAGCGGCCGTTTGAGTTTGCTACGGTGGTTGCGGCACGCTATTGGTTGAAAATTCGACGAAAAACTCACGAAGAATCAATGCAGTATGCGAATGTACATTATCGTGGTGCAAAAAAAGTTCTCCGCCCATGATTCCGGCCTCTTTTTACGAATAACTTCCCGCAAATGGCACACAACACTCAAATAGTAATCCCTGTTGACAGTTTGGAAGGCTACACCGCGATAATTGAAGAAAACTGTCAACACGACCTTGATTTTTTAAATCCTTTGACGTGTTTTTTCCACTTTGGCTCGAAATTTGGCCGATTGATCATCTGTTACTGCGTCGTAAACATATATCCAAGACTCAGCGTCAGTAATAACATGTTTCACGACATCCTGGTTGTTGGAAATCATTGTTTCGCAGACCTTAACGCCACGTTGAGTTTCGAAAAAGTTGTGTGCTTTTGGATCCAATCGTCCTTTCACTTTTCTTAAGCCCAAATAACCTTTCCTCCCGCTATTCCAACGATGCTAGTCAGTTCTTAGACTGTTAGTTCTCGGTTCTCAAGCACAAATTCCATGATTTTATTGACGTCTTGATCATCAGTTGATGGCCGTCGTGGACTTGGTATTAACGTATTAACTAAGTGAGCTGATGAGCATATTGAGTAATAATTATCGTTTTTGTGCAACTCAAGTTTACCCCTTTCAACTAGTATTGCACGCATGCCAAACCATTTAAATGAAAGTCAAGCAAGCGAACATATCTAACGATTATATAAATGAGCTTTGTCACAATTCGCACATTTTCGCCTCACTAATTGCAACTCGCATTGGCTTACTGTGCCTCAGCATTTATTTTATTTTTAGCGCTTTCCTACGAAATTTCATTCATATGCAGCGACAAATATATATACACGTGGTGGCGTGATTCTCGGCAAAGTGTCCCAAAAGGAAATTTTTTATGTGAACTCGAAAAAAATGCGAAATGCGCCTCAGTATAATTGCTCGTAAACAATATTCGTGTAATTAAACAACAATAACAAATGAGTCAGCGATGATGTGGCGCTCAATTCTGCAATTACGTACAACAGAAAGTATGGAATAAATTAGAAAATTATTAACAATAAAAAACTGAGCACAAAACAAACAAAAGCAAAAAGCAAAAACAAAAGTAACTATTTAATTGCAATACCAAAAATATGTTCATTTATATAGAAAAAACTGTTCAATAAACAAATTATTATTATTGACTGCTGCCCATTCAGAAAACTCTCAAAATGCTGATTCATAGTCGCGATCAGGCCACATTTTTAGACAGAAAATATTTGCGCTCGCTTGCTAACTTACTCCTACATTCAACTATTAATATTTTCTCTTTCTTTCTTTTATCCAAACGTTTTGTAGATATGTACTACCGATTGTTTCTAACGTGTTATGAACAATTCTACTACATGCATGCCGTTTGTTCACACTTGCTATCTGTTGTTTGCGCGCGCATTTGCTGCCACAGTCACACTGTGCGCTCTGTGAGCCGATCGTAGTAACATGAATTGGAAAGTAATTTAATAAAGAGCGTAGTTGTTTTTGTGCATCGAGTGATTAATGAAATTTGTGACAC
Organism: Bactrocera correcta; assembly: GCA_027475135.1. Classification (NCBI taxonomy): domain Eukaryota; kingdom Metazoa; phylum Arthropoda; class Insecta; order Diptera; family Tephritidae; genus Bactrocera; species Bactrocera correcta. The sequence continues at coordinate 58,997,404 of CM050325.1, read as the reverse complement.
GTAATAATTTGTAATTGGCGCTAGCTGCACGTTCTACCACCCATGCGTTTGCCTACTTTCCCCAAATTGCCTTCCATTCTTGGATTTTTATTTTGGTTTCGTATGCAGCAATATGTCTTGTCGGCTTTCCTATTAGATAAAAATCAAAATTTGTTTTTAGCGTATTGCCAAATTTAACCACGCTTTGTGTGCTGCTCTCTTGATGTGCTCTTTAGTTAACACTCGAAAATTGATTTCTCTTTGTACCGAACTAAGAGCGACTGATTGTAGAAATTTGTTGCGTTATATACATATGTACATAGCGACTTGTGGTAGGCCGCTTGTATGGCACTGAAATAGTTATTCATTTATGATATTGTTGTAGGTCAAGAATTTGGGCTTTGTCTTTTAATTGACAAAGAATGTGATCAATGTTGTGTGAGCGCTGCTGGAAATTATACCAGGAGAATTTTAATTCAAATTTTGTGAATTTTTCTTTACATAATATGGAACCTATGGCATGTACTGCTGTAATTTCGTTTCCAAAACTTATGAATAATCTCTCAAATTCGTCAAGTAAGTGTCATATTAAGCTGGATGTATTCTAAAACCGAAGTCTAGCAAATGTATAGCTACTAAAAGTTCTATAATGGTCTACATTCCATTTAAAATATTCTCTTTAAGAAACTTTAGTTCGATTCAAGATTGTGTATTAAGAATCCGTAGTCATGTTGCTCTGCTTTCACTTATACTCGTATTTAAGCGTTTTTTACATTATTTTATTGCAGAATTCAGCGACAAAGCACTTTTTTACGAAAATTAAATTTTCGCATTTTTTTATTTTGATAGGTTATACCTTTAAAAATAACAGGTCAATTGAAAAATCGTCGGCATACCATAGCAAAACATATTTTTTGGATTTTTTTTTTCAACATAGTTCCCTTCGAGGAACACTGATTATAGCCACTCGCCAACTTTCGATACCATTTTTGTGGTACGATTTGTCCTTTGCTTTAAAAGAGGCCTCAGTTTCAGCGATCACCTCTTCTTTTCACATTTTTTTTTTTTTTTCAGCGCAAGTTCTTTTGGGATCTGATAGCAGAAAATATTGTTACTGGGGACCAAATCTAAACATCGCGGCCGATGCGTGAGCAAATCGAAACTCAATTTTTATATTTTCGCCATCGTTTTCACTGACTTAAGCCAAGATGCATTGTGTTTGTGAAACAGCACTTTTTTTTACTTCAAATGCGGTCGTTGTTCGGCGAATTCGTTCTTCAAATGGTTCAAAACTGCTACGTAATAATCGTAGTCAATAAAAAATTTTCCTTGCTTGTCCCAAAATACAGACGCCATAACCTTGCCAATTCAAGAAGCCAAGTGCAGCCAGGTCCTTCTCCACCTGGTTTTTCCAACGGAGTGGGCATCTTCCGGTTTTTCTGTTTCCACCGGCAGATACTGCGTCGAATACTCTCAGAGTTGGAGTGTCTTTATCCATTCGGACGACATGACCTAGTCAGCGTAGCCGCTGTCTCTTAATTCGCTGAACTATGTCAAAGTCGTCGTATATCTCATATAGCTAACCGTTCGATCGAATGCACAAAGGACCATAAATCTTCCGCAGAATCTTTCTCTCGAAAACTCATTACGTAAACTCATCAGTTGTGGTCATCGTCCTTGCCTCTGCAGCATATAGCAGGACGGGAGTAATGACTATCTTATAGAGTTTAGTCTTTGTTCTTCGAGAGAGGACTTTACTTCTCAATTGCCTACTCAGTCCGAAGTAGCACATGTTGTCAAGAGTTATTCTGCGATGGATTTCGAGGCTGACATTGTTTTTGGAGTTAATACTGGTTCCAAAAAAGAGGAAATTATCTACGATTTCGAAGTTATGACTGTCAGCGGGGATCTGGGACCAAGTCGCGAGTGCAACGACTGTTTGTTTGATGACAGGAGATATTTATATTCGAGGCTTTTTCTATCATTTAGAAGATATTAACGGTTGAAGTTTGATTATTTTAAAGCAACGTTTGTTTGTTAAGAATTTTATAAATTTTATTTATCAATGAAAAAACTCATTATAAATCGGTAACCTCATATTTTATTTTGTGATTGAAGGGTACTAAGCTTCGGTGCTGCCAAAGTATACGTTTATACTTTTTTATTATTTTTATTATCATACAATTCATTCAACATCAGCAGTATCGCCAAATATTATTATTCTAATACAATATCTCACAGAGTTATGCCCAGTGCATATATGGTAGTCATACAGAAGTCAAATAATATGAATGACCCATTGATAAATTTAAATTAAATATCGTAAAAAAAGAATCATGCTAGCTCTCATAAAAATCTAAAATGTATACATATCAATATGAGTGCATATATTTGCCTGATTTTGCTCTCCCACTATATTTTGTTTGACAATGACGTGCTCTTTATTTGACTGTGTGCTCTTCTGTCAACAAGCAAATTATCGCAAGATCACGCCAGTTGCTCGATATACTAGCTTTAAGATAACTTGTTATTGTAATAAGTTTTATATAATGACAATTTAGCGTTAATAAGATGATATAACTGCAAATGAAGTAGAAATATGCAAATTTTTAATAAGTATTTATATATATTTATATTTTTTATTACTGAGAGTGTTGCTCTGCACCAAACTGCACTCTTAGAATATTTATTTACCTTGTTTAGCGAGAATAACCGCTTTCTACGAGCTTGCGGAAGTGCTACAGAAAAAAATGTACTTACTCGTATCTATAAGTAAACATGAATCTATTACAAAGGCAATTATGATAAGCAAAATTTACATTTTGATAAATTGTGGTATGAGTAAGCTATTGATAAGGCTTGAACTGCTGAATTACAAAAAATGAATTGAATTAGAAAATTGTCATGTGCAAATTGCAAACGCATATGAGTGCTATGAGTGCCTAAGGGGAAATATGTCCAGTGCAACTTTGATGAATGACAGTCAGGCGCGTGAAAGAATATACAGCTGCTTGGATAGAGACGAGTTACACGCAAGGCGTTTAGTTTTTTTTCTACTTATCAGCAAAAATTTTGTTTTTGGCAAAATCACGCAATTCGCATAAGAATGGCAGCGTTTATATCTCACAAAAATCCCCGCAAAGCGATAAGCACTTCTTATATGTACGTATTTATCAACTGTTTCAGTTTCATATTATATTAATGCCTGCGTATGTATGTGTGTATGGATGTTAAATTTTCGCAAAATTAATTTCTTGACTGCTTACTCCAAATCACTTCAGCTAGCGCGAATATATGCGATTTTATCAGCTAACGGCTGGCAATTCAAAATAAGTACGCACTTGCATACATACATATGATTCTATGTACTATGTTCTATGTATATACCAATAACAGCAACAAAGAGCAATAAAATAATATCTGTGATTTCATTGAAATTTTTGGCATTTGTGTAAGCAAACTTTTTATGGCTTCCTTTGAGTGTTTGCTGAAATTCCTATGCACCACTGATTTGGATTATTTTTGCTCAAATTTTATGATTTGAATTTGATTGAACGCTTTTTACTATCGTCGTAAATGCGATTGCCATAACACTACGGCGATTAACATTTTAGCGATTTCAATATTTTACTTAAAAGTAGGGTGGTCAAAAATAATACATTTTGATAAACAGCTATCAATTTAAAGCCAATAAGCCTTAGAACTTGAACGAAGGAAAGAAACTAAAAAACGAATTTTTGGCAGACATTTTTATAAAAAATGAGAATTGCGTGAATATTTTTTTACAAATAGTTGTAATCGAAAAAAATCCTTCGTCTCAGTCTTTAAGAATTGCATCTCTGTGTAAAATTTCATGAAAATCGGTTGAGTAGTTCTCAAAAAAGCTTGCCAACCGACTTCAAAAGCATAGTTTCGAGAAAAAAGAGTTTAAGGGGGCATTCTACTCTAGAATTTTGAAAAATTCGATTTTTTTCATATTTAAAGTTAAGACTTTCAAAAATATGACTTTGGAAGGATTTTTCAAAATTCGACTTATTTTCGGAGATACAGTCGATTTTGTAAGGTGGCGTCCGTGTTCACTAGAATTGTCTCCTAAACTTTAAACGCGTTTTTTTCGAAACTACTTTTTTCCACACGGTACCGGCATTATCTCAAGTTCTATACAACCGATTTACTTGAAATTTTGTGTGAACCTTCTTTATATAATCCTTTATCGTTCCTATCAGCATCGTGTCAAAATTTTTCTTTTTAATTTCTAAAAAAAAAACTCAGGCAGTCGCCATTTTTCAAAAAAAATTTTTTTCGTGTTCCCGGACTATAACAGCATCCTTACTGATTAAGAATTTCTCTTGATTTTTGTTTTTCAGACCACCAGGAGAGTCAGGATCAATGTCACCAGGATGCGCCATTTTTTTTACACCTGTCTCTCCCCCTCTCTAATTATTTTAATTTTTAATAGTTTTTTGTAATTTTTTTTTTCGGTTTTCTTAAGATATCAATAAAAACACTATAAAAAAATGTATAGTAAAAATATTTTTTTTTTTTAATAAAATTCAGAAAACTGCCCAAAATTTGATTTCTAGAGTAGAATACCCCCTTAAAGACGGCGCACATAGTCTAAGTAGCCTCGAGGGCACAAGGCTGAATCTCCGAAGTTATTACTCGGATCAATTTGAAAATTTATAACAATATTCTAGAGGTGTTGTTGAGTCTCATAATACAATAAAAATATTCAATTTTTTGCAATACTTAAACCCATGTAACTTCTTAAGAAAACAGCTTTCGGCGGATCATGGGTCTACATAACCAGTACAGAGCCGTATTATAGCCGGACAAAGACTGTCAACTTGGCACCAAACCTCAAAATTACGTCTGAAATGTTTGATGCCGCTGCAACAACATAAATAATTTTAGATTTAAATTTAGATAATTTGGAACTTCAAATATATACGAATATTTTGGTCAAGCTAAGAGCCTCTTTTGTTGAATCCCTGTCGGAGTCAATACCATGAATGCTGTGAACGATCAAAAGAAAGCTTAATACTCATTTTTTTCATAGCATAGATAACTAAGCAGATATGACCAAGCATGATAAGGCTAAAGTTAAGGACATATTACGTAGAGCTAGAATAGTATTTACACACTGTCAGCTACTATAAGAAGGCATTGGCCTTTTAGAGCACATGAGCTACAAATGAATCCACCCTATAATAATATTTGTCGCAGCTGCATGCTAGAACGAAATAAGGAAAGCGTTTTCGCCATCCTCTTTGAATGTCAGTATACAGACCAAATACTATCAGCGCTAATGTTTAATTTGGCAGTATTTCCACCTACTTATTTGTCTGCCTACTTTTTGGCGCATCAACATTTGAGATTATGAATGTCATGCTGACACCAATAATTATTTAAAAAAATAAAGGTATTTTTTTCGGTGTCTCATTGTAACTCTAACCTAAATATTGTATACAAGAACCATGGTTTAGTAATTTTGAAGTGATTTCACGAGACAAGATTAAAAGGTTTAAAAAAAGTTATTAAAGGAATGTGGAGATGGAAGGATTTTCCGTTTTGATACACTTTAAACTGGTGAAAATAAATAAAAAATTAATTAAAATTGCGTGGCCTCTATATGTTGGTGTTCAGGCTGCCAAAAATTAGCAACATTTTACCTCAGAACCTGAATTTTAGGACAAGTAAAGTTTCATTAAGAAATCTAACGCCACTTTTCTAATCAAAAAAGAATTGTGGCTGCATGTCAACTCCACCGCGCCAATTTAAAACCTTTTTTCGACAGCAATTTATTATAATATTTGCGAAATCTACTGCAACGCAGCATTTTTGCAGTGTAATTCGTTCGCATCGCATGTCAAGCTCACAAAAAGTGCTTTAAAATTATTTACAAAGCCAAACAAATGCGAATTTAGTACAAGTGTCAACAAATAATTGAAAACAGAACACAAGCATTGTATCTGAATATCACACCACATTTATTTTATTATCAGTAAGTATATACATACATATCACATATGCACATACATATATGTATTGATCCTAACGCTATTTTTTGCACGCAACTAGAAATGTCAACGATCTCAAAGTGTAGCATGACCCTTAACGTGCCTCATCATTGCATTCGATTTCAATATAAACTAATACATGTTTATATACATATCTATACTATATATGTAAGTATATTTCGATTTGTTGGCAAAATGTGTCGTTTATTGTTTCTGTGACCACCCTTCAGCCAAGTCTGCCAATTCTTTGAATCGGAGAATTTTTGTTTATTATTTTTTCGTTCGTTATAACTTATGCTGCGTTTTCTATACACAAATGTAGATATGTACGTATGTAAAAAACGCATGCAATATTTATTTTTTTATTCAGATCGAATTTGGTTTGTTGTTGGTGCATGACAGCATTCGGTTTGATTTGAAATTGGTGCTTTTAGCTTGGCACGTGAAATTCAATGCCTTAGTGAATGTGTATCATAGTATATACATATACTATATACATACATGCATATTTATGCTTTTTTAATAATTGAAACATGAAGCTTCTATTTAAAGCGTCTGTGCGAGTTTTCTATTGAATTCAACACTTCCCTTGATAACAGAATTCCTATATTAGTTTTCATGCTCTGGGGTTCTTAACCTTTTAAAGTAAACGGAGACTTTCTATAAGCGTTTTTCATGTTTAGGAAATTGACATGGATCGGCAATATATTATACTTTGACAACTGAACTAAGTAGCTGAGTTTTAGTTTTTCATACTCTTTCATTTGAATATCCTATACAGCTTATAGGTTTAATAATATAATTAATGAATTTAAGTTTCTTACAGTTTTACTAACTTCATAAACACGCATACCTTAAGCCAACCCAATCGAACTCAACTCAACTCAATTCAACAAAACTTAATTTAACTTAACTTAACTTAACCCAACTTAACTTAACTTAATTTAATTTAACTTATTTAACTTAACTTAACATAACTTGATTTAACCTAATTTTACTTAACTTAATTTAACTTAACATAACTTGATTTAACCTAACTTAACTTAACTTAATTTAACTTAACTTAACTTAATCTAACTTAACTTAACTTAACTTAATTTAAATCTTAATTAACTTAACTTAATTTAACTTAACTTAACTTAAACCTAACTTAACCCAACTTAACTTAACTTAATTTAATTTAATGTTACTTAACTGAACTTAACTTAACATAACTTATTAAACCCTTAACTTAACTTAACTCAATTTAACTTAACTTAACTTAATTTTACTTAATTTAACTTAACTTAACTTAACTTAACTTAACTTAACTTAACTTAATTTAACCTAATTTAACTTAACTTAACTTAACTTAATTTAACTTAACTCAACTTAACTTAACTTAACTTTACTTAACTTAACTTAACTTAACTTAACTTATCTTAATATAACTTAACTTAACTTCAACCTAACTTAACCCAACTTAACTTAACTTAATTTAATTTAACGTTACTTAACTGAACTTAATTTAACATAACTTGATTTAACCTAACTTAACTTTATTTTACTTTACTTTTCTTCACTTTACTTAACTCAACTAATTTAAACTGATCTGTACCGAACTGACTTTACTTAACTAAATTCAATAGAACTGATTTGCATTGAAATCAACTTAACTGAAATAAATTCAACTCAACTGAACTCAACTCAACTAAATTTAGCTTCACTCAACTCAACTGAGCTGAACTGATTAAAACTTAACTAAATGCAACTAAACTCATTTCAACTGAACTCAACTCAACTCAACTCATTTCAACTGAACTGTATTGAATTGAATTCAACTCAATGCATTTAAAATCTCCTTAAATCCAAGAACCCGCACAAGCGAGTTAAAAAAATTAATTAATTGCCAAATCTGCATTCCAAATGCGCATAAAAAATGAGAAAAAAATTATAAAAGTGTATTAAAATTAATCCGATCAAGAAACATATCTGCATACAATCGAAAAAAGTATACCCACCCAAGAATTAAATTCCTTTATGTCCTTGTCTTTCGTCGTGGATTTAAGCATCTTAAGCTGCTTTCAAACTTCATCCCACACATTTACATACAAATATATGCACAAATTATTACGCATATTAAAGATAATGTCAAATCGTTGGGGAGCGAAGAAAGGGATTAAACGCAAATAACATGCTCAAAGCGGCAACACACCTAAGCAAGCAGATATATTGGCGTACATAAATTCCAATTTGCATTGTCCCAAATGGCGCGCTTTTAGGCGCGTACGCATATTAAATATTAATAACGAAGCAATGCATATCAGCATAAATTATATAAGGATTAATATGGTGTGCTTGCCACAACAAATATGCGAAAGAATGAAGAAACTTTTCGAAAGCAAAAAAAGCACAACAAAATTCAAAACGAAATGCTGCGTGAAGCGTTGAAAGAAAAGCAAGGCATGTTTTTAAACTCACCGGAATATGCGAGGAAAAGTTATTTCTTCCCTTTCGGCATACGTGCACATAAATCAATTTCGCATAAGTTACGGGACTTTTTAAATACAACCACATACACAAGTACAAACGCTGCGCACAAATTGCGCAGCTTGAAACGTCGATTAGATTCAGTGACCTTGTAGGTTGTTAGCGTTGCCGATGTTATGGGTGCAGCAGCCTAAATTTGTATTAATTTTGGATACTCGAAATTTGAAAGAAAGTTTAAAAAGCAACCCACATTACCAAAACAAAAGAAAAAAGACGTTGAAAGTATAATTTCCGCGCTTTAAGTTGGAGTATTACAAATTCCCCATAAACTTTGTAGACAAAACAAAAGAATACTTATAAATCATTGCTATAATGACAGAAATATAATTTTATGTTGGATAATGCCGGACTGGGTATTTGTGTCCTACAGCCTTATAAATCTGCTGAGTTCACTTGAGAGAGAGGGAGCGAGTGACTATTTACCTATAAAATCATGGATTTCACGGAGGAGTGATTCGTTATAATGCCATTTTATTTTCATCAAATTCTGATTTATTCTCATCTATATGCAAAACTACTAACAACAGTAGCATTCGCGTGTGAAAATAATAGTTGACTGCAGTGACAACTCTTTCCAAGTTTTACTTTGTTTCAACTGGCGTGGCCATGGCAATGCTGATGCCGCCCCTGGCGTGTGATTAACGGTGGCAGTGATGTGCACTGATATGACTTTTTCATTTGACTGCATACATTGACACTGTTTGCCATCATTGACTTTGATCTATTGACGCGCTTGACTCGGACTAAATACAAACCAAAACCAACAAAAGGGGAATTAACACTGATGAAGGCGTCCATTAAGCATCCCACAATGACACATGATTATCGAATGCAAATTCATCATCATTAAATGGCGCGCAGTGTGAGTCCTATACATCGAGCGAACGCTCTAATATTCTGTCTTTGACCTGGTCGGCGTGTCCGTTTTATTGGCGCTGGTGGGACATGGCCACATGTTGCGCCGGTTAGTCGCTTCAACGCTTTGTCTGTTTATTGAACTCGCTCGACTGCAGCGGTTCGTGGTTGGTGCGGCGTGGTGGAAGACACCCATGTCTGTGCGGCAGCTATCGATTTGGGTTTGGGTTTCGCTAATTGGCGCATTGATGGCGTTTCACCGCTGGCAGTTGCTGCCAAAGTGGGTGTGTGTGTCTCGATACGCCGTCTGTCTGGACATGCTCATTTGCTTCATATTTGCTCTTGCCAGCGGGTCAAGTTTTATATTGATTTTGATTTATTTTGCCTCAATACGGTATTTCGTTAATGAATTGTCTTTCAATGGAATTTTATGCTTTGAACTAATTTGTGTTATTTCATTAATTTATAGGTTATTTAAGGTAAATATTTTCAATTGAGAAAAATTTCGCAAATATTCAATTTCATACTAATAAGATATATTTCTTAGATGATGTGCATTTTTTATGATAATGAGCAAAGATTTAGGTAATACGCATACTTAATAACAACAACGTTGTGACTATGCTTGAATGCTTAAATTGCTTTCGAAGATTTGAACGCACCACTTCGAAATTTCAGAACATGCGTTGTAAAGCTAAAAAGTTTTGCCTTCCCCGTCTTATAGGCCAGACCTTGTCAGCTTTTACTACCATTTATTTTGGTTGATGCAGAATACCCTCACTGGAATGCGGATTACTTCAGAACGGAGTATCAAAAATTGCTCGGCCAGGCGTAGTTTTTTGGGCATGTAATCCACAAATTGCCAGAAAGGCAATACTTTCAGTAATGCCATTATTTTTACAGCCTGTACAGAATATATTAAGTCTATTACGAAGTTTGTAACACTCTGAAGGAAGAGTCGGAGACTCTATATAATATACAAGTATACTGGGTAGTCAAAAAAAAAAATGCATGTTGCAGTCGTATATCACCAGTGCTACCAATCATATTGTGTCATAGCATATAGTGCTGGAAAGGTGAGACTTTAAGCTTCATTCAACAAAAAAAATAAAGCTTATTTCGGGTGAGTTGAAAAAATTTACAGCTGCTCAAAAGTGAGCGAAGATAAAGAAGAAGTTCGTTATATTTTGAAACACCAATGAAATTTGTGATGTTTCCGGAGACGATGCTGTATCAGTTCGTGTAGCACAACAAAGGTTCGCTAGCTTCCATTCTGGAAATTTCGATGTGATAGATGCATCCCGCTCTGGTCGACCTATCATTGAAAAAGTCGATAAAATGATGCAGAAGATAGACCTGGACTGTCATAAGCAGCCACGATTTCGCTAAGGAATCTAACATTCATCATCAAACAGTTTTGAACCATTTAAAAAAGGCTGCCTACAAGAAGAAGCTCGATGTTTGGGTACCACATGAATTGTCTTTGAAAATTTTGATGTACTGAATTAATAACATCTGCGATTCTTTGCGGAAACGAAATGATACTGAAACATTTCTGAAGCGAATGATAACCAGAGACCAGGATTGACGCCTCGAAAGGTTATGCTGAGCGTTTGGTGGGATTGGAAAGGAATCATCCCTTGAGGGCTGTTCCAGCCTGGTAGAAGAATCATTTCTACATTTTATTGTCAACAATTAATGACACTGAAGCAAGCAATCGGAAAAAGCGGCCATAACTGATCCACAAAAAGGGCTTCGTCTTCCATCAGGACAACGCTAGTCCACACACATCTTTGATGACTCGGCAAAAACTGATGGAATAATGTCTCTATCGGAAAAATAAAAAAAAGCGATCGAAAAATGCTACATATTTGGTTGATAAAAATTTATTACAAATAGTAAAAAATAAGTTGAAGTTTGATTAGAAATACGAAAAGTCTTTTTCGACTACTCAATATATTAAGTGCGCAACTAAATTCCCGTTGTTTGTCAATAGATGGCTCTAGTGGCGATCGGTTTTTATATATCCAAAACTTGCTAATCTTAACCTAGAGAATTTAAAAAAATTTAGAAAAAGTTTGATCGCTTCAATGATAATGTTTTCGATATTAATGACCATATGTAACGAGGTTGAATTGGAGACGTTGACCGATGAAGACTCGTGTGAAATGCAAGAAGAGCTTGCTTCAGCGTTTGGCACTACTCGCCAAGCCATTTTAAAGCGACTACATGTGATCGGAATGATTCAGAAACAGTTAACTTGACTTTCTTATGACCTCTATATCTGGAGTGGTACGAAAATCTGATTCTGCTGCCTGTCAATGCTCGGTCTTACCTTGCCAAACCCATTAAAATGTAACCTGGAAACGCTTAAATGGGCAGTGCTACCCGCTATATTCTCAGCTATTCCACCGTCCGTTTGTTTTTTGTTCCGTGCGATGGCACATGGTCTGGCTCAGTAGCAGTTATAAGTTGTTATAGTTGTAATCATTTCTCTACAGTTAAATTGCATTTTCATAAGAAAAACAGCGAGAACTTTTTTGTGCATCTAATACTTAAATTAAGATTTAATATATTATTAATTTTTGTTGTGAAATTTTAAATATTTTTAAAATTTTCATATAACATTTCTCATATAAATTGTGTAATTAAATAAATACACCCGCATACGTACTATATATGATGTATATCTGTATATTTATAAATAAATGATAAATAAACTAATTAGTGTCTCTGCAATTAACGCTTTGGTCGAAAAGCTATTTTAAAACGTTTAGCACTTGTTGTTAGTTATTTTGCCAAAACTTTCTGCCTTTACTTTAGTAATCTTAGAGTAAGTGAGCGCAGTAAGAGCGCCAGCTCTCTCTTCATCCACTCTCTCTCTCTCTTAGCTTGTGAGTTATTTGCATTATGCCGTTGTTTGAACAAGTGGTTCCATAGTGTAGCGGTTATCACGTCTGCTTTACACGCAGAAGGTCTCCAGTTCGATCCTGGATGGAACCAGTGCAAGATTTTTTTTTGGTATTTTTTTTATGAATAGAATTATTAAAATTTATAAATTAATATGAAATTACTATAGATTATGCGCTAAATACTTTTCTGATTTATTACTAAAGTTTTTAAAAATTAAAAAAATTGTTTATGTGATTAAAATTTATATTAATTTGTTTAAGTGAGATTTATAATGATTATAATAAAGAAATTAAATTTAAAAGTATATTTTTAACCCATAACAAAAATAAGAGTTAGAGTCTCTATCGTCCTATATTAAAATATTTTATATTTAAGCTATGAAAAATGTCTTCATAGCAACCTAGAGAAAAAATTTTCGCGCCAAATTTAAATTAAAAAGTCTTACAATTTTTTGCCCGCAGCAGTATATCTGTAATTATGGCCTTGTATACGGGAGCGTGTCAGCAAATTTAATTATTTAATCAGTTCGGCGTCGAACTAATGAGCATTATCTTCGTCAGCCTCAACACCTCGCATCAAAGGTTACACACACACATATATACGTCCACACACACCCACACAATCGTATTGTTTAATAGTCAAAAGCTGGTCACATAGTTCGTTGAAAGCCTTTATGCGCGATGCCTTGTGATACGATGATACGCGAGGTGTTTGAAAATGCCGTGCGAGTTCACGGAATACGATTAATATTTGATTGAATTATGCATATTTGGCTACATATATACATGAATATATTACACATGTGTGTGCATGCAAATTAAGAGAGACAATAGCGTTAGGATAGTGCTGCCACAGAAAATCCCTTGACAAAGTTCGTTGCCGTGAAATGTCGGCGCATATGATTACAGTGCAACGCGACGACTTTACAGTTGGGAGTTTGTTTATGCCTGACAGGAGTCAAAGATGCCTCAATCAAATTAAATAATGTGTGCGCATGTACAGTATTGTTGACAAAAATTGCAGCGGTAGGATTTTTTCGTCTAGCTTGACACTACAGCTGGAACCGAGAGGTGCGTGAAAGATCAGCAGAAAAGTTGGCGAAATCGATTCAGAAATAACAACAGTCTATTAGGGTTAGAACAGCTTTTATGGAATAAAAAATTAATATGATTTCTTGAAATTTTGAGCTTATCTCTTACATATTGTTAAGTATACCATATACGAGGGTTTACCTTTTTGTATTTTGGAATTAAAGAACAAAAAAATTTTTAAAACAAAAATAACTTAATTGTTTTTCAAAATATTTTCCTTATGATCTATATACACTTTTGCATGAATTTGAACCAATTGTCGAAGAAACTTTGCAACCCTGACTGAGGTCTCTCCAAAACATGCGTTCTGAGCTCATTAACTACCTCTTTTGAAGTCAAGTCAGGAGTATAGTGTGGATGACTCATCAAATCAAAGTTTTGAGTGCTCAAACTTGCAGATGTTTCAGTAGATGTGTGAGAGTTCGCATTTAATATTGAAGAGTGATCCATCTGCGGCGGTTGGTTTTTCGGATTTCTTGAAAGAATCCTGCTCTATCAAATGACAGCATGGGTGCGCTTGGCTCGGTGTCCATTCTCGAGAAGAGAGCTTTCAATAGCTTCATTTACACTATTTTCCAACGCTCCTGGGATATTTGTTTGAGCAGGTTACTGCGGTCTTTACACTACCGAGGTTTGGACTTGCCCACTTCGTTCCTTTATTGTCCACCATGTTGAGTACCTTTTCAAACTAAATAGTGTTGCTACTACTTTACACATCACTGTAAAAGTTTCCACAGTAGCGTGAATATGCTTGAAAATTGAATTTACCAAATTACCGTTAACGAATGAACAAATGACTTAGTCGGAATCGCTGACTTCTTCGCTAATTGACTTGCTGCTTGACTGAAGTGTCAGTGGCAAAACGTGCCCTACACACACACATATATGTATATGCCTGGACAGACATACATATATGCGAACTCTTGAGGGACTAAATGATATTGTTGTTGTAATTACATACATTCACGCCAATGTGCACATATGTTTGTAAATCATGTCTGTCCAAGTGACTGCGTGCGGCGAGTGCCAAATGTCAGCTGCGACGCTTTGCCGTCAATTATCGAGTGTTGTAAACATACATACAAACACGTTTGCGGGCGCTATTATGGAGCGTTATTTTTACACGTGTACAGTGCTACATGTACACTTTTACACACACATATAAAGGTGGTATGCGTGCATGTATGGGTGTGTGTGTAGTGCAATGCGGCAGCTGTGCCGTTTGCTCAAATTTGCCGCACCATTTAAGTTCGCCATTTACTGTTACGCGTGCGAGTATCGCTGCAATGTTGTTGTAATTGCAGCCATTGTTCTAATTGTAGGTGTGTGTGCGTGGTTGCTTCAGTGCGTGAGAATTTCGCGTAATTTGCATTTTAAGTGAGTCAATTAAAATTGCGTTTTTGTTTTGTTTTCTTTTTTTTTAATTTTTTTACTTTCCCGTGCTTTCTACGCAATCGTCAATTTAATTGAATAAAATTCATGTTTTATACACTCTACCTATTTACATATGTAAGTATGTGCATGTGTGTAGTAAAATAGCGACACACAGGCAATATTTTTTGTTTCTTACTAATGAGCTGTCATTTACACACAATTTTTAATTTCGCTTTCATGAAATAATTTTAATTACAAATATCAACATCTGTTTTGAAGGGGGTTTTGCTGAAAAGAAACTTTTTGAACTCTAATAATGAGATTAATTTAGAAGTTGTGGAAATCGTATTTTTAAAGCGCTTAAAGGCGAATAATTCTCCCCTTACGACTTATAACAGTTCAATTGAAAAGTCCTCGACTTACCACAATCACATTTTTTTGGCCAAATTCATTTTTAGTCAACACAGTTTCCTTCAGGGGTGATACACTGATTATTGCGAACACTCAACGATTTGTCATCTGCTTTAAAATGGACGCAGTTTCGACGATTTCTTCATTCGACGAATATTTCATCCCAGCTAGCGTTGTTTTGAGATTTGAGAGCAGGAAATAGTCGCTGAGAGCCAGATCTCGAGAATTCCTCAGGGTGCGAAAGCAATTCGAAGCACAATTCTTGGATTTTCGCTATCGTTTTCACTGCCGGTGCATTGTCCTGGTGAATGCGCACCTCCTTGTTCATTAACTTCGGCCGCTTTTTGGCGATTTCGTTCTTCAAACGATCCAATAAGGGTAGTCGCTGTTGATGGTCCTTTCTTTGGCAAGGTAGTCAATAAAATTATTCAGACCCCATAACCATGCCAGCCAACTCGTGCGTTTTTCCACGATTTGGAGTGGGTTTATCGTGTGCAGTCCACTCGGATGATGGCTAGGATTCGAAAAGTTGTCATCGAGGTCATCCAAGTATAGGCACAGGAAACGTGTTATTTCGACGGGATCGGATCATAGAGAGAGGGGTGTCAGATGTGTAGAGTTAGCAAGGCATGCAAAGAGGTGGTTAGTGTCATGCGTAGACTCATTGCACACTGGTCATATATGTGATATGCTACAGTATCCCAAACGAAACCGTGCAAGGGTCACTCTTGATTCTTGTAGCAACTCGAGCTCGCCGTGTGTAATGGGTAGATGTTTGAAACCAAGTACCCCTATTGCAGATTGTGTCGGTGAAGGTGTTAATGGCTCCACTGTGAATGGCGATCGGTGCATGTCTGAAGTTTTTTCCGTTCGAAGTCTGGTCGGCGTATTGTTTTATGTTCACGACGCAGTTGAGCAAGGGCCTCTGGATGCTCCTGGGAGGACGTCCACTGCGTTAATCGTCTTCAGTGCTCATTTTGACACGTCTAAACTTAGCATACCAATCCTTGCTGGTTTGTTTTCCTGCGGCAGTGCCCGGAAACTCGTCATTAAGCCAAGTTTTTGCTTCATGTGTATTTTTTTCACTTCGAAAAGCAATATTTTATCCATTTAATTCTACAATAACAAAATGTTCACAAAAAAACTTCACAAGCTTATAACCCCATAGCTGTTAAATTACATGCGCTTTTTGAAGCTTAGGGCTAAGTAAAAAAAAAACTAACTAAAACTAAATAAAAGTGGATTTGATGCTAGTGCCAGGCTGGGGACTTTTCAAGTGACCCGTTAGCATGAAAATCGGTTTTTGTTGAACTCAAATTTCACTTCAAATAATTCGCTAAATTTATCGCATACAGTCCAATAGTTACATATGTGTTTTTGTAATTCCACGAACGCTAAATCGACCCTAATAAAGTAAACATAAATTAACGAAGCATACACCATAGTTAAACTAAAGTATTAATTGCTTTCACCCAACACATAGAACAAAACACCGAGCAGTTGCTTTGACGGGAAAAACAGTTGAAAATTAGTTTCGGTTAAAGTTGAGTTTGGAGTTTGAGAGACACCAAAAATGATGAACACTTAATGCGCATAATTGCTTAATTTTGTAGGAAAACTTTTCACGAACATTTCATAACGAACAGTCACTTAATTCGCTTTTAATCCACCGCTTGCGCCTACGACTCGGCTACTCGCCTCCTTCACTTTGTGGGAGCACACGACGTAATGATGTAATAAATACTCCCTTTCTGGTAATTAAACTGGGAAAGCCCAACCGTACTCGCCCGCAAAGCAAACATAAAACTTTAAAGCTTAATTTTCTATAGACACAGCCATTATGGAGAGTAAGTGCGTCGCTTTTTTGCTGTTGTTTTCGGAGAGTTTTTGCATTTGCAGACCACAAACAACAATTTGCAAGAGTGGAGCATAGCAAGAAAGTGGATGAGTGGCGACCTCGTGCTCGTAAGTGAACTGCATATTAGTGTAATAAAAGTATATTTATGCAAACATTTTAATCCGTTTTTAATGAAAAGCAAACACTAACATTAGAGAGCATAGTGATTTTGTGAGTTGCGAGAGAAGCAATTTCGAGATATAAGTTGGGAGCTGTGGCATGGGTTGCTGGATTATTGTGACATGTCAAAAATTTAATGAATACTGAATGGGTGTGATGGAAAATCGTAAAAATGTGGTTATTAAGTATAAGGTAGTGCGTTGTAAGGTGGATGGATGGTTAGCATGATAAACTCAAATATAAAATATTGGCAGATTTTATTTATGCGAAAATGAGAGATACCAGTCATTATCTTGCATTAACGAGAAAAAATTTTAAATTTTTGAAAAATACAACTTTGATTGCACCGAAGCTGTTATAAGCTTTATAAATATACAGAAACTTTATTTTGATCGGTCAGTTTGTATGGCAGCTATATGATATAGTAGTCCGATTTTTCAAATTTTGGCAGTTTAAAATTTCATGAAAATTTTTGTAAAGATTTTAACAAAATTTTCATTATCTTGGCCATTTAACGAGATAATAACTATATAAAATTCTTCAAATTTTTGATTTGAAAATATTCATTTAATTGTAAGACTAAAACAAAAAAGTTTTCTCTACAAAACTTGATTTTGATCGATCAGTTTGTATGACAGCTATATGATATAATAGTCCGATCTGAAAAATTTCTTCAAATATTTTAGAGCTACTTTGAAAAATAGTTCATGCAAAATTTTGTGAAGATCTTTTGCCAAACAAAAAAGTTTTCTATACAAATACTCGAATTTGATTGGCCAGTTTGTATGACAGCTATATGATATAGTAGTCTGATATGAAAAATTTCTTCAAATATTTTAGAGCTACTTTGAAAAATAGTTCATGTTAAGTTTTGTGAAGATTTCTTCAAAAACAAAAAAGTTTTCTCTACGAAAACTTGATTTTGATCGATCAGTTTGTATGACAGCTATATGATATAGTAGTCCGATTTGAGCAATTTCTTCAGATATATTAATTTTGCTTTGTATATTAATCTATGTCAAGTTTTGTGAAGATGTCTCGTTAAACAAAAAAGTTTTCCATACAAAAACTTGATTTTGGTCGATAAGTTTGTATGACAGCTATATGATATAGTAGTCCGATTTAAGCAATTTCTTCAAATATATTAGTTTTGCTTTGGATATTAATATATGCCAAGTTTTGTGTAGATACCTCGTCCAACTAAAATATTTTCCATACAAAAACTTGATTTTGATCGATAAGTTTGTATGACAGCTATATGCTTTATTGGTTCGATATCGGCGATTTCGACACATGAGCAGCTTCTTGGTGAGAAAAGAATATGTTTGACGAATAAAATGGGTTGGAAATTAACATACCTAAGCAGCAAATAACATACAAGTCACACACTTCAAACTGATATGCTTTGAGAATGTAGACCCGCTCGAAGTGCACAGATTCCAGCTACACACAAGGGTCAGCCACAATTATTACGCTGCTGACGCTAATGCAAATGAAATGAAAAAAAGACGAAAAAACAAATTGGGGAAAAGTCTAAAATAATATGGTAATGAGCAAACAACAACGAAGATGATGACAAGTGTGAATCCCCACAGCAGCAAATGGGCAACCGCAAAACGCAAAGGAATAAAAAGTTATGCCATTTATAAAGTAACAAAACTTTTTCAAGCAGTATTTTCTCCAACTAAAGAGCAGCATTTGCGCAATTCAGCAATGCGAGCAGTGCAAACACTCATATGTGAACTTCAAAATGACGGTCAAAATGTCAATGTCAAGCTGCCATTCGAGGGCATTGCGAAAGCGTCAAAGATAGCTGAGACCAAAGCGTGCAGACCTGTGGGTGCGCAATATGTGTGTGTATACTGTACATTACGGTAGTTAACCAGGCTTACATAACTGTAGCGTTGCTGCTTGTCAATATATTGCGCCTTAAAGGGTTGCCATTTCACTCAACTTCCGCACGTGACAGATTTAGACGTGACAAGTTGATTGGAAAAGTTGCGCGGGTTCAAGCATCTACATATCGCTGCATATATGTATATTGCCGCAAGTATTATCAAGAGGTTTGTCGGTTTTGCGGCACTACCCCGACGGCGTTAAAGCGGAAGTGACGCTTCAACGCCAAACACTGAAACAACGGAGGCGTATGCGCTTTCCGTTATTAAGAAATTCACTGCCATACTATACCTACTCCTTTAATGTGGTTGTTATTGTTATTTGGCCGCATGTTGTCGCCACCATTCACCAACACATTGCAACCATTTCTTGCAACTCATATTTGATTTTTTGTTGGTGTTTGTTATTTCTGTCCCCAACTGTTCTTGACAGCGAAATAAAGCGTTTGGCAGACTTCTGTGCTGTAATTGCAACAACAATACCGCCTGATTGTTGTATGGCAGCGTGGTGGCATGGGTAAAAACCGAGTTTGTTCAATGACGCGGGGTCATAGATGTCACATGTGTGTCAAAACTTTTGTGAGCGCGTAATTGGAAATGTGACAAAGTTGAATAGCTGGAAAATGCAATTCACTTCGATACTGAAGGTCGCTTGTGAAATGAGTGAAAGCGGGAACGTTAGAGCAGAGAGGTTATATTTAAAAAGAAAGCAGCTTATGGCTGTGCAGCAAGGGCACTGATTCTAAGTAATAAAGAAGTAATTTAATTTAATAATGTAAAACTCTTCTGCAGTTGGAAAGGAGGCCGAAATATTTGGTAGTCGAAAAAAGTCTTTTCGTATTTCGTATAGATATCGTTGCAATCGTATATCTCCAGTGCTATCAATAGATTGTGTGTGCCATACCATATAGTGTTGGAAAGGTGATATTTTAAGCTTCATTTAACCAGAAATAAATTACATTCGGGAAGTTGAAAAAAAGTTACAGCTATTCAAAAATGAGTGAAAATAATGAAATTTGTAAAGTTTACGGAGACGATGCCGTCTTACAACAACGGTTCGCTCGTTTCTGTTCTAGAAAATTCGATGTGAAAGATGCACCTCCCTATCGTTGAAAATGCCGATGAAATTATGAAAAGATTGATCAGGATCGTCACATAAACAGCCATGACATCGCTAAGGAAGTTACCATTCATCATAAAATGGTTTTGAATCATTTAAAAAAGGCTGGCTACAAAAAGAAGCTCAATGTTAAGGTACCACATGAATAGTCTGTGAAAAATATATTGGACCGAATCTCCGATTCTTTGCTGAAACGAAATGAAATCGAACAATTTCTGAAGCGAATGATAACAGGAGGCGAACAGGGGATCAAATACGATAATAATGTGCGAAAAAGATCATGGTCCAAGCATGGTAAAGCTCAACAAAATGGTCGTAAAGCCAGGATTGACGCCTCTAAAGGCTATGCTGAGTGTTTGGCGGAATTGGAAAGGAATCATCCACAATGAGCTGCTCCAGCCTGGTCGAATGATTGATTCTACATTTTACAGTCAACAACTGATGAGATTGAAGCAAGCAATCGAAAATAAAGTTCATATAAAAAAATAAGGTTTAGAATCTTAATAAATTAAATTAAGCCCCCAACATTCTCACAAATTTGGGAGTTTAAAAATTTATGCTAAAACCCACCCAAAAAATTCTGGTACGTACATAACTTATGGTTGTCATATTGAGTGAGTGAGGGAGGGCACCACTGCGTATGAGTAACAATTTAGGCAGTAGATCGAACCTTTCACAGCCGTTGTCTACAACGACAGACAGCTAATGCAAGAAATACATTGAAAGCAACCTTACTATTTGCTTAATGGATGCAAGTATGTGTGCTGTGAACCGAGAGCACTTTTGGCACGCATAAATCCATCAGGCGTGAAAGTCCCAATAGCAAAAATTGAAAAAAGAAAAAACAGAATAAGGAGCAGGCGAAAGGTACGAGAAAGGCAAACTAGTAAAAGTAACACTTCAAAAAATTGCATATACATATGTGTGTGTGAGTATGAGTGAATGTAGAGCATTTTTTATTTTTGTGTGAGTCTAATGTATGTTTGTGTGTCGAAATAATTGCTGCCCGGGGCGTGCTTCGCCAGCGGTGGGCGGAGGCGCAAACTTTTCAAATTTTCTAATCGAAACAAATTGAATTACATGTCGTCGTTGACTAGCTTGGCTGGCTGCGCACACACTTCCACACACACACAAACACTTACATATGCATGCATTGAAGGTCGATAAAAGCGAAGCGAGTCCGCATTTCCTCTTGGATGTTATTTTTTTACATTGAATGGCGGCTGCCGGCTGGCGGCTGACAGCTGTGACTGTCTGCTCGCCTGACTGCTTGCCTATCGAAAGCGTCGACGGCGCTACGGAGTTGTAACTTCCACGGCAAAATGCAAAACGAGCACCAAACCAACATGCAATACTTGGATGTAGGCGGCGGATTAAAGGAGGAGGATGGCGATAAGGTGCAGTGAAGTATGTAAAAAGGACATTCAGCTTGAAAAGGCGCAAATGTGGCTACCATTGACGCAGGTTGTCCTACATGAAGGATGCGCAAAATAAAAAAGAAATTATTGGCTGGCAGGAAAAGTGAGAAAATTGAAAAAAGTGGCAGGAAATAAAGAGGAAAAATGATAAAAAAATTCTAAAAGTGAAAAAGTTACCGGTTTGCATGTGCCTGTATATAGCTGCTTGTAGGATATGGGAGGCTCTGTTAGGCGTCGAGTTGTGCTAAGCCGCCTTATTTGACAAATAACAGCTATGCAAGTGCCAATATCCTTTGACATATTCATTGTGCCATAGTAGTAGGTGGAGCACCCGCATACGACGTATACACGCGCATTGAACTATGAAAACCCATAATCTTAACAGCAAACGCACTGAAAGTTGACAAAAGTGGGATCAGAAAGTAAGCGACGTCTTGTCAATGTCGACACAAAGGCAAACATACATATGTATTGCATGATTAGTTAAAGACAGGGAAAAGGTATGGCAGATAGGCAAGTAGAGGATCCCACAATTCTGAATTTCATGAACACAGGCGCACACACACGCACCTTTCATGCGCTTTAACTCATGCCTGCCAATTTGTGTTTATTTATGTTGCCTAGTTGTGGATATACAAGCTGTTAGCCAAGTAAGTAGCATGCTGACATAAGCTCTTAGAAGCTAATTACCATTTTGATTGCAGTTCATAATAAATACTGTTTTGTGCTTCGTCGACATAAAGAACCGATAACATTTTTTGATTTTCAACACATTTCAGTCACGTTAGCATTTGTAAAGTTCTAGCCTTTAGCGAACTGCTTACAAATTATTCTTTTTCATTTCGCTTCACTTGCTCACTGGGTAACTGCTTGACAACTGCAAGCATTTGTGTGTCACCGCTTGCGTGGACCTCTTGCTAAGTGGGGCGCCAGCAACTTCGCAGTTGAATGCGAATGCATTCCAATCGCTTTGACTGACACTATTAGGACGATACGAGTTCAAGGTGTGCTTACCACCTCACTTCCTTAACACTTTGCTGTCAGTCTGAGTTTTTGAAAAGAAAGTTGTCACTGCCAATATGTTGGGTTGCATGTGTTGGAAACGTAGCTGCTGCCAGTAACACAGGCGTGTGTTTGTGTGTATTGTGCCGGAGCATTATGTTGACAGCTGAAAGTGAAGCATAGGAAAGAGTTAAATATGCTAATAATAAAATATCGGGAAAACGGATTTACTTTATGAGAAAAGTGAAAAAGTTAACTTGACGCGTCTTCATTGCATTATGAAATAACAACAATCTGAGTTTGAGGAAGGTTTAGTTTATTTTCATAGCAAGCAAATATGTATATGGGAGTCGACAAAGTCTTTTCGTATTTTGTCAATAGATGTCGTTACAGTCGTATATCTCCAGTGCTACTAATTATATTGTGTGTTGATATGGTAGGATTTTATGCTTCATATAACCAAAAGGAAATTTGGGAGAAATTGACAGAAGATACAGCTGTTGAAAAATGTGTGAAAGTAACAAAAAAATTCACTATATTTTGAAATTTTTGTATAAAAAAGGGAAGAATGCCACGCAAGTCACCAATGAAATTTGTAAAGTTTACGGAGACGATGCCGTATCAATTCGTGTAGCACAACAATGGTTCGCACGTTTCCGTTCTAGAAATTTCATGTGAAAGATGTACTTCGCTCCGATCGACCTATCGTTGAAAAAGTTGAGGAAAAATTGACTAGGACTCATATAAGCAGCCATAAAATCGTTAAGGAATAGATTTTGAACCATTTAAAAAAGGTTGGCTACAAAAAGAAGTCGATGTTTGGGTAACATGTGAATTATCTGCGATTCTTTGCTGAAACGAAATGAAGTCGAACCATTTCTGAAGCGAATGGTAACAGGACAAAAAATTGAATCAAATACGACAATAATGAGCGAAAAAGATCATGGTAAAGCGTGTGAAGCTCAATAAATATCGCAAAGCGTACGATTGAAGCCTCGAAAATTTATGCTGAGTGTTTTGTGGGATTGGAAAGGAATCTACTCATGAGCTGCTCCAACCTGGTCGACCGATTAATCTATATTTTACTATCAACAACTGATGAATCGAAAAAGACGTCACAACGATCAACAGAAAGGGCTTCGATGTCCCAAAAAAAGTCTAAAAAAGCCAGAAATCTTCACCAAACCCCATTTCACAAATACGTCAAAGTGTTCGTTAATAGAAATTAATTGCAATATGTTCACTGTGTACAACTGTTAAACCATATTATGCGATTGACTTGAGGCATAATTAATTCTTGTACGAGTGTCAATGCGAAGGCGGATATGACAAATTGAAAACGATTTCCTTGAAAATCTGCGATAATGAATAACTCCACTAATTACTCAACTAACACCGTTATTGTGCAGGTCATGAGATATTTAGCGTAACGTGCATGTAATATACCTATATGTATGTAGGTACACGTGTATGAAGAAGCTAACCGGTACGCGCTTAAACGATACATAACCTTTAACAACTCCCGTGCAACACTTACCTAGCTTACACTCGGACAGAAGGAGAAGGATTAAAACTTATGAATAGCATTTGGTTGAGTGTGGGGAGCTGCTAAAACGCGCGTTTAAGTGCTTCCGACAGTGACGTAGGTGAAACATTTAAGTGGCTGGAGATTTGTTGCAATATCGAAGGAGCACAATTCTAAGAAATATTGGTGCTAACTATGGTGAGCATATACAAATGCGCGCGGAGTGTACAGCTTGTGTGCTTGGCAGAGATAAATAAAGTGGGTGCTTAACGTTAAAAGAGTTAAGTGACGATACCAGCTAATAAGTCAAAACTGGTAGCGGTGAAGGAGTGAGGAAGTGAAGTAAATCATGCAGGAAAAGTGAACGCAAAGTAAGCAAGAAAACAAAGAGAGAGCAAAATAAAAGCAACTTGTTGGGTGAAGTGGTGCGGTGGTGCATTAGCCAGAGCAATTAAACAAGTTTTGGATGAAACAAGAATGCACGTTATATTTGGCTGCACTGAAGCTAAAATACTCAACACAGGTACTACTTTTTTATAGCAAAAAACTTATAAAATAATCTTTGCCTTGATTTTGTTTGAGCAGTTTCTATGGCAGCTTTATGTTATAATAGTCCGATCTCTAAAATATTTAAGCATATTATATAGTTGTTTTGTATAATACCACGTGTCAAATTTCGTGAAGATATTTCTTTAAATAGACAAGTTTTCCATACATGTACTTGAGTTCGATCATTCAGTTTATATGGTAGCTATATGCTATAGTAGCGCGATCTCAACAATTTCTTTGTAGATTGTATCTGTTTTTTTGAATAAGTTTCGGTGTAACGTTTTGTGAAGATATTTCTTTAAATACAAAAGTTGTCTATACAACGACTGGATTTTGACTGATCGATTTATATTTCAGTTATATAATAAAGTAGCCTAATTTCAACAATATGTTAGGATATTATATAGTTTTTTCGGGTAATAATCTGTGCCGAATTTCGTGAAGATATCTCTTAAAATACACAATTTTTTCTTACAAAGACCGTTATTTGATCGTACAGTTTGTATGGCAGCTATATGTTATAGTGAACCGATTGCGATGGTTCCGACAAAACAAACAAAAAAAAAAAAAAAACTATTTAAGGAGAAAAGCATGTCTGCAAAATTTCAGCTCGTTATATTAAGAATTGAGGGAGTTGCTCACGGAATACACACGGCTAAATCGACTGAGCTCGTCATGATGATCATTTATATGTATAAAGAATGCTACAAAACAATGTTTTGGGCGAATAATCCTTATCACTTAGGGGTATGAAAAATATATAGCAACCGATTCTCAGATCTACTGACTATGCATATAAAATTTCATAAAAATCGGTCAAGCCATATCCAAGTAACTTATTGGTAACTAACACTGTGACTTGAGAATTTTATATATAATTAAAAATATTTCAAAAAGCGTTTAAAACCAGCGGCAAAAATATCACCAAAGCTCATCGTAGCATTCCAGGGTGTTTGTATTTTATATATACAATTATTTTAATCAACGAAAAATCGATGACTTTCTCCTTTTGTTTTCAAATTTTCTTCCTCACTAGGTAACTAACACTGTGACTTGAGAATTTTATAAACAATTAAAAATATTTCAAAAAGCGTTTAAAACCAGCGGCAAAAATATCAACAAAGCTCATCGTAGTATTCCAGGGTGTTTGTATTTTATATATACAATTATTTTAATCAACGAAAAATCGATGACTTTCTCCTTTTGTTTTTAACTTTTTTTCCTCGCAACTTTTAACACACCAAAATTATGTGAAGTCAATTTAAAACTTTTACTGAAAACGAAATTCATTTCATTTTGCGCTTGTTGTTTTCACTGCGCTCCTTCACACTTAACTGTTTCTCGTAAGATTTCTGAGATTGATTTCAGAAATTGCAGTGATAATGGTCTCCTTACAAAGTTCAGCGGCGCATAAAATATGCTCTGCGTTTCCCGGACATGACGCAGTTATACGCACATACACACACACACGTACATATAATATATTTGTGTGCGTGACTCTTGTTAGTTCGTTTTGTTGTTGACATTGTTGCCCCAACGCATGGGGCGTAAAGTAAATAATCGAAAAACTAGAACTTCTTTCAGTGAACTATTTTTGCTTTTACAAAAACTTTTTCGATTTAGCAGCAGTGTTGTGGTGCCGACAAATGCATACACACTGTTGTATGTATGTGGCGTTGCGAAAGGACCGCCGAGTAAAATGTGCACAGTTGTCAGTGAAATGCGAAAAAAGTTGGCAGTGAAATAGAAAATTTATAGAAAAATATATGTTGGCTTGTAGAAGTATGTGTATGTGTGCGAGGTATGGAGAATACTGAAAGCAGCGTGGTTACTATGCCTCCCTCGTTCTGTCGCTGCGGATGTGTTGTCGATAGTGAAAGTGTTTTTCCTCATAAAGCTGCCTGAACTAGGTTTCTTGTGATAAATACGGGGTGTTTAATATATCAAAGCATTTTGTCACCTAAAATGCAAAACAACGTATCGAAGAATTGAAATTGAGTTTTTTATTGCTTACGATGCACTACATCATATTATATATGTTTAATCGTAAAATTCCAAGCTTCCGCTCTCAGTTATAACCAATATATAACCAATAAGTAACCCATAAATAACCTATAAATAACCATTTTATAACCAAAACTGAAATTTTGCTTCAATATGAGTGGTTTTTATAATAACGTTTTTAGTTCGCCTGTAAACTTATGAAAATGGTTTTATGCAATTTTGAATTTTAGTTGACGATTTGTAGGTTTTCGCAGGTTGCGTAACATGCAGATTATATTGCAAGTGCAAAATATGGTGGCTATCGAGAAAAAATTATATATAAATTTAGAAAAAATTATGTAAAAATTTTTTTCCTTCAATATGTCTCAAAGCGTTTCCAGAGAGCAGCTCTGTCTAGCACAACATTCAGTTGTCTCTTTGTTTGTTGTTGTTGGTTAAGTTTGCATGCACAAAAATAATAAAAAGTGCAACTGTGGAAATTGTCTTATGAAATGCCTTTAATGCTTACTTTGAGTGCAATGCTTAGTCAGCAGAAAATTGTTTATTGTTGTAATGTCCTTATTGCTTTTGTTGTATTTTAATAAATGCTTGATGCGCTTAGCAAGCAAAGATAAATGCCATTCGCTTTTGCGGTGACAAGAAGTGAACGCAAATGTTTGGCTTTGTAGTGCGTAGGCTTCAAGGATGCAAAAATTAAGTGAACAGAATTATGATATTCGGAAAGCAGTAGACTCTAGTTAAACTGTAGCTGAGCAAGAGGAGCTTTATAGAATTATACGTATTTTTACACATTTCCACCAGACCCTAACCTTAAAAATTAAAAAAAAAAAATAACAGGTGAGTTGAAAAGTCCCCGGCCTACCATAGTAATTATAATATATTTTTTTTGGAAAAACTCTTTTCTTAACTCACCATAGTGCCCTTCAAGGAGGATACACTGATTATAGTGACCCTCAAACTTTTCGATACAATTTTTGTAATTTTGATTTGTCCTTTGCTTCAAAATATGCCTCCGTTTCGGTGATCAACTCTTTGTTCGACGAACAATTCTTGCCAGCAAGCACTTTTTTGAGCTTTGAGAACGGGAAATAGTCGTTGAGAGCCAGATCTATAGAATTGCTGTGGGTGCGGAAACAATTCGAATTCCAATTCATGGATTTTCGCCATCGTTTTCACTGACCTGTAACAAGGTGCATTGTCTTGATGAAACACGACTTCAAATGGACCAATAATTCTATGGAATAGTCGCTGTTGATGGGCCTCCCTTTTTCCAGATAAGCAATAAAAGTTAATCCACGTGTATTCCAAAATACAGGCATGACAGTCGACTGTAGCTTTTTACATCCTTTGGAGCGAGTTCATCATGTGCAGTCCACTTGGATGACTGCCAATTGGACTTCGCAGTGAAATGATGAAGCCATGTTTCATTAATTGTTACATTAAAGTGCCTCGAACAACTTCACTTTACGGTCAGTCCCCAAATTTTTCGTGTAGACTTTTTTGATGTCTTCGTCTGTAACAACCTCTTTTAGGCGTCCACTGCGTTCACCGTCTTTGGTGCCCATTTAATAACGTCTAAGCTTAGCATACCAATCCTTGATTTTCGTGGGGCAAAGTTTTCCATAGGTTAAGATAGATGATTGAATAAAGAACGCACGTGGTGTAATATACATATCTAGTCCTTTATGAGGCCATGTAAAAGTAGTACTCCTGTGTTCCAACTTATAAATTAGCAAACGTTTAGTAGCCAATAAAAATTTGCAATTTTCAGTGGAATGTCTGACGGTATGCGCTCCCAAGTGATTAAGTATTGACCTCCTAAACATGAGATAGTCAAGGCGACAATTAAGAAGGAAGTGAGGAGTTGTTCATCATATTCCATATAACTTTTGCAGATGGCGTCTAGTAGGATTCTCCCCAAAACTAGGGAGAAACTAGCTAAATCTCTTGCGATCGACAGCGCATGTACCGATGGTGGGTCAGGGCTGGCCAAGCTTCCAAGAGTTTTCCATACACGGGCTTGATTTTCTTTGGTTCCGAAAAATGAGCAGATTTTTATAAAAACTGAGAGCCTCGCTTACGTATAGACAGATAGACAAAAAAGCAGGCGCAGTTCATATCGTTCATAATTTTTGTACTAAATATAAAATTTTTTTTTTTTTGGTAGAGTTAGGTTGCATCAGGTTTTCATTAGGAAAACATTTTTAACGGATATAATTTATCGACATCATTTTACTATTTATACTATATATCTTTGTATATAACTCAAAAATATATACTGAAATTTCTTCTACTTTCCTACTTACAGCACAGAGCATAGTAAAAATCTGCGAAGAGAAGCAATTTCAGTGCGACAACGGTGCCTGCATACCCATCCGCTTCACCTGCGATGGCGAATCAGACTGCAGTGATCACAGCGATGAACGCATCGCCAATTGCAAGTTTATAGGTGAGTGAGCAAAGTAATTCATATAATAATAATGTAATAAAGTGTGTGCTATGAGCGGCAAAATTGCATTGCTTGCGTATATATTTATATAGGTATGTATGTGTGCTGTGATGAGGTGCAAAATGGTACATGACACATAACATTGCATTTACAAGCGCATAAACTTATGTATACTTGTGTATATATGTAGTATGTGTGTGTGGAAGTCAAGTGATTTTGTAGTGTTGCGAAAAGTTAAGTCGCGAACTTGTTGCATTTTGTGTGCAGACACTGTAGCCTTCGAAGGCATTGCTGCTTGATTTTCAAGCAGAAGAATAGCAATGTTAAGAGGCTTTTAGTAAATTCTAGACAAGAGTGTGCATAAATGGCCTCAAAAGCAATTTAGAAACTGGAAATTTTAATTCCACTACACCTCTCTTTCATTTCCATAATTTCTCCAGAGTGAATGCAAG
Organism: Bactrocera correcta; assembly: GCA_027475135.1. Classification (NCBI taxonomy): domain Eukaryota; kingdom Metazoa; phylum Arthropoda; class Insecta; order Diptera; family Tephritidae; genus Bactrocera; species Bactrocera correcta. The sequence goes on along the minus strand of CM050325.1, from coordinate 58,967,801 downwards.
CATTTTACTTGAAAAGAAGAAACAAAAAAAGTTGGTCTGAAGAGACTGAAATGCCGCAATTATACATTTACCGCCTTTTGTGGCAAGGTTTTCCCTCAATTAGAAGTATTTTGTACGTTTCCGTTAAAAGCAGTAATTTCCCTGTAAATTCTCTGCCATACAATGTTAGGGACATGGAAATTGTAGCAGTTGCACATGTGTGCAATTCCGGTTTTTAAGCAAATACAATGACATTAAGCGCTGTTGCACGGCCGCATTCACAATCACTCGCCACAGAAACCACACAGCCACACAGGAGGATTACACAGACTCGTATAAAGGGCGGATGGCTAAACTGCCACACTGTTGGATTGGATTTTACATAATGTTGCAACGGAAAAAAAATATATGTTATTAAGTACGCAACAAAATGAGCAATATTTGCAGTCCGTACGAGAACACTATTAAGGAGCGACATGTTTTTAATTTCCGACGCTTGAGAGCTTCACAGTCGACTATTTTCAGTACTGAAATTATATAGTGTTTGTTATAATTCTTGCTATTGTTGTTGTAGCGAAAGAGTTCTGCCGAATTGACAGTCTTTGAAGGAATAAAAAAAAATCCGCATCCGTTCCGGTTACTTAGACGCGACTATCGTGAGGAATCGACATTGTTAATAAACTGTGGTTAAGCGGGCTCTGCGATCTAGTAACGGAGACCAAGGAAGAACTAAACACACCATTTCAATGCCGCAGTAGCGAATAATGGACAAATTGCTTTGTGATCGACATTTCCAACGGTATGTATATGTGGACATATTCGCCGATGGCTCAAAGATTGAAAGAGGAACAAACGTTGACTTCCTCTGTATTAATCCACATGCAGAAGGTGGCTTCAAACTATATGATCACAATTCTGTTTTTCACGCCGATATAGTTAGCACAAAAGAAGCCACCAAGTAGGCTTCTGCTCTAACCAGCAAGTCCTCAACCATATCTACTGGATAGAGAAACGGCAATTTTAGGCTCTCGTTGCGCTAACACTAAGTCTCACCGCCTTGAGTTAAGCAAGCAGCCAACAACTAGACACTCAGTTGGTAACGTGGTTAATATCATCTGTGTACACAGTCAGATAAGGAAAAAAAATAACGAAAAGGTCGACGAGTTGGCTCGCTCGGAGGCGGATGAAAACACTATTCCCATAAACTGTCCCAAAATGTTCTGTTGCTTTCAAAGGTTGTTTGAAGCAATGGAACAATGGAACCTAGAGGAAGTCTCCAGGTCTTAGAACACTAGCAATACAGGGCATACGACACAGTTATTTTGGGGTAGTTTTGATGCTGGATAGACAAAAATGCTTTTACTGCTAGGCAAAAGGAAAGTAAGCAATATTGTAGGGTTTATCACAGGTTATCTATTCTTAAGAGCAGTCTTTAACAAAATTAGAAAAGTGCACTTAGCGTAATGCAGAGCATGTGAAATGCTGAAACATTATCCTTGCGAATGCCCAACTTTCAGGGGAGTAAAATTGGACAAATAATGGTCTAAGTGTGTTGTTCTTGTGCCTCCCTTTTCGACAGACCAACGAAGAGCAACTATATAAAAACATGCAGAAAATAACTTGATAGTTTTGGAATAATTTGTCATGTAAATTTAAAAAAATGTTGTGAGAAAACAGCCACTACACTTGAGAGACCTACAACGTATATCGATTTAAATTTAGTATGTTATTTTTAAAAGTATAACCTATGGATAAACATATGTTGTTATTTCACACTAGATGTGCATCTTTTTTTTTTCTCTTAAAAGAAGAAATATGCCCGCGTACTGAGGAGCAATGTATCACCAAAACAGCTTAATCACTTGCTTGAGTGTGTCTAGTTTTTAAATAGGTTTAAGATTTTATTACTTATTGTTAGGCTTTCAAATCAAAAAGCAGATTCAATAAATAAAAATATATTGAAACAAAAAAAAAAAAAAATTATTACTTATGAAGACTCTACTCACAAATGAAAGCTCTATAAGGAAGCTATGAGAGCTTTTATTTATATTCTCCCTATTTCTTATCTCACGAAGAATTTTGCTATTAATTATTACTTATGAAGACTGTGAGTAACATATGAAAGCTCTATAAGGAAGCTGTGAAAGCTTTATAAAAGTTTTGGCAACCAAGCTTTGATGAACTCCGCCAAAAAATACAAAAGCTTTCATTAAATTTCGAAAGTGCTTTTACATAGTTGAGAATTGATAAGCACTTCAAGCTTCCTTAAAAATTAGTTAAAAAATAAATCAGTTATTGAAATTTTTTTTGAAGAGCTTCTTTGCTTTTCTGTCATTTCAAGCAGAAATATAGTGTGCTCCTGTACAAACATATAAACTTCCTGCATATATATATGTATATAAACTTGGCTACGTATATGTCAGCGTTTAAGTCTCATATTTCGTATTCATGATTATTTGTTTTGCACTTTAAGCGTTGCAACAGCAATGACAATGTCACAGTTGTGTAGCTTCACAGGCGAGTGCACGAACAGGCGAGAAGATGCAACCGCAGCGCATACAATGTTTACCGAGTGTTGACATCTCTGCTTGCAGTTGTGCTATGTAGTGGCGCTTGCAGTTTAGTTTCAGTTGTGCAAACTGGAAAATCCTTAAGGATTACAATTTAATAAGATCTTCTCAAACTAGAAATACACATGTACACTGTCATACATAGACATACATACATGTGTTTGCATATGTGTATAAGGCAGAAGAGTTTAAGTCAATTTAAGTGATTACTGTACCAAAGTTGTCAACTTATTTTGCTACGATTCGACAGTAAGAAGCAGCGCCTAGATCGAAATCAAGATGGCAGGTGTTCGACCTTGTCGTCGCAGTTTGATATTTCTATAATATTTGCCGTAGTGAAGTCGCTTTTTGCGCTCAAAAATATTCACTTTTTCACTAATTTTTCTTGTTTGTTCAAAACGGCTCAAAATCAACTTCAGCTATTTTGCTTGTGACCACTGCTGTGCATATTGTGAAATGCAAGTTTACCATTCACACACCAAACACATCTGTTGCCGTGTCTGTCAGCGCGGTGAGAAGCCAAAGTTGAGTCTTCGCAAGGTAATCCCAGTATTGTTGGTGTTTGTTATGCTTATGAAGATTGGCAAAATTCCATTTCACAGATCGTACATGTGTATGTCCCGGTCATTTTGATTGCTATATGTATATACATATGCATCTATGTACGTCTGTGTATGTGGTTTAATGTGGCTGCGTGATAGATAAAACTTTGCACCTGGCTATGCACACATTAGCACGTAGGAACGTTTATCACAGACATACACTAGCACAAAAATCATGCATTTTGACCATAAACTGCAAACGAGCAAAGAATGTCTGCGTGATTATCACTTGATTGTCACACAAGCAGTGTCAGCCAGTTGCAATGTTACAGTATGTGTTGCTACTCGCTGCCAATTGGTGCAGTAGTGTGTGGGTTCTTTTCATGAAAGTCGCTTTATGAGGTAACATGGGTTTCCTCGAGTAAAAGACCGCTTTTTTCAACAAGTTTTTTCTTATATAAGAAATGAAATATTTTATTAGAATTTTTTATTGTTACAAACATACACTATTACCAAAAAAAAAACTTTGAAATTTTTGGAAAAAAATATTTGAAACTCGGTCATCACGACACCATTGCCGGTGACCCCTCGGAAAAAAGATGCGTCCGCTTTGGCCGGATAATCGGTTGAGTAGTTCTCGAGAAATCTTGCCAACCGACTTCAAAAACACAGTTGTGAGAAAATTGCATTTAAAGACGGCGCACTTAGCCTGGCTAGCCTCGAGCGCACAAGTTATCAAGGCTATATCTCCGAAATTATTACTCGGATCAACTTGAAATTTTAGAACAATATTCTACAGGTATTGTAGAATTTCATGAGACAATAAAAAATTAAACTTTTTGAAACCCATAAATTTATGAACCCTTTTGATTTGCTTAGATATATTTCTCAGCCTTTAAAAAAAAAAAAAAAAAAAAAAAAAAAACCAAACAGTACAAAAAACATATTTTTACGGATTTGTAAATTTATATAACCTCTTAAACTAAATTCAGTGAATTTCAATAAATTAACTTGAATCTTAATTGTCTCAGCTAATTGACTATATATTCTTGTTAATTAGTGATTTTTTGAGTTGCTTTTTTCATCTGACTTTCAGCGTTTTTGTGCGTTGTGAGTAGAAAAATAACTCTCTCCACTTGTTCTTCATAATTCAGAGTTTCTTTTTCTCTCAGCTGCCAATAGTTTCTGCCACAATTTTTGTCTCGAATAATGGGTTGAGTCAACCGTTTATTATGATAGTCACTCTGTCAAGAAATTAAGTTTGAATATTTCTAAGCTTCAAAGCAATGCTCTACTTTTTGGATGTTGTTGTTGTAGCGGTTAGCTAGAAACTGTTTGGTGGGCAAGAAGAAAGTTAGTTGGTAATGATTTCATCTAATGGGAAATTAAGGAATGTACCGTTTCGAAGGGTTTAGACCATAGGGAGAGGGCAATTATTCAGTGGGATTCATTGAGTCATGCAGGCACTCAGTGCACGTGGAATATATACTGGGTATGTAAGAGTTAAATTTGGATCGGTAGGAGTTTCATCTGCTACAGAGTGAAGTTCCGCAAGGATCACTCTAGAATCATGAGACAACTCAAGCTCTTTTCCTGCAATATAAGTGCACAATTCACTGGGTGGCAGACGGTGAAAGGGTTATTAGCTCTACTGTATCTGGCGTTTAAGGAGTGTCTGAAGTTAGTTGCGTTCGTTGTCTGAGCAGTAAATTGTTTTATGAGAGCATCGCTGATTGTATCACATGATGCTTCTAGAAGGCGATGGCGCTCCAGTTAGATGGGAGTAATGGATGTTTACCATTGCATTTCTTAATTGAAAGCATGCAAGCCCGATTATGTACATGGGTGCTCGATGGGATTCATCATAAGACATTTATTGTTACTCTACGGAGTGTTCAGATGCTGGTCCTGTCAGTCTCTAATAAAAAAATTATTCGTCGCTGTCTGCACTGTTGTACAAAGGAAAGAAGAGACCTTCTTAATACGTAAAATTTAACATTTGTGTTCTTTCTCGGGGAGTTCATGGTTTATCTTTACATTCTTTTGAGTTATAAATATTTTGTAGCTCAATCCCGTGATCGCTTGTGACCTTGGAAGTATATGTGTGTGTGTTTTCCCGAATAACTCTTCGAAAGATTGTAATGAAAATAATAAAGCCATTTTGCTTTCACCATTTGGAGGAATGTGAATGTATAGAAAAAAGTGGTCGACCGAAATGGTATATACTTGTATTTTTTTTATTTATTTGTTAGTATTCATGTAAAAAAAATGAATTGAAGTTTGGTTAGAAATACGAAATACTTTTTCGACTACCCAATATTTAATGGCAAGGAAAAAATCCTAAGAAATAAATTATGTTTAATATTATATAGAGAAATTGTCGACACAATTTCGATATAAAATTTATATTCACAGTTATATACTCCGTTTTTTTGTGTTGTCGACACAATTTCGATATAAAATTTATATTCACAATTATAGGCACTGTTTTTTTTGTTTTTGTTTATGGCGAATATGCTTGCGATGTTGTTAGCTATGAGTATACCATACACACATTGTTTGTTGTTTCGCTTATAAATTTTTGCGATTGTTTGATGTTCGCTGCATACAAACGCTTACACTCATACCCACACATCACGTGATTACTGACACACGAGCGTTGCTTTCGTTATTTCGTATAATTCGCATTGCAAAGCTATCGAGTGGATTGAATTTGGCAGTTCATTTGCGTTTTTTTCAAATGATATCCGCCTTTATACACATCAAATCCACTTTACTGCGACAAATTTCCCGATTTTTGGCAAGGACTTAATGAAATTGTCTGTATGTGCTTATGTAGCTTGAGCTCAGCACAAAATGAAAGAAATGGAATCGAAGGCGCTTATTTTCGTACTTTTTGTTTTTGTATGTGATTTTATTATTGTTGTATGTGATTTTATTATTGTTGTTGGCTTTTATTTGTTACTCAGATAGCAAATTCAGAGTCAATGCGATCGCGTGTGAAGGATTACGTACAGACAGTTGCCATGCTATGAAATGCCTTGCCACATTGATTTCGAAACCTTCGCGAAATCCACGAAAATACTTCAGAGAAAATCAAGAAATCAGCGAAAATGTTGCAAGTAGCAAAGCAGCGTAGCTCAAGTGTTCGCCAGCGCATATGTGTGTGTACGTTTGTGCAAATGTCGGAAATTATCTGCGTATGTGACTGAAAGTTTATTTTTATTGCTTCGGGTAAAAGTTTAAAGGCAATATTTGGGGTGGGATAAAAGGATGCCTGAAGGCGCACATGTGTATATGTCGGCATTAAATTTGCTACACTACGCGTCTGCGGCACAACAACCAATTTCGCGTTGCTTTGCTGTGTTTGCATTTCGAAAAACGCTACGATTTATAGGCAGACAGCGGCATTAACGCAGACAAACAATAACAAGTAGCTGATAAGAAAATGGCTTTGCCGATATGCTCAAGCAAGCGCTCATTGATGAAGCCATTCGGGCTGAGTGGCATGCTCAGTCACTTAGTCAAACGTCTGTATGACGTACAAAGCCGAATTATAGATTTCAGGCAATAAGCAGAATGTAAGAAGACACACGACAATTTGTAGTGTGGAATAAAAAATATTTGTGCGGATTTGCAATTTACATAACAGTTATAAAAAAAAAAAAAACAAAGCAAAACCGTTATCTTCGGTTCTACTGAAGTTACAAAATCTTTTTATAACAAATTTTTGTTTTATTTTTCTACACAAAACTTGCTTTTGATCGGTAAACTTGTATGGCAGCTGTGTGCTATCAGGGTTCGATCTGAAAAACTTCTGCGTAGATTACACTATTGTCTTAGAAAGTAATCTGTGCCAAATTTCATGGAGATATCTTCTTAAATAAGAAAGGTTTCCTTACGAGAACTTGATTTTGATCGGTAAGCTTGTATGGCAGCTGTGTGCTATAGTGACTCGATCTGAACAAGTTTTTCGGAGATTATGTTATTGCCTTAGATAATAATCCGTGTCCAAATTTTATGGAGATATCTTCTTAAATAAAAAGGTTTTCCATACAAGCATTTTGTTACAATCGTTCACCCTGTATGGCACCTACATACTATATACATATGCTACAGCGTCCCGCTTCAACGGTTCCGACAAATGAGTGAATTTTTGGAGAGAAAATGTTGTATGTTGAATTAGAAAAGCCTAGTGTGTTCATTCCCAAATTGAGTTGAAATTTAACTCAGGCATGAATATTTACATTGAGGAACTCCATTACAGTTCAGCCGACAGAAAGTTTTTATATTCTAAATAGTCTTACAATAGTGCGGAAGAGCTTTTAAGCAACTTACTGCAAGTCCACCTAAACACACTCGCTAAAAATATTTATCAAAAATCGAAGGCAGCCCGGAAACATAAACACAATGGTGGGCGACTTTTTACGACTTTAAGTGAAATTCTTAGCAAGAAATATCCAACCAATGTCGAGAGCTTTTACCTACGTAGGTGCACACATTCATTAAGAAATTATTTCCATTTTCTGTGCCATTGAAGTTCATTTTACTTTGCTTTGCATTCACCTCCTGCGTGTGGTCCAGGTAATGCGATTTGATCATTGTGGCTTACCATGGCAATTGAGTAGCCAAATCGCTTGTCACCATGATATTACCATATTGTCATCATTGCTGTCAATATAAGCAATTGTTTGCTGTTGTTGTTATTCTTGCTGTTTTCTTGCTTTCTTCCATTATAATTGCGTTCTTAACATACCTTATCGGCAACATCAATTTGCCGTCCCAAATGTAGCCTTTCCTGCGTTGACCACAATAATGACAACGATAGCTGCAAAACGCATACACCTGCATATATGTGTGAGTGTGTTTGTATTTGTGTGCTTACAATGGTTTAATTGAATTTTCATCGAATGAGTATTATTGCAGGCATTGTTTTTGTTGTAGGATTTTTATTATCCTTTCACCTTAATATTGAATCTGCTCGTTTATTTGAGGTGGTTGAGCTGTGGTTTGCTTTGATTAATTCACAGGGCTTTTCTGAGAATTTCACACTTTGCTTTTCATTTCCTTGTGCAGGTCAGCGTTTTCTGTGCACACATATTTGTAAATATCTATGTTGTTTTAGATAAGGTTGAGTTTAAGGGTGCTCTTGTGGTTTTTAGAAGTTTCGTTAAATAATTATTGCAGTAAACATAATGAGTTCGGCTTAATTAGTTGAGGGCGGGTTTATTATAACAAATGTATCAAAGAAAATTTGTTATTGTAGACAAATTGAAAGTGAGTTGGTCAGCCCTGAGAATGCGGTTGATATAAATTTGCTAGAAGGTATAAATTTTGTCCACTTATACTTTATATAATGAATTTCATTTGATTCAATATGAGTACACTCGGCTGCATGATTTCTAATACTACAATGACAACAAAAACAAATAATGCATTAATTAATTAAAATCTGAGTTCATTTTTTATTATAAAGATGAAGGTTTGCCATCATAGCATTTCTTAAAAATGATTTCGGGCGAGTGATCGCAGCGGCATGCTTGAATGAAGTCCCGCCGAGAAGACCAATATTCGACTATTTTTTATAGCCATTGGGAATGTACTACTGTGCGCAAAAAATAAACACTGTATTTATTTTGAAAATTCTTTATTTATTCTTCCAAATCAATTTCATTCCCTCTTCGAAACACTGGTTGTAGTCACTTTCCGGGATGGCCTTCAGTTCCGTCTTCGCTGCGGCTTGAAACTCCTCTATCGTATAAAAACGGTCCGGGACGAGCGGTCTTTTGAGCTTGGTGAACAGCCAGAAGTCGCACGGCGCCAGATCAGGTGAATACGGTGGTTCCGGAACGATATGGGTTGAGTTTTTGGCGAAATGATTACGAATTACGAGGGCAGTATGGGATGGTGCATTATCGTGGTGTAAAAACCAAGAATTGTCTTTCCACAATTCTGGCCTTTTAAGGCGGATAGCGTTATGCAAACGACGCATAACGTTCAAATAATATTCCTTGTTGACTGTTTGACCGGTTGGAAGGAATTCATAATGCACAACACCACGTAATCGAAGAAAACAGTCAACATGACCTTGATTTTTGATCGACTTTGGTATGATTTTTTTGGTCTCGGCTCTCTTTAGGAACGATATTTGCTCGATTGATCGATTGTTTCGGGGTCGTAAGCATGGATCCAAGTCTCATCGCCAGTTACAATGCATTTCAGGACACCTTGGTAGCCGAAAAGCATCGTTTCACACACTTCAACGCGACGCCTTTTTTCCAAAAAATTCAATATTTTCGGTACCAGTCGAGATTTGACGCGCTTAAGGCCCAAAACATCCTCCAAAATGGTACTGGCTGAGCCTTTCGATATGCCAATTCCATCAGCAAGGTCTTTAATTGTTAATCGACGGGTTTTCAACACCAAATCTTTGATTTGTTGAACGTGAGCTTCGTTGGTTGAGGTTGATGGTCGCCCTTCGTCTTCGACACGTTCACGGCCGGCTTGGAACTCACTATACCACTTGTAAACATTTTTGTTAGACATAGCCGCATCACCAAAGGCTTTCTGCACCATCTCAACGTATCCGCAGCAGAAAATAGATTCCGTAAACAAAATTTAATGCAAATTCTTTGCTCAACAAATTTCCACATCGCAAAAAAGGAAAAACTCACTTTTAGCAGCTCACAAAACGACACGTATCTTACACATAAAAAAAATTTTGTCATGTAATTTACTATAAATGTGACTGACAGTACTACCAAGCTTAAAAAAAATAATTCTCCAAATCCTTCGACGGGCGCAGTTTAAATTCAAATGTCACCTTATATTTTGGACACAGTAGTATATCAGCAAAAACGTGCCAAATGTTTTCTTCCAAGACGTCAATCGTGTCTGGCATACCAGCTAGACAAACGATTTCACATAACCTCACAAAAGTAGTCCACCGCTATTAATTCGCGCCACCTTGGAAGCCACGCTACAGACCCATGATGCGAGTTAATGCGCTCACCAAAAGTTTCATTCAATAAATTGATTGATTCGATGACTATACGGCATTTTGCGCCATGTTGTTCGAACCAAATGACGTTCACATCAACATCCACCAATTAATGCACGGAAAAGTCATTAATCATGGTTCTATAGCATTGCTAATTGACTGTAGTATTATGGCCTGCTTTTATTTTAATGAACCACTGATTATCTTTGCCTCTATTGAACACCAAACGGACACTTTTTGAGGATATAACGGCTACTCAATAATGGCTCATTTAATTTTTCAACCAAAAGTAAGCTTCATCGCTAAACAAAATTTTCTTGTGAATATCGGGATCGGTGGCTTTCTCGTTATGGGACCATTTACCGAACGTGCGACGATCAAGCGCGTCGGAGGTTGGGTTTTAATTTTTGGTTGAGTTCGATTTAGCTCTAGTTGTTGTGCGCGATGACGAATGGACTTATTCGGGTCTTCATCGACACTCTGCTCCATAGTATGAATTGCGTCATGGACTGTACGGCGTAACTGAGGAAGCACATTATTCATTAGGGTAAACGTGCTGCGAAACCAATCCATGAGGAACAAAGTCCAAACTCTAAAAGTCCCGCGTCATTTACGTCCTGCTATGTGGTGCAGCGGCATGGGCAATGACAAAATCTGATGAGTCGACGTTACGAGTTTTCGAGAGAAAGGTTCTGCGGAATATGTATGGTCTTTTATGCATTGGCAACGGCGAGTATCGCACTCGATGGAAGTATGAGCTGCACGAGATATACGAGGACATTGATATAGTTCAGCGAATAAATAGACAGCGGCTGCGCTGGCTAGATCATGCCGTCCGAATGGATAAACATACTCTAGTTGAGAGTATTCGACGCAGTACTTGCCGGGGAAATTAGAGAAAGATGAAGGCCATCATCCGTTGGAAAGACCAGGTGAAGAAGGACCTGGCTACACTTGGAATCTCGAATTGTTGCCAAACAGCTAAAACGAAGAACGGAGGCGCGCTGTTGTAAACTCGGCTTCACAACGCTAATAAAGAAGAAAAAGAACTTGCATAGAAAATATCGTAGAAAAATCTGTTAGCAGTAAACACAACTACACACCATTTCCTGCAAGAACCTTCTAAAAATCTGTTTCACCAAATGAATGGAAGATGGAAATATTGCATAACCCTTATTCGCTGAGCACAGTTTGCTCCGCATTCTTCTGACCGTGAGCGCACAAAAAGTACAAAAGCCATTGTTTGCTAACTCTTTTCGTTGTTGTTAAACGCTCTTTAGTACTTTAGTGTTCCTATTGTTTGCCTTTGTTGTTCTAGCAAATTCGCTGCTTGCTGTCTGGGGTATTTGTATGCTTTGCAGCCTCACTTCATTTCTTCCATTTGCAAAACGCGCCTTTCTCTGATAAATGCATTATCTCTACGCAGGCAAGCAAATCTTCCAATTTCTCATACTTCCTCCGCTTGTGTGCTGCTCTACATCAAATGCTGTGCTGCTCTACATCAAATGCTTGAGCGTATGTGAGCTTTGACTCGGGTTAGGTGTCCTTTCAAGTACCCGCAGTACTGGTCGAGTGTGTGTACGGGTGTGTGTATGTATGCATAGTTGTGTGGCATTGTCGGTTGATTGCTGGATTTGCCATTCATCTGAGTCGCTTGTGCAGTCGAGCGTGGTCAAATCTCTTCGGTAACATTACAAGCTCAGTGTATGTACACACAAAAGTAACAACAACAAATAATCTAGATGGTAATTGCTTGCCAGTGCGTTGGCATGTGGAATAGATATGCGCATGTTTTCTTATCTATGGTGGTAATGTGCGCCTTGAACCGCTACGGTTCTGGCCGGTTTGCTGCAAGGATTCAATGTTACTCTTGGGTCTAATAGTTTTCAAATGGCCATTATCATTTCTGGCCCAAAAGCGTGCAAATCGTGTTTGAATTGAGGAACCTCATTGGCGCATGTAAAGAGCGTCACATAAGGGCACTCACAAACACATAAATATACATATGTATATATGAATGTGTGGCACATAGTAGGTAGCTGTTTACCCCATAGGGAAGCTGCGAATAACTGTATAAATTGCACGAAAATTTGGGTAGTTTTATTCGAAGTGCTTAATAAAAAAATTTTTTATGCCAGCTCGTTCGCTGATAATGAGCAATGTTTATTGTTTCTCCTATACCTTAAAAAGCTAGACTCATACTCTATTCGGCTTTAGTCCATCAATCAGTCTCGATGGAGATGGACATATACTGCATTGTTTTGGAAGGGGAAGTTTACTGAAAAACCCTCTCTAAAATAGTCCATCATAGACCAGATTTTCAGAATAAGTGAAGTACCTATTATTTTTTGTCGATTTACACTTAAGTGGCTATACCAGTGTGCCACTTTCAAAAAAAAAAAAATTATTTGCCTTTTCGATAGCTTATATTTCCATAAATATCCTGTGAATCGCAAAAAACGACCATTTTTTCGCAAAAAAAACGATTTTTTTTTTTCAAAATTACGCCATTTTGTTATTTTTTGATATTTTTCAAAGATCGTAGGTCATTGTATAGGAAATATCTTTAAGCTTAATAAACTTTTGAAATTCCTTTGTTTCAGCTACTCATTCGGCCGGAATCATGCCAGCAGTTGGGGCACTTTTTTTGCACCTCCGTAGTCAGCCCATAACTCCGTTATTTTTCAACATGTTTGTAAAAAAAAAACAAAAAAAAAAAAAAAATATTGAAATATAGCTGAAAATATACCTTGTTACGTTTAAAGAAGTTTGAAATATTCAATCGCGTACTTTCTCTTAAAAAAATTCTCGATAATCGCCTAATTTTTCATGCGTCACACTGGTATAGCCCCTTAACAACAGAACAATCAGCGCAGTCTTTTTCAGCTTGGAGAGATAAGTGAAAGAGTTGGATCTTGTGTGTGTGAGGACAAGACAAAGTGGAGGCCATACACAAAGGTTCAAAAGGTTTGAACTTTGTCTTAAGAATCGCTGGCTCGAAACCGGTTTTAGACCCATAGTTTCTTAGGCAATGTTGTTCGGAATGATCCGTAGAAAGTATGCGATTTTATTAGAAAAAAATGAAAACAAGTGCGTTCAGTAATTCAAGGGAGAACCCAAGTGCATAGCGACTTATTTGCCCTTGAAATGTACAACTGGTGTGACCTTGCATAGGATGGAGGCAACTGGCGAAGTTTTGTGTGCTCCACTGAGACCAACCCATGGTTGTAAGGTCGAAAAAAAGAAGAAGAAGGAGCAAAACCAAAATTCTTGTAGTAAAATTTGCAAAGATATTAATAAATTCATAGACTTTTCCATCAACTCAGCATGATTAGGAAATGAAAGTACCCGGAAATTGTAAATAAGTCTTCTTTTTCCAGTTCTCGAAATACTTTCATAACCACTCTTCGCAATGACCTTCAGCTTCTTCAGCGATTTTTTTTTTATCTCTTCGATCGACTGAAAACGGATTACATGGGATAGCAATTTCAGTTCGAGGAACAAGCAAAAATCACATGGAGCCAAATCTACTGAATACGATGGTTGATCGATGGTATTCGTTGCAGTTTCGGCTTTAAATTTGGTCACAATCGTGCCTCGATGTGGTGGTGCATTATCATCATGTAAGGTTCAGTACTACCGTTTAGGACAAATTTTCTCACACAAACGTCTCAATACGGCCAAACAGAACTCTTTATTTACCGGCTGTCTCTTCGGAAGAAATTGATGATGCACCAAACCAGGAATATTGAAAAAAATGAGCATCATATTTATTTTTAGGCGGCTCTGGAGTGGTTTTTTTGGTTTCGGCTCATTTTTTCTCTTCCATTCGGATAATTGTTGACTTGTTTGTATGTCAAACTCATAAACCCGTGTCTCGTCGGCAGTTACAATGCTCTCCGGAAATGTGGGATTGGAATTTGCATGATCAAGCTTGTTCAAACCGACCTGTTTACGGTAGTATTTTTGAAAAAAAAAATCAATTTTTCGAGAAGAGTTGAGTAAAAGCGCTATAATCATTCGAACAGCCCCGCGAGAGATGTTGGCTCTCTTACCATCTCTCTAACACTTGCCTGATTATTTTTAAGCACCACAGCTTTGATTTTAATAAAAAATGTTATCATCAGTTGAAGAGCTCGAAGATCGTCCATAACGTAGCATTCTTTCAACGTTCTCTCGGCTGTCTTTGAAGGCTTTGTACCACTCGTTGGCTTGTGTTTTTGATAAAACTGAATCACCGTAAACCTTTTCCAACATTCGCAACAATTCTGCACACGAGTGTTGCTTAAAAATACAAAGTTTGAGATGAATTCTTTCTTCGATATTTTCCATTGTAAAAATCGCAACGCACTACTGAGGTATGCTGACTTAAGTAGCTGCTGTACCCAACTGGTTCACAGATCACGTATATATTTGGCATGGTAATTAAAAATAGTCTTACCAACTTAGCAGAATAAATTTGTTTTTTGCAATATCATTTACCCGGGGAATTTAATTACAATTTCCGTGTGATTTTTTCTCTCAATGATTATAAATTTCGTTCGAACCTCTCTCTACCCACAATACTATTAAACTGAAGCAGAAGCAAAACCCGTTATTTTAAATAAATGTATAACTTTAGCTTGCCTTCGTTTTTGCTTTCAATCTTTTTTACTGCTATCACTGTCAGTTCAATTGGGATTTGCCGAGAAAAAGCTTAGGACACGCTGCCCAATCCAATTCAGCTTTAATGGACAACGTTTCACTAGCATGATTTGGTTTACTAGTCACACTGTTTTGCCATCACATTGTCAAGGTTTTGTCGCGGTTGTGTGTGTTTTATACTGAAATATTTCCTTCAGCACAGCATTGTTGCACAATTTACGTGAGGTTGCTCTTCAATGGGTTTGCAGCAGAAAAAGTAAATTGAAATTGACACGAACAAAATGAAATAAACGATTTTTGGAAAGTTTGAGGAATGATGTCTTACATAATGCTTGACCTGAGGATGCACAGATATTTGTAAAAGTAGAAAATTTATTTGGGAAATAATTGATTTGAGAGAGAATTTCTGTCAGCCGTTGGCATCATCGGAAGTAAAATTAATCTACACTGTTTTAACCTTCCGTTTTCCTTTATAAGGTGGGATAGAGAAAGTGTGTTGATTTTTGTGTGTGTTAGCAGCAGAGAGTTAAAGCGTAAATATTGTTCCAAATTTAGTTTTTAATTAATAATGCGAATATGTGGAAATAGGTTGGCATCGTTGTCTACTGTTTTCTTTGTGGCAAAAATATTTTTTTTTTTTTTGTTTTCTATTTCAAAAAGTATGCAAAACTTTATTTTTAATGTGAAATTTGTATTTTTGCGCTTAAAAGTAGGCGGACTGTGTGGCGCTGAAAAACCACGTCGACCAATGCGTAAACAGCCAGCATATTTTATACGCAAATATTGATGTGTGGGTATATATCGCGCATGCATACATATCGCACAGTAACTACAAAAGCGGCACAACTCGAAAATTTTCAAAATCAATTCTTCGCCGTGTATTAATTCGGAAAACAAATCATTTCGGAATACACTTAACTACTGAGACAAAAAATTTCAATGTTGTTAGCATCTTATTTACAAAAAAATCTACATCGACAACATTTTACAGCGATTGTTGTCTGCTTCACCTGAACTGCCATTTTCGAGTTGTGACGTTTTTCTAATTAGTGTGCGTATATCCACTTGAAGCACACTCGTTTTTATGGATTTGTGTGTTGCCTCGAATATGTGGGTTCCTTTATTACGGCGGTTAGGCAGGACATCAAAGATACTTGTGGTTTCGATTGTAGCGCAAAATACCTTTTTCTGCACCATTCTTTTCCCCATTTTGCTATCATGGTACGGCTAAATTTTTTTTTGCCCACATGCTTTCTTCTGTTGTTTGTCGCACGAGCTTCTTTGTCGGTTGCGTGCATAAAGTTTGTAGTGAAGACCACAGAGACGCAGGAATTTACGATGTAGGAACATTTGAAGCACAAAAATAAGCCAGGCACCTGTAAAAGGAATTGTCGCTTGTGTAGCAAATATGTTTGGTTACGTATACGCAGTGGTGCATACAACGCTTTAGCATATGCACGCATATACGATAATGTGGAATGGCATTTTATATCACTTGTTGGCACACAAAACACACTCTTTTGAGTAAAAAGGAGAAAATCGGTTTGGAATCTGCATTCTGCATGCCGCAAGCTAATAGTTGTATGCAAATATGGCTCGGGACTACAACTCTATACATAGATAAGTAGCTTGCTGCTCTATAAATGTAAATTTTCAAACAGAAACTGCACTGAAGAACTCTCTGAACACCGTGCTTATACGAATAAGACCCGCGTATCTTTTGTTCTACCTGTGCTGCCTCGCTTTTAGTATAGTATTCGATACTTATTGGTGAGATCTTTGAAATATTATGAATGAAGGCCTGAGATTTTGAAGTTAGTTAGAAACTATACCAAAAATAGTTTTGGCATTGGTATGATAAGTTCGTAAACTGGTTTTTCAAATTGCAGCTGCTGATCTTGAAACATTTCTATCGATTTTAGTTCATACATTTTCCATTAAATAACTAGCAATGCTGGCATTTAGAGGAATTATTTTAAAATTTAATTGAGATTTTGTGCTTTCTTTTTGAGAAATTCAGCTCTAACGCGACCCCCAACTCCAAAAAAATTTAAAAGTTCGTATCCAACCCCGTTCACAGACAATCGAATGTGCGTGACAGCCTGGCAAAAAGCTCGTGGCCGCAAATCGTGCGGTGCCAATGCAGTATAAGCAAGCTTAAAATGAAAAGTTTCTCCCCGCCGGTGTTAGCTTTATTCATTTCGTTGCAAGTGTTGCACTTTCCACATAACTTTCTGGCGGCGACACAATCGCTGGTTCGTTTGATATTTACACAC
Source organism: Bactrocera correcta (assembly GCA_027475135.1). Taxonomy (NCBI): domain Eukaryota; kingdom Metazoa; phylum Arthropoda; class Insecta; order Diptera; family Tephritidae; genus Bactrocera; species Bactrocera correcta. The sequence continues at coordinate 58,950,790 of CM050325.1, read as the reverse complement.
GCGCTGTAGGCAACAATCTGCTTTCTTGGGGCAACTTCGTAGGATTTCCTTGCATACTAAGCAGCTATGTCTGCATACTACAACAATACCAGGTCATACACATATCTCCACCTTCACTTCTTAACAACATTTAAACCCATGAGCGCTTATATATCCACTGCTGCTATGACTAGTCTGTCTCATCTGTTATCTATGTTGCAAGCGTGTTTGTAGGCGCACTTGCGTCGGCTGCTTTTATAAATTTATACATTTTCAACTCTCGGATTCCCCAGGCTGTCATTTTTCAGTGCTTGTATAAAATTTTTGCACTTTTAACTCTTTTATGTGGCAATCCACAAGGGTCTGCTACCTACACCGCCACGAACTTCGCGCACATTTCACACTTGCTTTGCATACTTTTGCGCGCGTATCTTTCACTCAAGTTTGCATTTTGTGGCTGATGTGTAGCACCAGCGCCACAGGCAAATTGATGTGCTTTAGCGCAAGCTGGGAAATGAAGAAAAGCACACGTTTTTCTTTTAGTAGTTCTCGCTTAAAAGAAAGGGGGTTTCACTACTGCGAGTTAACTGTTTTGGACTTGACGAAAAAGTGTTAAGGCTTGCTTGCTTTAAAATAATTGAAAAACAAAGATTCCTTAAATAATAAGGTTCCAGTAGCGTAATACTGGATTAATTGATGCAATTTATTTTGAAACAGGTGGCAACATTTTCATAAAACTAATCGCGTTAGGTACGAAGTTACATACATGATCATTTATATAGATTAGGATGGCAAAACGAGTTGAATTCTGGAAGTCTTTGGGTTTGTTCGTCCATTTGTCTGCCTCTGCAAGCGACAACTTGAGTAAAAAAGATGATAACTTGATGAAACTTGCTATATAAAAAACTTAAATTGCGTTTTTTATTGCTTACGACTCACTATATTGTATTGTGTATGTAATTTCGCATAATATTAAGCTTCCGCTCTCAGATATAACCCATATATAACCAATATATACCAATACATAAGCAATATATAACCAATATATAACCAATACATAAGCAATATATAACCATTTTATAACCAAAACTCAAATTTTATTTTAATATGTGTGGTTTCTATTATAACGTTTTTCCTTCGCTTCTAAGCTTATGAAAAGTGATGTTACGTTATTTTACATTTCAAGTGACGATATGTTCTCCGGCAGCCAAGTATGCTTGGTATTGCAGATTAACGTTATTGAAACATATAACTAAGCTCTAAATAAGGCTAGGAAATTCTAATTTAGTACAGACGTTAGCAAGAGAAATCTTTGTGGTAAAATTGTTTAAAATTGGGAGTGGCCTCACCCTTTAAGTGTTTTTGTGTACATATCTTCCAAACCCTGAAACTAAATAAACCAAACTTGGTGACGAAGAAACTTTTTCATATCATTATACACCAGAAGAATGGATAAAATCAGATAATGACCACGATCACTGCTCATATAATGGTTGTGTTGAAATTATTGAATATTTCCTCACTTTGAGCCTTACAAGTTACACGAGTATAAAATGTTCACTAATATCCGAACTTAGCCCTTCCTTACTTTTTCTTAAATATTTTTTAAATAAAAATGTACCATATTATACTGACTCTCTTCCTGACTGTGATATTTAACATTAAGCCAGTTCAAGGCTTAAAATTTCTTCTTACAGTCATTGGTGAAAACACGAGTTTTATTTTATCTCGCAATTATGTGACTGTACTTCATACAAACACATGCAGCACAGCGGAGGACGAATAAAATATGTAAGCTTTGTCGGCTGTCAAACTAAACAACTTTTATTGGTCACACATGACCTGTCGAGCAAGTGTTGTTGTGAATTATAAATGCTCTAGGAAGTATTAAGGCAAAAATCTGGTTTTATTTATTTACTTCTCGGCTTCAGGCCAAACGCTTCTAAAATTTAATAATACAAGCACATGACAAATGCATTGCATGAATATGTGTGTGTAGAGACTAGTTATCTTAACCTGTAAAAAAGCAAGTTATAGCGAAATCCAGGAACATGCAAAAGCTGTGAGTTTCAGTAAAAAAAATTTGTAAAATAAAATGGCTTAGCAGGAATATTACATGTGTTGAGCTACACAAATTTCTACTGAAATACGAATAATACCTGCTACCGGAAATTGTGCAATTAAAAGCAGAGTGAAAAATATTTGGTATCATTGTCTAAACAACAACAGCAAGATATAATACATTGTGCAATGTCTCTATAAATATTTGCAGTTTTTCGAGCTTGAATATTCTGACAAATCAACATAGCTGAACTAGTTTGGTATATTTTTGGAAATTACAATAAAAAACATTTCATTATTCCGGACATTTTTCAGTAAATAAAATAACTAGCCGAATATACAAAACTGTTTCGTGTACAACTTTTTCGAAAGCAAAATTTATTTCATAAATAAATTCGTGCACATGAAAGCGGAGTAGATATGCAGTGTAAAAATGAAACATTTCGGCTTATAAATACACACATACACACGCACAAAGCAGCACCAACTATTTTACAACAAGAGCTGCAATAAATGAAAAAATATTTGTATTTTACTAAAGCAGCGCTTGCAAGTGACAAATCCTTCGAAATGACAAACACTTACGCACACACTCACGCTCGTATTTAAACGAAAAGTTAGTTAAGTCCTTTCATCAACTGCCAAACCTGCCACACTTGTGTTTAGCGCCATCTGACGTGTGCCGGCAGCTGGCTGCCACTTTTAAAGATGTTAGAAGTGTGGATTTTAAAATGATTGCCTCAAGTGCTTTGCTTGGAAATTACATGCAATTTATTTTTGGCTGCGACTAGGCTACTGTGTTGCAAAGTTCTTTTTGCCTTCGTTGCATAAGCCTATATTTAGGCGCTTAAACCTAGTTAAGCACCTTAATGGCATCATAAACACAGTTGCAGGCGAGCTTACACGTAGCTTGGTATAGACACTTCACAAATGTGAAAATTGCAAAGCTAAACAACAAGCTACATATTGTATTTTGTATTTTTTTTTGTTGACGAGTGTAAACAAAAGTGCGTAAAGATTAAATATAACTACTCCAAACTTGAGAGATTATATTGTGCAGACGATTACTAAAATCTTTTTACTATATGTATATATTTATACATATTTTTTTTTAATTTTTAAATTTTTTGAATTTTTGCATTTTTTCGTTTAATTTTTGATTTTTTTCGTTAAATTTTTGAATTTTTTTCCTTTGGAATATTATCAACAAGCTCCAGTGGAATTGTTATTCATTGTTTTCGCTCCTAAAGATATGCTTCTCTTAAAACTTTTGTTGTTTTCATTTTTTTGTTATTGTTTGCTCAACAAGCAACAACTTTTGCATAATAATCAACACCATTCATGTTGAGCATACTGATTTATATTGTATATATGACATGCCATATGCTCAATGCAAAAACGATGAGCGCGAAATAGGTAGATATGGCTTTATTTATATAATATTGTTTTGAATTGAAGCGGTGGTCTGCTGAAGGAAAAAAATTAAAAAGTCTGTTGGTTTGCCTAAAAAATAATTAACTAAAAAATTAATAATTAATAAACAATAATAAACAATTTACAAAAGCAATATTACAAAGCTATTCCCATTAGAATTGAATATTGATAATATTGGATAGTCGAAAAAGTATTTTCGTATTTTGCCGATAGGTGTCCTTGCAGTCGTATATCTCCAGTGCTACCAATCACATTGTGTCAAAGCATGCATTGGTGGAAAGGTGAGATCTTAAGCTTCATTGAACAAAAAAATAAATAAATTCGGGGAAATTGAAAAAAGTTACAGCTGTTGAAAAATGAGTGAAAATAATGAAAAAATTCGCAATATTTTGAAATTTTTGTGAAAAGTTAAGAATGTCACGCAAGCCTCCTATGAAATTTGTGAAGTTTACGAAGAAGATGCTATAGCAGTTCGTGTGGCACAACGTGTAGTTCGCTCGCTTCCGTTCTGGAAGTTTTCTGGAAATTTCGAAATTTTAATTTATACTGATGAAAGTTTTACACTGATGGAATAATGTCTCTTGCGGAAAAATAGCAAAAAGTGGTCGACCAAAATGGTACATATTTCATTTATATAATGAAAAAATTGAAGTTTGCTTAAAAACACGAAAAGAATTTTTCGGCCACCCAATATATGCTATAGTAATCCGATATTGGTGGTTGCGACATATGAGTTGCTCTCCTTGAGAAAAGGACACGTATAAAATTGATATCACAAACTCTGAGGGACTAGTTCACATACATATGTAAAGACAGGCGGACTGCCAGACACACGGACATGGCCATAAGAACTCGACATGATATGTCATCACAAGTATGTCTGAGTACATTGTCATCTAAAATTCAAAATAACCTAACAACACTTTCATAATTTTACAGGTGAAGATAAATAGATATAACAGAAACCACTCATATTGAAACAAAATTTGAGTCTTGGTTATAAAATGGTTATACATCGGTTATCATTCAATCACTTTTAAAAAAAAATTTGATTTTTGATTATAAAATGGTTATGTATTGGTTGTTATATCTGACAGCGATTATCGATTTGTTTTTGATCATTCTGTGTTTTGTATTTAAGATGATGATATAAACTTTATAGGGTCTCTGACGTTTCTTTTGGAGTGTTACAAACTTCGTGGAAAACTTAATAAACCCTATTTAGGGTATAAAAAATACAATCCAGTGTCTTAAAATATTATTTAATGGGGTTGCCATTTGATTTAAAAAACAGCATTATTATTTTTGCTTCGAATGCTATGTTAGCTATTTTTAGCACATTCCTAGGCGCACTGAAACAAATTATAATTACATGGAGTTGCCACTGGATTCAAAATAAAGCTTAATTTTTTTCTGTTTAATATTACTATAAACGATTTTTTCGGCATTTAAAGACGCAGTGAAAAACTGATACAAATTCCATTACAAGGAGTTGCCACTTATTTAAAAAAATTATTATAATAATTTTTGTTTATTATTAAATTAAGAGTTTTCTGCGTATTCCCAAACTCAGTGAAAAATTTGAATTTTTTGTATAGAAATTCCAACAGCGTTGCCATTATTTAATGGGATTGCCATTTGTTTTAAAAAACAGCATTATTATTTTTGCTTCGAATGCTATGTTAGCTATTTTTAGCACATTCCTAGGCGCACTGAAACAAATTATAATTACATGAAGTTGCCACTTCATTCAAAATAAAGCTTAATTTTTTCTGTTTAATATTACTATAAACGATTTTTTCGGCATTTAAAGACTCAGTGAAAACTGATACAAATTATGATTTCATAGAGTTGTCACTTGTTTCACAATAAAAATTTATTTTTTTCTTCTGTTTAATATTAATGTGATTTTCGCGTATTCACAGACTTTACGAAAAATTGAAAATAATTGTTATTACATAGAGTTGCCACTTATTAATAAAATAATTATTATTGATAAATATTAAATTAGAAGTTGTCTGTGCAAACTTAGAGAAAAACTTGCATTTTTTGTGAAAAAATTCCAACAGCGTTGCCACACCTACAATGTAATCGTATTAAATATTATTTTGTTATATAACATATTGCTGGCGTTGCTACTTTTTTGATTCATACACATTTCATAACTTTTTCAAAATACAAATTTATATTTAATTTTTATATTTTTTAACAGATTTGGTTATTTGAATTTTTTAATATACAAAGTTTGAGAATTTATATTATTCAATACTTACAGTTGAAGCATTTCCTGAACACCTTGCTTTTTCATAACTTATATGCGACTGCTTGATATAAAACTTAAATCAAATTATTCACTCATCGCTTTCTGCAACGGCACAATGTTCTTAAAGCTAATATTTTTAATCAAACTTTCATAATAACTTCCCGCTTTAAAACAAGTGCCGTTAGTCACACTCGCACATTCACGCAGTTGTGCTGTCAAACTGTTTCTCCATGTATCTGCTTTTAATTTCACAATTCATATACTTTTTTTTTGTTTTTGTTAATTAATTTCGCATGCCTGTCAGTGTGGCCGCACCTGCAACAACTTTGCGCCTGTCATCTGTTTTTCTTTGCACTCAGTTTCAATTTTCTGCTACTTTGCGTTTCTTTGTGACAAAGTGGCAGCCAGCGCATGGCATGTGCCTAATGTGTGGCATGTGGCATGCGGCATACGCCTGCTGCTAATATTTTCATACGCTGCTGCGTTGGGCGCTTATCCTTTGTGTCGCTCCTCGACGGGCTTCTCTTATCGCATTGTTACTGCCATTTCTTAGCTTTGTTGACAGCAAGCACGGTCATGCCTTCTTTGTTGCCTACTCTTTCATATAGACCCGATTAGCTGTTGTCGTTCTTGCTGCGCGCAACTGATTAGTTTACTTTTGGTTGCATGCTTATTTTGCTCTGTTTTGCGTTGCTGACCTCCACAACCTGCGTGTCTGCAGCTGAGTTTCTTTGTACCTGCAAAGTATGCTAAGACTACTTTGCTGTGGCAACTGAAGTTGCATCGAGTGTTTTTGCAGTTTTTGCCGTGGTTCTTTGAAATTTCCTTCTGTTCGGCATCCTGGTTTGCATGGCGATGACTTCATTAGCGTTTGTGGCTTCACCGATCTTTTCTTTCCGCAGCACGCCACATCGCATCTGACGCAAGCGGTGCGTTTCACGCGAATTGTTTCAAATTTCTTTTGCTTCACGTTCAGCCTTCTGCCTCCTACCTTTTGCAGGTGCGCTCTGCTCGTTGCAGCTGCTGGCGTTTTCCTTTGCGTTGTTGACATTCTTTCACCTCAGTACTGTTTGCTTGTTGCCAGTTTATTACTTTGTTTTTTGCTCCGCGGCAACTGTTGTTTACCGCTTTTGCTCTTTGGTAGACGGCGTATCCATTTTATTAATTTTCGTTTGAGTTCAGGTGGTGTGGTGCTCTTGTGGGTGTATGGTAAGCACTGGCTTCTTAACTATGACGTTGCTACAGAATTTTAATATTTTATACATATATAAGTATACCCCGCCTTGGATACTACGAAATAACTCCAAAATTTGTTAATGGAAAAATTTTAAAATTTTTGAAGTATTTCATTTTGAAATGATAGATAAGATGGAGTTCAGTTGCTAAGTCCAAGAGGAGTAGTCATCGTTTAAGATACCTGCGCTTGACGCGAATTTTAGCAGACTCTGCGGCCGTACAATCGATACCACCTCTAGTGTATCATAGTGTGGGAAACGCAGATGCTTACAGTGCAGTTTTGCCAATGCGAGACAAGTGCATAGGAGATGCTGCATTGTTTCCCTGCTGCCCTGCTGTAGACATTTCCGATTTACCCTTTAGCACGTGACGTTAGCAGTTTTGCACCCAGACAGCTCGTTGCATTAGGTTTTGATTTTCTGTCGAGATCGTGGTATAAACAATGCGTGGGTTTCCCAATGTTGATCACGTTTTCAGATGTTACCAGCACATCATTCTTGGCAATCTCGTCCACTATTTCATTGTCCTCGATGCCTTTGTGGCCTGACACCCAGTAGAAGTGCAATTGATTGAAATCTGGCAACAATTTGCACTGTTGCCCTGATTCTCAAGGCACTTCTGGCCGACACGCTATATGACTCTGGAATTGCCTACAAGTGCAATAGAGGCCAACTTTCTGCTTACCAAAGATTTAAATATACTGCAATGGTGCGGCGACTTAAAACGTTGCCGTATGCGTAACTCTAGACAGTGTATTCCCGCACCAATTCCATCGTCCATTTTCGAGTCATCCGTATAGTCGTGGGGTCGATACAGCCCCCAACTTCCATATACTACGTATAATGACTTTCGTTTTTCTAACTTACCATATGCCGTATATGTCGATCAGTGTATGATATATAGCTTAGGTGTATATAAGATTGCTTATACTCCGATGCTCTGGTTGACTTTTTACAACTTAAGGTATTTCCCTGGCTTTGAGAATATAAAATGTTCAGTTGCACCCGAAATTAGACCTTCTTTACTTGTTCCTCATTTATTCGATTGGCTAACTATACACAGAAAATATTTCGCGCATTTTTTCTAACTACATTAAACAAAAATATAATAATTCCCATCCGCGCAATAATTAAGTTGTGCCCCAAAAGTATGCTAAGATTATTTGACCGCCAAAGAAATGAAATAAAAGATACTCGTATGTGAGAAAATCGGCTTTTAATTTCGGTAGAGTAATTGCGGTGATCAGCGTGAGAAATGATACAACTGTTGCAACGTTGCTGAGCAACTAAATAAAGAAATCCATAAAAATGAAAATAAGACAAACAACAGGCAACAACCAAAAATACTTAAGTGTAGAAAATGAACTGAACGGGAGTAATACATATTTATATATGTTCAGCAAGCTACCGATATAAATTTATATACAGTTGTATATGTGTGTTTTTGTGCATTGTCTGCTATAAAATCCAAAGGATGCTGCACAGCAAACTAGAGAAGGCGAGCTGCGGTGGGACGCAAGCAAACAAATGGAACGGTTTAAAATTGTTCATGAGAAAAATCACAGCAGCCTTGTAATGAAATAATTTTGTGTTAAGCCACTGGTTGTGGGTATAAAAAAATGTACAGTCCAGTGTCCAGGAAGAATAATGGTAGAGCAAAACTTGTAAGCTGGGACTGCAAGCGATGCCAATTGTGCGCTTTAAGCGATTTTTTATTCAAGTCTTTTTTTTTTCTTGCTGGAAGCACACACAATACCAGGACGTAGGAGCTAAGCGCTCGCAGGAAGGCTACACGAAAGCGTGCGCTGCCCGCTGTTCTGAGTAAAGCTGGTGGGCGTGCTCAATCCGCAGAGGCAACAGTGCGCAAGTAAGTAGTGAATAACTGCCAAGACATTCCCAGCGTCCGGCTGAGCGTTTCCGCTTTTCCTTTAACGAAAATCTATTCATGCCTGTAACGTAAGTGCACAACTGTTGTCCGGCAAACGGTACAGGTTTTTGCTTTTTTGCCTTCCTACATTTTTCTTCTTGCTGTTGCATTTTCAGCGAGAAATTGCAGTATATCTTTGTGCTGTTGCTTAGTTGCTGCTGCATCAGCTTTTGGCGTTGTGTGTATGTGCGTATGTATTCGTGCTTGTTCTTGTTTTTGTTTGTGTGTATGCGTTGTTTATTTTTACTTGCCAACATCCTAGCTGATTTCATTGCAAACAACGTTACACAAACGATTGAAGTACTTAATAGTGCTTAGCGAATATCAGTGTGCGCAGTTGGCAATAAGCAGCGCTTGTTATTCTACCGCCTTCGCTCCGGTTCGCGCTGCATTGAGATGTATAAATGTTTTTTCTTTTTTTTTGTACCCTGAATAACTTATATTAGGTTTGCCATGAAGCTTGCAGCACACAGTAGGAAACGTTGGAGACCCTACAGAGATAAATAATCAGCATGACGACCTTAGTCGAGTCAGCCATGTTCGCGTATATACGCTTTGCACTCAAACCTCCGTTTTTGTGCTATCGTTCTGAATTTTTGCACATGCTCTTTTCTCGTTAAGTAGCTACACATTTATAGGAATCACCGATATCGGATAACTATAGCATATAGCTGTCATACAAACTGATCCATTAAAATCAGGGTTTTGTACGGTGAACTTTTTTATTTGCCAAAAAATCTTCTCGAAAATTTGCATGAATAATTGTTCAAAACAACGGTACAATATCCGAAGAAATTGTTCAGATCGTATCACTATTGCATATAGCTGCCATACAAATTGACCGTCAAAATGAAGTTTTTGTAAGGAAACTTTTTTGTTTGCCAAGATATCTTCATGAAATCTGTCTTGTATGATTTTTTGAAACAATGGTATATTCTGTGAAAAAATTTTTCAGATCGGATTAATATAACATATAGCTGCCATACAAATTGACCGGTCAAAATAAAGTTTTTGTAAGGAAAACTTTTTTGTTTGGCAAGATATTTTCATGAAATCTGGTAGGATTTGTTATCTAAAGCAACGCAACAAACGCCGAACAAACTGTTTAGATCGGGCCACTGTAGCATGTAGCTGCCATATAAACTGACCTAGAAAAATCAAGCTAAAAATCTCTTTATAACATTTTATGCTATAAAAAGTGCATCTCTGAATGGTATTATATTAGCAGCGCAACCAAAGTTAACATTTTTCTTGTTTTTGTTGTTGTTTTTTGTCTTGACTTTCGCACTTTATTTTGCTGCTTATTATTTTTCTTATTGTTGCACGAAATGCACAAGTGACAATTACTAATAAGTGTATGTTTCTCTGTTTGTATTAGTGTGCGAATTTATTGCAGTAACTAACACCGAGTGTGGTTTTTGTCGCTTACTTGTTATGCATAGCGTGTACAGTCCTTCATGCTGTAACATTAAACCATGCGTATATGTATGTGTGTGTGTAGTGCGCATGTTTCTCACAGCTGCTGTTGCAACAAATAATACTCCTAATCAGCATGGCAAGCATCTAAGCGCCACTAACACTTTGCCACCTGCGTTATCTAAATCTCTTCCAATCACACTTTAACGAGTATCTTGCAACATCTCGCCGCTTTCTTACACATAAACATGATACTAGCCATATCTCTTGTCGTATTTACAAAACACTTTTATTTATGTAGTTATATAACAAGTAAGCACTCCGCTTATCCCTTCATAAAATATTTATTGTTGTTGTTGTTGCTGCATTACTTGTGTTTTATTTACTTTTACGCAGCTGTTGCTGTCGCTTGCAAGGTGCACATCTCAGCCACTGCTTACGTGACCCAACAAGCGGCAGTGGCCAGCGTATAAGTGCTCGTGCAATATCTGCTGAGAGCCAACAATGTTGTTGTTGTCTAAAAGCACCTCTTGGCATGCGAAATGCATTCAACCGCTATGAAATTGCAGCTGTGATAATGCACTATTTATTAGCTTCTTTAAAGCTATAAGTTTTTATGTGTTTTCCCTTTCAGCTTACAGTGCGTATGAGTAATTATTTTGTGTGGAAGCCAGTAATGTGTTAAAAATAGTTATTGAAAAGTTACTAATAGTTAGTTCATTCGATAATATTTTGCTTAGTAGTATCTAAGGAGAAAATAATAAAATCAAACATTAACTTGAAGACACTCTTTTGGAGGTTATATGTACTTGCAGGACGTAAAGAAACGCATTTTCTGTGATTTTCCTTTTTAAAACGTATTTTATTTAACTAATAAATATGTAAAAATTATGCGCAATTACAAAGTCTAGTCAAAATTTTCCATCTTTCTTTATGAAGATATTACCCCATTTATTAAATTTTTTTTTATATTTTATTAAAATTTCACTCATGTCTTCTCCTCTTCTCTGTTTATTTTCAGGTATGTATGCTAAATACAATCAACGTATTAAATTGTGAATTCGAAAAGTTTTGGCGGCACAGAGTTGCTTGTCTGTCTCCACTCGCCGCAGTCTGGCAGGCAAACAAGCAGCCAAAAAGAAAACCATGAAAATTTCACCTGTTTTTCGTAAAACGCTCGAAGGTTAAAGCATCTTCCAAAAGCTCGCAGTAACACACAAGCACACTCATTAAAAATATAGTTGATACACGTTTTAAACCAAAAATGTTTTTGCATTTTTAGTGTGTTGGAAAAGAAAAGAAAAAATAAATTGTGAAATTGAAACGTGCTTGAAAACCGCAGTAAATGCAAATGCAACATATGCAAAGGCTGTTGAGTGTGTTGCACGGCAAAAGAAACCACAAATTACTCGGAAAGTTGTTGCTTAACTACGGTGAAAGTTGAAACTTTCGATGTAAAAATGATGAATACTTGTTACACATTTCTCCGTATTTATTTCGCTTGACACTGTTGATTTTAAAAACATTTGAATATTACTGTATTGTTGTGTATATACTGTTTTTATATAAATACATAAGTACTATATACTGTACGTGCATGTACATTTTTTATAGCATAAAGTAGTAAAAAAATATTTTTATCTCTTAAAGATTTTGATCAGTTGGTTTACAATGCAGCTATATGCTATAGTGGTCTGGCCTCAGTTATTTCTTCGGATAGTATAGCGCAGTATGGAGAAATAAGCTACGCCATTTTTTATGTAGATACCTTGTCAAATAAAAAGTATTCCGGGCACGGACTTGGCTTCTATCTGTACGTTCGTATTTCAGCTATATGTTATAGTGATCCGATCTGAACAACTTCTTTGGAGTTTGTAGACTTGCCTTGAACAATAATCAATGTCAAATTATTTGATAATATCTCGTCAAATGACAAAGCTTCTCATATAAGCACTTGGTTCTGATTGTTTAATTTATATAGCAGCTTTATATTTTAAATATCCGATCTAAACGATTTCTCTGGATGTTACATATTTAATTTAGGGAAAAATCGACGTTAAATTCTGTGAAAAAATTTCGCCAAAGAAAAAAGTTTGCCATGCAAGCACTTGATTCCGTTTGTTCAGCATATATCGCAGCTATATGCTTCACTGCCCCGATATCGGCGGTTTCGACAAATGAGCAGCTACTTAACAAGAAAGAGACGTGTGTAAAATTTCTGGCTGATATCTCAAAAACTGGGGGAATAGTTCTCATACACTTATACAAACAGGACGGGCATGGCTAAATCGACTCAGCTCCTCATGTTGGTACTCTATATATATACTTTTTAAGGTCTCCGAGGTTTCATATTGGCTATTACAAGCTTCGTCATAAACTTATATACCCTGTTCAGGGTATAATTATCAAACGTAAAGAAATTATCACAAGTTGCTCATACGCCACGGTATTCAGTGCACCTCATGTCTAACTTTAACAGAGTTTCCTTTTAAAGCAACGATTTAATGAAAAATATCAGTTGCACCTCCTTTGCAGAGCGCATAATTTTGTATTAGAAAATCGTTTTCTCAAATTTGTAGGCCAACTTGTTAAATGCACCAGCTCAAAAAATCCCATGTTGCATGCTTGGGTAAACGTAAATGATTTAGGCACTGTTAAGATTAAAAAAAAGATTTTTTTTCCATAAATAATGCTTTCAAGCAAAAGCTGGAACTACAGCGGGCATCTGCATAGAAAAAATATGCTTTGAAAGTAACGAACACCCTAATGTACATACATATAAGATAATATGATACGCTCTTGGCCGACTGATGAAGTTAGTGAGCCAGTTACTATGCCTGGTTTGTATATACCAAGTGGTTTTACTGCAGCTGGATGACTGTTAAAATATAAAATATTTAATTTAAAATATATGCCAGTTCATGCCAGCTATGTTCAGCATATTCTATCGCTTTCAATATCAAATATGACAAATGAAATTAAAGATGGCATTAATAGAGTAATGTTGTATAAGGTCTAGGTCAATATATTCAGAACAAGAAAAAGGATGATAGTTTTTATGTCAGGTGGGAATGGAAGATAGAAATGAAATTTTAAAAATCTCTCATATATTAACACTTGCGTGTACTGGCCGGTGCTCGCATAGACCTAAAGCTGACCTAGAAATTATATTGTTGTCAGCAAAATATTGCTGAACAAAAAAGTATTTATTTAGAGTAGGCAAGATATTTCTAATCGCACAGATTTTGCACATAATGTATTTTCATTTATTAATTTAATATTAATTTATTTTTCACATTCATTCAAACCTTTGTTTGCTCATGGCGCATTTTACCTTCAAAACTGCGTTGCAACACCACTTAAAACAACGACCAGCACATTTCAAAACAGCAAATATGCCATGAGTATTGTTATGGCGCTGTTAACTCAAGTCAGCGGCACAAATTGGATGCGCAAAGTACGCAGTATAGGCGGCCAAGCAGCTAACAGATGCCATCAATCCACCATGGCCGGCATATAATTCATATGCGCTGAGCATATCATACATCAAAACAGAGTTTACAATTGCAGTTATGCATAGGAAAGCGAAAAAAAGCAAAAAATGCAATCTCTTTTGCATGCTTCGCAATTCTTCATCATTTTTGTTGCATAAGCGCGGGCGCTTGCAGTTTGTATGCACGCTCCCATGCACGCCCGCAACAAATTGGCTTATAAAGTGCGCTAAAAAAGCGTACTGCAATCTCGAAGTTAAAAAAAAAGAAACGCAAATCGCTGGTGAGCTGCTAGTGGTGTGGAAAAAATGGCAAGAAAGAGTTGTAGGCAATACCTTGGCAAATCAGCAATCAAAAATATGGATTCGCGATTTCATTTCTTTCCTGTTTTTGTTATCGTGTAACTTTTTTGAAGTTCGCCCTTCGGCTTCTGCGAATGTATAAGCCTTTTTTGCCTTCTCTGTCGTGCGATGAATTGTGCAAATAGATTGCGCATATGCGCGCCAAAATGTATGTTATGAAGCATGTGTGACAGCCGATTTGTATTCAGCAAAAGAAACATTTCCCTCTCATGACGCTTGTTGTGATACATTTGCCATTCAATTTGACCTGTTTTTGTCGGAGAATCGTTTCTCTGTACCTGCTCATGCATATTTACAGGTTTACTGATTTCCCCTGCTATGGTATTTCTCGAAAGTATGAGCTCCTGGTTTGTGAGGAAATACTACTAGCGGCAAAAAGTAAAAATTCCACGTCTTATTATTTACAGGTAAAGTTGTTTCGTGATAACTGGACTATTTTGCAAAGAATTTGATGTTGCCAGGTACAGAAAATTAGAACTGAAAGAAAAAAATAGCAACAAAAGTGAAAAATATTGATTATTGTTCTCTTTTTAAGGGGGTTTTCTAGTCTAGAAATAATAGAGCCGATATTTTTCATATTTTCAAAGCTGAAATTTTCAAGGATATAAGTATTTTTTCTTGAAATTCAAATGAGTTTTGATGATATAGGTATTTTGGTGACCTGACATTTAAACTGGTCCGTTAAGTACTGCAGTTTTAAAGGTATTTTTTTCCCGCAATTATCTCTCTCAGAGCGATATCAACGATTTCTCAGGTTCTTCTGAAGCGATTTACCCAAAATTTTTTTTCTTCTTTATGATTCTGACCATGCCTCGAGCTATCCATATCTCTAAATTGCAATATTATTTTCAAAAATTCAAAACAGTCGAAAAAAAACGTGTTAGTCTTTTTTTAGAAGGCCGCATTTGGTGAAAACTTTTTCCAACTTTCTATTCTAGATTATAGATTTTTTTGTTTTGAAATGCCAGGAGAGTTCAAATCGTGGATATGGTCATGTGACCAGTTTTGAGGCCGCCTAGTTTATCAGTTGCTAATCTTGGATATTTTTTACTTTTTTTTTCATTTTAATTAGTACTAAAATAGATCATTAAAATATTAATAGGCTCTTTTGTGCAGTTCATATGAACCAGTCCGGCTCAAATTTGATCAGCTGGCAACTATTGCTAGAAAACATTATTGCTGATACTATCAAGTATTTGTTGTTTTAATTATTTCTGTTTTACATTTTCCCTTAATGTGCCGCTAACTCTTCCGATGAATTCCTCATTTGATAGCTTATCGTTAGATATAATTTTGTTTCAGACCTTAAGCGCGCGCAAACAGCAACAAAAGCTGGTAAAAAGCTTCAGAACGAAACAGAAAAAATCAGCGCACAACCAGTTGCAAGAAACGTAGGAAATTGTATGCTGAGCGGTAAAGTTTTGGGTACATGAGAGTTTGTGTGTGACAGAGTGAGAGCGAACGCCACTGTGTGGGAAGTAGTTGAGTATGTGGAGGAGTACGAGCTGTTAAGATGCTTTTAGGCGCACAAGCAGTGTTTAAACTTTGCAGGCCGTTTTTGTTAGTAGCTTTAGAGCGGCTTAAGCGAAGAAAAATTGTACGAATTGGCAACCGGCGTGTTGCATGGCAAAAGCATTGTTATTAAGGAAACCAATCCAACCTTGACGGCTCAATATACATAGTATGTGTGTATACTCAAGAGAGGCGTCAATAGGTAGGTGTGCGTACAAAAATTACTGAGTGCTGGAAAAAATTGCCATAAGAAGTCAGAAAATTTAAAAAGTATTGTAGCAAGTAACACTCGTCACACACGCTCGATATGTGTTCAGCTGCCAAAATTTAGTGATAGATGTATCTAGTCTGTTTGCATTTTTGGTAAAGCAGAAATGTGTAAGTGTATGAAAATCTTTTATTTTTGTAGCTTTATACCCCGAACAGATTGTATTTGAAGTTCAGTTTGCTTTGAAGTTCACAACACCCAGCAAGAAACGTTGGGGACCCTGTATAGTATAAATATAAATTATAAGCGCGATGAGTTGTGTCGATTTAGCAATGTCCGACCAATAGCTAGTTCCTCAGTTATGGAAATAACGAAGTGAATGTTTTTGCACATTCTTTTCTCATCAACAAGCTGCTCATTAGTCGGAACCACCGATATCGCACCACTACAGAATATAGCTGCCATACAAATTGTTCGATTCAACTCAAGTCCATGTATGGAAAACTATTTTATTTGAAGAGATAAGAGAGTAAGTATATTTGACATAGATTTGCTTTCAATAATAGCGAATCAAAAATCTCCGCAGAACTTGTTCAGATCGGATCACTAGAGCGCATAGCTGCTATACAAACTGATCAATTAAAATCAAGTTCCTGTTTGAAAAAAAAAAAATTATTTGTGAAGGGTATTATATGTGCAGTGCAGCCGAAGTTAAGGTTTTTTGTTATCTTTTTTCATTTTTGTTTTCTTTATTTTTCTTTTCCTAACGACACAGGAAGCATTTTGATTCCCAGGTCAATTGGTTGGATGATTGAATGGCTTGACAAAGTTGTGATAATTTTTCGATTGTTTGCCTTCGCATGTAATAGCTCGTAAATTCTGCCGGAAGTGTCTAAAGTTTTGAGAGCATTGAGCAGAAAACTGAAGCACGTGTTGCAAAAAATGCATTCACTAATTGTTCTAAACGATTGTGCTTGCAACAACAAGGATGAAGGAATTAGTGCAACGTGGGGCTGCTGAGGGCAGAGCTGAAAAGTTTTATGGCATAACAGTCATATAGGCTGACTTTTTTTCGTTATGAAAAACATACACACATGCGCTAACGACTTAAGATTGGTTATTTTAAGTTGTTTTAAGGGGCTGCATGGATTTCCACAAAAAGCAGCATGTTTTCAACAATTCTTTTCTCATATAAAAATTAAATGTTTTATTAGAATTTCTTATTCTTACAAACAACACTATTAACAAGGTATTGTAGAATTTAATAAAATAATAAAAAAAGTCGATTTTTGAAATTCGTAGACCCGTGTAACACCTTAAATGATAATGCCACGTGCCACAGTAAAGCAGCTCTAAAGGTCAATGAGAACGCTTGTGATAACCTCTGCAGCAACATATGGCAAAATAAAATAAAACACAATAACGATTGTCTTTAACAACGGCAATGCCAGTTGCTCTATATTCAGTCGAAGAAAACGCCGATTTATAGCCAACATTAACAGAGCTTCCTGGAAAGCTTATTTATGTATATATTTATCGTCCGCTGCCACTTGATTACATCCGTTTTTCATTGGCGAATCACGTGTCAAGGCAAAGCTCACACTTTAACAACCGGACGTCGGATAAAAAGAGGAAAATAAGCCGTATTGTACTTAACAGCAAAAAGTAAAAATTGTGTTGCTGGATGCGCGTACATATGTATTTTAGGGTGATTAAAAAAAAAAAAAAATATATATATACATATAATGTATATAAAATATATATATATATATATTTTTTTTCATTTGGTACTCGGAAAAATAGCTTCCTAGACACCTCTAAGAGAGCCTCTCCAAAAACCTATGAGTTTCATCATTTATAAGTTTTTTTTTTTTTTTTATATAGTTATAAAATTCATAAGAAATAAAAAAATTTCCCAAAAATAATCAAACTTTAACTGTCAATATCTTTTAAACGGTTGGATTTACGAAAAAATCATGGGAGACCTTTTTTGTAGAGCATTCAATTTCCTACAAAATCTAAGGAACTAGATATTTTTTTAAGTAGTTTTAAGCGAGATATAAATTTTTTTATCTGAGAATAAGAAAAAATAGAAAACTGTAGGAAGGAGGGAAGGAGGACCTTCCCGTTACAATTAAGAACTCATGCTTGGAGAGGCTTTCTTAGAGGTGTCTAGGAACCTATTTTTCCGAGTACCAAAGAAAAAAAACATATATAGTTTTTTTTTTGAATCACCCTAATGTATTTGTATAAATTTTTGTGGATAAAGGTGACCCGTGCAGCCCAACAGTTTTTTGTAATTGCAGTTGTTGTTTTAGTTGCAATTGTTATGGTAGTTGTAATTGTTGTTTTAGTTGTAATTGTTGTAGTAGTTACTATTGTTGTTGTAATTACAATTGTTGTTGCAGTTGAAATTGTTGTTGTAGTTGCTACTGTAGTTGCTACTGCAGCTGTCGTTGATATTGTGGTTGCTGTTGCAATTGTTGTTTTAATTGCTAGTGCTGTTATAGCTTCAGTTGTTGTTGTAGTTGCATTTTTCGTTTTAGTTGAAAGTGTTGCTGCAGTTTATATTGTTGTTGTAGTTACAATTGTTGTAATTACAGTTGTAGTTATAACTGATTTTGTAGTTGAAAATGTTGATGTTGTTGCAATTGTTGTAGTAGTAGCTGTTAAAGTTATACTTATTGTTGCAATTGTTGTTGTTGTCGATATTCTTGTTTTAGTTACAATTGTTGTAATAGTTGCTACTGTTTTTGTAGTAACAATTGTTGTTGTATTTGGAAATGTTGGTGTTGTTGCAATTGTTATAAAAGTTATAGTTGCAATTGCTGTTGTTGTTGATATTGTTGTTGTAATTGCAGTTGTTGTTGTAGTTATAACTTTCATTGCAGTTGAAATCGTTGTTGTTGTTGCAATTTGCGTAGTAGTATCAATTGTTGTTGTTATTACATTTTGTGTTGTTGTTACAATTATTATTGTTGCAGTTGTTACAATTGCTTTAGCTCCTATGGTTGTTGCTGTTGGTATTGTTATTGCAGTTATTGCACTTCCACATTGTCTGCCACATCACTTTTACGAGATTCCAATTGGACGGCTCATTCGGCACCAAGCCAACTGTCTGACACAACGCCGCTGCTTACGCACGACTGAAGTTATTGGCGGCCATTTATGCATCATTTCCGTTATGCGCTTGTTTTCATCTTCGCTTATTGTTTGTAGGCGAAAAATACTTGTATGCCAGCGTGTCAACGGCTGACTGCATCCGTGCGGCGACTCGTTCTTGCACACACCTACACACATGCAAGGATATACCAACACAACGTTGCTGGCGCGTCCATTTGCAGCGGCGCATGCACTTGCATATAATTCGCGTTTGCACGCATATGTTTGCATGGCGTGGCATAAATTATTCGCCATACGCGGTTGCCGTACGTGCCGGCGTTGCAGGTTATTGTGCTAACGTGTTGCGTGTCGGTGTGTGCGTAAGCTCGCAAGCTAAAAGCTGTCGTAAACATACAACATAAAGTGTGTGCACAAACACACATACATATGTATGTATATATATGTATATACATACATATATAGATATATGTATAGATAGAGATACATTTGCATAAGCGGTGACGCGTGGATTGCTCACTTCGCAATTGTCAATATATGAACTGGTGTCCCAACCATTAATCGGCACACACACGCTTGTGTGCTCATATTGTCACCGAAGTTTATGTTAATGCAGCGAAGATTTTATGGCCAACACCATTGGCCGCATTATCGCAAATAAAGTAGCACTTTTGTAGCTGTAATCTTATATTTACGTGGTAGATTACACGCGCTTACATAAGAGCTTTCGCCGGAAATGTACAAATATATGTATGGACAACTGTGTTATGCTTTTTAAATACTCATCATGCGCGGCGCTGAAATATTCCGGTGTGGCGATCTGTATTCGCTGCGCATATAATTGCACGGACATATAACCGGTATTGATTATTAGGCACATTTACTGATTTTTTCTTATTTAAAAAACTCTTGCAGCTATTCAGACATATCAATGATGAAATGAAAGTATTTCCACTGCAATGATCAGCTAAGTCGATTTTGCCATGTTTGATCTGAAATTTTGTACGCGTTCTTTTTTCTCTAAGAAGCTGCTCATTTGTCAGAACCGTCGATATATCCTAACATACAAACTGATCGATCAAAATTGAGTATTGTATTGTGCAATCAAATACTATAGCTGACACACCCTTTGATCCGTCGGTAAATAGTTAGAATCAGCCATTGGAACTGTCGATCACAATGACTCTTGTGAAGAGCTAACAACTCATGTGGGATCGTAAAGCCGCTACGCGGCAATGGCTCTTCTACACGAGCTTAAGATTTGAAGGGCTTCGGAAGCCTTACCCTGTTCCATATCTACAGCTTAGTTTTTGATCTAGAACAAGATATTCGACAGAGCTTGAGAGTACAATAGTTCTACCTCATAAAGAGAGTGGATTAAATTTCGAAATGTTCTTTCTTGTTGTGAAAAGTTGGATTTCTATTTGCTGCATATTGATAGTTAGAGGATGTCCCTCCGTACAAGGCCCCTTTCTATGAGTTTAGATATGCAATTAAGATTACTTTAACTCCAATATACAGAGGCATTTTATGTATTATCAACGTGGTGAGACAGTAGATCTGCACCGTTCTGTAGTTTGACCTACTAAACCACTTTGGTGACTTTTTTCTTGAGTGAACATGAAATTGTCATCCTGATTGTGTGCGGTATGACAAGTTACATTAATCTGGTAGGCCAATAAGCCACACAAAGATCAGTTTGGTCCTTTGCGATACCAGATGGAGTTCACTTGCTAAGACCAGGTGGAGCAGTCATCGTTTAGGATGTTTTGATGCCAATTTTAATATGCTATGCGCCCTCACTATCGGTACCTTCTCCTGAGTATTACATTGTGGGTTTCCCAGATGCTTACAGCTTAGTCTTGGCAATGAACAAGTGTACAAGAGATGCGCAATTGTTTCCTTGATGCCAAGCTCTAGACGTTTCCTGCAATCTTCTCGATACGTCAGCCCCAACTTGCTGGGGTGTGTTACCACCATGCAGTGACTAGTTAGTATTCCCACCGTGTTCCTACAGTCATTTCTATCGAGTGTCAAGAGAAATTTTGTGTAACGTTTTGCACTTGTCTGCTAATGGTCTTAGGGTATTTGCCTTCCAAGTTCTTTAGCA